>JNVV01000004.1:1746882-1895117 GCA_000733355.1 Falciphora oryzae
GAGATGACGACACAGGCAACGAAGACAGTTTAAATTGAGTATTTCCTTCTCATACTGGGCCCGAATGTTTGCTGAATCCAGATATTTGGCAAGCTAGTCTGTGCCCGCCTTCTCGAGGCCAGGCCTGACTGAATCATGGAGGACGAAACAATGCAAGCGTGGTTGACCAAAAAGGACATGGCGAAATGTTTTCGGAGCTGCACATTTGCGGGCCACGCCAAGTTGGGGAATCGGTCTGCGTAAGTCGGCTGCCGACCGAGGGATGAAACCATTATTTTGGCTCCGTGATCCTATCGCACACCCAGAACGGTTTGCCAAACTGCAGTTGGTAAGCAGAGTCTTCTCCAATATGAACACCGGTAGGGTGCTATCGCCGTGGTCGAAGGAAATGTCAACCCCGGGGTGTTCGAGCAACCCAAGGGGCAGGCTGGATCGTCATCAGGCGCTTGGGGTGATGTGTGTGTTGCGAGATTAGGACACATGTGGGAGAACCTGGCGGGTGGAATCCTCGCGTGACACGACTGAGGAGGATCTTCGGCCAAGCTTGAGGATCAGTACATACGTGTGCACTGCACAACGCTGCATGTTGTATTCGGGCTTTTTGGATCTGTGGTTCTCCAAGCCGCAAACTTGGTCATGGTGGCAAACTCCATGCCAGGATATGGCGCGCCCGGCCCAGTCGAGCGCTATAGAGAAGGATGCCAAAACAGCCATCTTGCGTGCTTGCGTACCTGAGCGCAGGGCGGCCCGGCACTCTATCGTGAACAAGGGCCGAGGGAGCCTGTTTTTCTGTCGCCTTCCCATATCTTTGATGGGCTCGTGATGGGCTACCGTACAGAGGGGATTGAGATCGAGCCCGCATGGGATGGGGCTCATCAGATATCTCTCAGCTGATAGGTTTGCCCTCGCGGAGAAAAAGGGATCGTGTCCACCTTGAGCCCACTGTTAAATGGCGAGGGGTGGTTGTGTCCTTGACAGATGTCACTGGAACCCAACGGAAAATACCATTGTAACCCACTGGCCTTGGTGGTTGGCTAACTTGAGAGAGGGAGGCAAAGAGAAGGGGCAAAAGACAAACAATAGACGTCAAGGAAGGGGAGGAGGACACAATATCCTGACCAACGATCAGGATCTTGCATGCGGTAGACTGGTGGGTAGGCGCGCGCGTCATGATCGAGCCGTAGGAAGAGAAAGCGATAAAAAGAGCTTTCAAGGCTGGAGGCGACCAGGTTGGCAATATTGCTGCTGGGTCAGACTGGTGAGGCAAAGAGCGCATGGTGAGTGTCGCGCCGCGCCAACGTTGGGAGGCCTTGGAACACAATAAACTTGGCTGGCCTTTCAGAGTCGGAAACAAGGCTGTGATCGAAAACGGTCGGCCGTCCTCCGCAAGTTACGAGGTCGGCCTGGTGGGCGGGCAAAGCGCTATCAAACTTGGATTTTGGCTCTCACGCCAGGTTTCTGGGACGGGAAGGAGCGGGTTGCATGCAAATGACGAGAGTGGCATTCAACATCGGCGGGGATTGACGGCATGGGATGGGAAAGATAGAGGCTTATCAGCACGTGGGTTCGCCAATCGCGCGCCTGATGCACGGACCACATCAAAATTGTCGACAACTCGGTTGACGGCAGTAGGCGCGGTCACGATGCGTCGCGACGGTCTTGGAAACTCCGTAAAGCCAGCCAACGTTGCAGCAAAATAGTTGGCGCAACTCCGAAAATGCTGTGTGCAAGTAAGCATAAGCAGTTCCCCGAGACACGTGCATTTTTGGAAGACACATCGCTGACAATTGCGCCAAAGTCTCCGGCGAAGCTCCTCAGGAGCCCGTCGTCTCCAAGAAGTCGGGTAAGTCGCGACGCCCCCAACAGCAGGCAGCAAGCATCCCCCCGCGCCCAACGAACACGCGACCGACGGCCGACCCCCTTCCTACGGTGTGCTGCCGGGACTTCCTAACCTACAATTCTAACACGCTTTGGTCTCCGAATAGGCCAGGTATACGAGAAGCGCCTGATCTTAAAGTACATCGACGACCACGGCAAGGAGCCCGGGACGGACGAGGACTTGGACAAGGAGGACCTGCTTGATGTACGGTCCTCGCGCGTCGTGCGCCCGCGACCCGCGACCCTGACCTCGATACCAGCGCTGCTGGCCACGTTCCAGTCCGAGTGGGATTCCCTGGCGCTCGAGACATATAACCTCCAACAGCAGCTCTCGCGCACGCGCGAGGAGCTCGCCCACGCCCTGTACCAGCACGACGCCGCCGTCCGGGTCATCGCCCGCCTCACGCAGGAGCGTAACCAGGCACGCGATGCCCTGGCCAGAGTGACCGTCTCCGCGCCCGCGCCCGCTGCCCCTAACGGCGCGGCGGACTCGGCTATGGCTATCGACGCCGAGATGCCGCAGGAGGCTTTGGATCACGTTGACGAGACAGCACAACTGTTAGTCCTTGCAACCATTCAGCTAGCGGCCTTAAGGTGCTTGGCAACTAACTGTCGTGACCAACAACAGACTCTCAAAGTCGCGAAAAAAGCGTCCAGTGCCCCCAACCTGGGCCTCCCCCGATGATATCGTCGCGCTGGACAAGGTGGCCTCGGACCCGCTGCAGGTGTCGCAGGCCACGTCGGTCGGTGTTGGTGGTGGCTACGCTGCTGTAGGCGCCCTCTCGGGTGACCTGGCCGTCTACTCACTCGAAGGCAAGGAGGTGGAGCGGATGATACCGATCGGCGAGCCTGTCACGGACGTCATCTGGACCGGTTCCAAGGTTGTCTTGGGCACCGCCAAGGGCACCGTTAAGATTATCGACAGCGGAAGCGAGGTCGCCTCGTTTGCCGACCACGCGGGTGGCGTCACGGCCGTGGCCCTGCATCCTGGAGGCGACATTGTGGCCTCGGTCGGCGCCGACAGGGGGATCGTTCTGTATCAGCTCAGCACGCTCAAGAAGATCTTCCAGGCATACACTGATTCTCGTAAGTTGCAGCTAGTTGCCGGCGCAGCCCACTTCTCTCTTGGCTCACAGTAAGCTAATCTCGTCTTGCTCTCACTGCAGCCCTCACAACCTCCGCCTTCCACCCCGACGGTGCCCTCCTCGCCGCTGGTACCACCTCGGGGGACATCAAGCTCTTCCACACCAAGACCCTCGAGGAGGCCGCCTCCTTCTCCCTGGGCGCCCCCATTGAGGCCATCACCTTCTCCGAGAACGGCTACTGGTTCGCCGCCGTGGCCAAGTCGCAGACCACTGTCACCGTCTTCGACCTGCGCAAGTCCGGCGACGCCGCCCGGGCCAAGACGCTCGAGGTTGGTGGCACCGTCTCGGCTCTGGCCTGGGACTACACAGGCCGCTTCCTGGCGGCGGCCGGCCCCTCAGGCATCTCCATCCAGGGCTACAACAAGAGCTCCAAGGCGTGGACGGAGCTGCTGCGCAAGGGCGAGGCTGGCGCCGTCGCGCTGGGCTGGGGCCCCGACGCCAAGACCCTCGTGGCTGTCAAGGGCGACGGCGTTGTGGAGCTGTTTGGCCTGCCTGCTGCAGAGGCCGCGGAGGATGCGTAGACGTCTGAATGCACAAAGCTGAACAAGAGAGTTACAAGCATGATATTTGGGTGTTTTAGGCGCGACTATGTTCCTCCTATGTGAGACTAGTCGCGCCAAGAAGGAAGCAGGGGATGCGTGAATGCGGCATGAGGGGAGAATTAAGAGGCTAGGGATCAAAACTAAAAAGACCACAGAGCCCTCCGGTTCCTACTCACCAGACTAAACGGGGACAACACATTCGACTACATGTATAATACGGCAAGGGGCTTATTTGAGTTGGAAAACAAATGATACCTGCAGAAACACTGGCTCCGTCCCAGAGGCCACGGTCTCGGAGGGACAGGCACCTCGGCGACTCTTTGTGTTTCCTTCTCTCTATCCGGCTAATCCCTCGACCACGACCCACCGTAGCTGCCCTCCATGTGTCGCACAGATGTGCCACTACGGCATACTGCCAAAAGTGAATTCACTGTGCTTTACTGTGCACCAACACTGCTCTTTATACCGTGCAACACCATGCCTTCGCTTTCAATCCTGCCAATTTTGTGGAGATGAGCGACCTTGTCTTCCTGTCCGGCCAAGACTCGCCCTGATGTACCAGCCATCTAGACGCTGCTAGCCCCGTCCGAGAACACTAGCGACGGTGGTAGCCGCATCACCCGGAACTAGGCTCGTCGCCCATCGGACCCGAGGATCTTGGGCGATTCCACACACAAAGGTCGCGCGGCAGAGCCCGTGCTCAGGTTTAGGCCGTCCGGGCATTTGAAGTGTAGGTGCCATTCTCTGACATGACCGCAGTCGCCCCTTTCAGGGGATCAGAAGAGGTAAATCAAAGGTCTTGTTGAAAAGCCCGATGCCTTGTCATGCATCCCATGCTCTATAAAAATGGTCCCCAAAACCTAACGGGGACGGGAAATAAACACAGATAAGGAGGGAAACTGATACTTTTCTTCTTCGTCTTGATAGTACAGTTGGGCGGGTGGCAAGGCGCCCGTAAGAAAGCCCCACCTCCCGTCGAGTCTGGGAAGGTTGGCTCTATTCCATCCGTTGTCTCCTTAAGTCTCCGCCGGTCGGCAAGACACCCACGATTGTTCCCCCGTTCGTATCCATCCTCCTCATTGTTCAGCCCACGCAAGCAGACAGACATAACGATAGCTCCCAAAACAGTAAGATTCTAGCCATTATCGTAAACCTCGTCATCAGTTTGTCGCGGCAACCGCTTCCGATGCCGCCATCTCAGAGTCCGCCGCGCCGCCCGCGCCGTTGTCGACCCCTGGCAGCACGTCCTCGACCGGCGCGTCGTCGTCGGTGAACTTCCGGTCGCTCAGGTGCGCCGCGCCGTCCGCCGTCCACACCTTGTCCTGGAATGTGCCGCGCTGGCCCTCCTCGTGCTTGAAGGGGCAGAACCGGTTCGTGCACGGGCGGAACTTGCACATGGTCTTGACGTGCGTGAACTTGCAGCCCACCACCGAGCAGTCGCCGCCGTTGCGGCATGGCGGCATGCTCGGGTGCCGGAACGTGCAGTGTGGGTTCGTGCAGTTGGGGTAGAAGCGGCAGTCCTGCTGGCTCTGGTGCGCCGAACGCGCCGCCGGCGACGGGTGCGCCCCGACGCACTTGTGGTTTTTGCAAGCCGCCCCGTAGCTGCACCAGTCCGTCACGTCCACGGTCGTCCCCGGCGATGCTGCAGGCGACTGGTGTGCAAACTTGCACTCCCTGTTGGTGCAGCTGAGATTAAACTTGCACACCGTCTCTTTGGGGTTTGGCGCTTCTCGCTTGCCCTGCCCGCCCATCTCGGCATCCTCGCCCGCCTCGGTACCCTCTGCGCCCCCGTCCTGCGCGCCATCAGCGGGCTTCTGCTCTCCGCCGTTCTGATTGTGGTGCGGGCCTTTGCGGAAGTTGGGGTTGTTACCGTTGTTCCTGTGTTGGTGTTGCACACGCTCTGAGAGCGGCCGGCCCTGGTGCTGGCGGAAGCCATTAGGGCCCTGCTGCTGTTGCTGTTGCATCATCATCTGCTGGTTCAACTGCTGCTGAAGGTGCTGCATCATCTGGTTCTGCTGCTCCAGCATGTGGAAGAGCCCCATCTGGGGGTCCTGGTTTGGCCCCGGCATCCAGGGGCCGCCGTTGTTCATGCCCGGCGGCATCCCTCCGTTCATACCCGGGGGCCCTCCGGGTGGCATCACACCGCCCATTGCTGTAGCCATGCCATGCGCGATGCTTGCACCCCTGATGTTCATGGGACCGCCGCGCGCTTGGCGGCCGAGACCGCCCCGCGGGCCGTTCGGTGGTTGGCGCGCGTGGCTGTTGATTCTGTCGTTGCCGCGTGTCCGGTGAAGCACGTTTTCTTGTGTCCTGTCCATTGCGCGGTTGATCTGACCCATCATTCGCCGGTCGCGGGGGTTACCCCTGTTGTTGGTGTTCCCATTCCTCATGGCCTTTGGGCCGGTAGGTCTGTAGGACAGAGAACACGGCAAGGTTAATGTATGAATCAAGGGCGTTTCTTCGGCAAAGGGTTGACATACGCGTTTATTTCTCCGGTCGCATCTGTAGCCATGGCCATGTCTGTGTCCTGATCGCCACCTTGTGATATCGCGGTCGCGGCATCGCCCTCGGCGCTCTGCGCGCTTTGAGTCTTCAGGAGGTCGACTTGTTGAAATAGCCACTTCGCGAAATCGAGCGCGCCCGGGTCGTCGGGCCCGAGGCCTAGGAGGTCGCCGGCGAGCTCGGTGGCGATTTCGGCCTGCGACTTGCCGTTGACCAGCATCAGGACGATGTACTCGGCCAGGGCTGCATCGTCGGCGCCGCCGGTGCCCCAGCCCACTTCGGCCAGCTTGGGCGTGATTGCGCTCGTCAGCGCATCAGCCAGCGGCGTGTTGAGCGCGACTTCAGGCATCGTGGCTTCTGTCGAGAGAATGCGACTATGTTGTTTTCGCGTTTGGAGGATGACGATGGCGATCGGCGCGGCGGTTAATCGACGGGGTCAAGCAGCCAAGAGGCAGGTCGTTGTTCCTCTCGCTGCGGATGCGAAGGCTGGGCGGAATGAAGGCGATGGGCGCGCGGGAAGGGTGGCAAAGCGCGAGCCCTCTGGTGGAAACACGCAAAGAAGCGTTCAGAAGGAAAGCGAAAGCGGTGGCTTAATTGCGATTACCAAAGACGACAAAGACAGCCATCCATTGATTTGCGCGCGCGTCCTGGCTATCTCCGAATCTGGACTCGTCCTTTTCTGGAGGTTAGGTTCGGGAGGTGCAGGTGCAGTCTGGTTGGTTGTGCAGCGGCTGCATCACAACTCAACTGTCTCGGTGGCTCAGACAGAGGTCGGTCGCAAAAAGTTGTTCCCAGGCTTTGGCCTGGACGTTGTGGCTGGGCGTTGTGGCTCTAAGGCCACCCCAGATATTTGGGGGCGGGAATCCTTTCCCGCGTCAGGAAAGTCGCGAAGTATCTTTGTGGCGCGAACACCGATCCGACCAATCAGAGCCCCCCTACAGCTTTCCCGACTTCTGCCAAAAAGTTTTCAGCCCCACCAGTACCTAGATTGACTTACCAGCCACAACCCAGCCGGGCTACTTTCAGACTATTTTTAAGCCTCACTCCCCTAGTGCTTACATAACACGCGCCCTCTTTCCCGAGCGAGACTCTCCCTCCTCCTGCGACCGCTCCCCATCTTCCTCAGCCGCCAACGCCTCTCTCCTACTGCGGCTCTTCAAGTCCAGGTACGGCGCCTCTCCCAAGGATGCAACCCTATCGCCGGCGCGGGCCTCCTCATAATCGTAGGTAGCGCAGTGCCAGGTGCTCCGGTTGTCCCAGATGGCGAGGTCGTTCTTGCGCCAGCGGAAGCGGACCTGGGCGTCGTGGTTCTGCGTCACCAGGTTGAAGAGGTAGGGGAGGAGCAGGTCCGACTCGTCGCGCGTGATGCCGTTGATGCGCTTGGTGAAGCCCCTGTTGACGTATACCGACTTCCACCCCGTCACAGCTGTTTCGCGTGTGTTATGGTAAGCGTTCATTTCCACGTCGTTTCCCAGTCTTGCCGATAATGCGAGAAGACTTACGGTTCGTCCTGATAACAGGGTGTACAGCCTTCAATCCTCTGCCGTGGTTGAGCGGGCTGCCTCTGATGCCCTCACGCAGTGGGTTCCCTAGCCTCTCCGCCTCGTCGAGGAAGAAGGTCGCATCGTGCGTGGCGGTAAGGCCCTCGAGCATCTTGCGCATCGCTGGGCTGAGGCGGTCGTAGATCTCGTAGCCCGAGGCCCACAAGGTGTCACCGCCGGTGGCCGGCAGTGTGTGGATCTTGAGCATAGCGTAGTCCGAAGGCACAGGCTCGAACGAGATGTCGGTGTGCCAACCCGCCGACGCAAGGCGCGTCACGTCCGAGAGCTGGTGGGTGAGGCCGCCTCCCTTTTTCTGCTTCTCGGACGAGATGACGGAGATCTGGTCGCCCAGCTCCGATCCCTCCTCGGTCAGGGGGTGGACGTGCAGGCCAGACGATTCAGGCTAGCAACTTGTCAGTCCAGGCACAAGGGGCCCTTGGGCCGCGGGTGAAGAAGTACGCACGCAGCCAGCGAGGGCTGTTAGCCTTAGCATGAAATCTTTCATCTGCGTCGGCGTAACATCTTGGTTCCGCAGGAAGACAACACCACGCTGTGAGACTGGAGAGTAGAGGTTAGTTCATACGTTCTAACCGGTGTCTGGGCCCAGCCAACATCAGGAAAAATTTACGGCATCGGCATTTTTGGGGGCTGACTGACTTGTTACGGCAAGGTCTCGGATTACCTGGTCGTCCGCCTTGAGCAGATCGACCACCTGGAGCCCCTCATACTCCCTCCCGACGACTGGTGTCAGGTCAGATTGCTTATAGCCATCTAGGGAGCCAGAGTACACAAGAGGCTTGAGGTTTCTTGTCCTGGCCTGAGCGTCGCCTCCGAAGATGTTTCCATCCGTCGGAACCTCGCTCGGGGACAAGTTGACAGATGGCATGACCGAAGCGCTGGGTTCACTAGGAAGATTTAATGGCGATGTGACAAGGAATTTCCCGAGGCTAACAAGCCCCAGGTGTTGTTTTGCTGTTGGCCCCTAGGAAGGATACCTGAAATATGAGTGAAGCTATCAAGAGGGGGAAGAGCGTCGCCAAGTCATGGGTTCGATAAGGACAAGAACCAGCGTCGCAAATGTCGGCACCGGCAAACTGCCCCTGTCACCTGCATCTGCAGCAAAGATCATGGTTCGAGTTTTCCACCAAGAAAACCCTTTGACGTACGAGCTTACAGGCTGGGGCATCCGGATATCGGAACCCTATACTGGGACAAGAACCGGCCAGTTAGCGAGCATGCGAGAACCACGGTGCGGGCATCTGGTAGTGACCCCCGCACCGCCACTCCCGGCCTGATACGCCGAACTCAAGGGAGGCACTGGGCTGGCGGTCAGGTGGCACTTAAGACGCCTCGACAAGCCGAGGTTCCAATAGCTGGCGGCCCACTATCGTTGTTTGACTCGGCCAGCAAAGCCTCCAGCCCAGGTTAGCTCAGCCAATGCCAATCGCGTCAGCACCTACCTCGATGAGGCAATCGGGCCAGGCGTCCCCGAATGGCACTCCTGCCCGCACTCTTCCCCGCATCCAGCCCCAGACGCTGGCCTCGATGGCCCGCACCTGTACCCACTTGCCGTGCATGAGTATTCCGGGAGATTACCTATGTGCTTTGTTTGGTTCGTTATTCGCTACCCGGTCCTCGGCCGAATCTCCGTGTATTGTCTACGTAGGTAGGTATACTCCAGGTGTGGTGGTCGTAGGGAGGCGGCTTAAACGATGGTCTGGCAAAGTATTCGGTATCGTTGAGCGAAGGGCCAGACATGCTTTCTGGGCAAACAGTGGAGGATTTCACTACTCTCAAGGTATTAGGTAGCAACGCATGCATTTTCAACTTTCGGATAAGTCCCGAGAAGGGCGATCCGGTTACCATTTTCGGCATCCTATCCCATTGATGGGAGCCAGCGCAACCCCCCCTGGTCGATGTCGCCATGTGCAAATTTTAGCTACAGACCTGGGGACTCCCGCGGAGCGGTAGGCAACTTGTTGTCATGTAATCAGCTGTGAGACCAGCTTTGCTGCGTTGGTTGCTATCTGACCCCGACACGAGCAACCGCGCTGCTACTCTCCAGCACTGACAACAACCGTTCGTCTACTGCCAAACTCCCCCGCGATCGAACGGTTGACCATGTCGGCAGAAGAGCCCGGCAAGAAGCCGGCCTCGGAGCACGGCGCGCGCGACGGCTCCTCGCTCTCGCACGTCGACAACGTCCTCGTCGGCCGCGAGAACCTGGGCGACGTGCTCCCGCCGCACGAGACGTACGAGGGCCGCCACCGATTCGACCCCACGGCGACCTGGACTAGGCAGGAGGAGCGCCGGGTGGTGCGCAAGACGGACATGTGCCTGCTCTCGTGGCTCTGCCTGATGTTCTTCGGCTTGCAGCTTGACCGCGGCAATCTGTCCAACGCGCTGGCTGACAATATCTTGGGCGACCTGGGCCTGACGACCGACGACTACAACAACGGGACCACGATCCAGCTCATCTGCTTCCTTGCTGCCGAGTTCCCCGTCCAGGTGCTCGCGAAGCGCTATGGCTTCAAATACATTCTGCCAAGTTTGATGATGGCTTGGGGGACTGTTTGTGAGTTTTCTGATCGTCAGGATTCCGCTTGGTTTTCTGCAAAAGCTGGCTCTGACACGAATTTCTCCTGTGCAAATAGCATGGGGGCAGTCATGGATATATAATAGGGCTGGCTTTTATATCACTAGGGCCTTTATCGGCTTGTGCGAGGGCGGCTTCATCCCTGGTAAGTGCGCCTCCAGCAACATTTACATCTACGTTTTCGACTCCTAACTCGTATGACCAGCCACTATCCTGTTCGCAACATACTTCTATACGTCTAAAGAGCTGGCTGTAAGACTGGCGGCCTTCTGGTCCACGCTGAACGTCGCGCGTGTCATATCGGCGTTCCTCGCCGCAGGCATCCTTCAGATGCGTGGTGTTGGAGGTCATCCGGGCTGGTTTTGGCTTTTCCTCCTGGAGGGATTGCTGACCTGTATCATTGCCTTTATTGTAAGTGATCTGTATTGATATCTGACGCGGGATTTCTTTCTCAGCTGCGCAGCTAACGCTTGAAAACACCGTAGTCCTTCTTTTACCTCCCGACATCTCCAACCGGAACCAAGGGTGGTCTCTGGCGGAGTTCCTGGTACACTGAGCGAGAGGAGGTCATTATGGTGAACGTAAGTGATCAAGGCCGAATATGCATAACATCCCGGATCGAAGCATACGAAATAAAACCTAACCACGCCCTCTATAACAGCGGATCCTGCGCGACGACCCGGCCAAGGGCCTAACATCCCTCAAGGAGCCCGTTAGGGTTAAGGACGTCCTCGACGCTTGGCGAGACCCGTCGGTTTGGGGACTGTACCTGATCGGCCTAATCGCGTATATTCCCGCGAGCCCGGTACAGGCGTATTTGACGTACCAGCTCAGGCAATTAGGTTACACGACTTTCGCCTCGAACATGTGAGAAACGGTTTATTGATTTCAGCTCCGTTGTTGCCAATTTATTGTTGAGGTGAAGTGCTTACACTTTCATTTATAGGCTCGCCATCCCGTCAGCGGCGCTGCAGATCGTTACTATGCTTGCCGTTGCTTTTAGCAGCGATTACTTTAACGAGCGTACCCTGCACTGCATCATCGGCGAGGGCTGGATCCTGCCCCTGCTGGCCGCCATGCTCGCCATCCCCGACGGCGGCCGGCCCTGGGAGCGCTTCTCGCTCGTCACGCTCGTCACGGGCTACCCGTACTTCCACCCCATCGTGTCCTCGTGGATCTCGGAGAACACGTTCGACGTCAAGAAGCGCGCCGTCACGGCCGCCACGTACAACGTCGTTGTCCAGATTGGCTCGCTCATCAGCTCCCAGATCTACCGGTCGTGGGACGCGCCCTACTACAAGACCGGCAACGCCGTGCTCATCTCCATCTGCGCCGCCAGCCTCGTCACCTTTGTCGTGCAGCGCCAGGTCCTGCGCCACCTCAACAAGAAAAAGGAAGAGAAGTGGAGCGCCATGTCGCACCAGGAGAGGCTGGCCTATCAGAACGATCATGCCGCGAGAGAGAAAGAGGGTAACAAGAGACTGGACTTCCGCTTCGTGTACTAGACAGAAAAAAGAGCAACCGACCGCTAGCCAAACAGCCTTGTGCGTCTCGCGGGCGACGCTAGAAAAGATCTAGGCTGCTTTGCTAAAATGATAATTTTAATCCATAGCCATTCGGTGAATATTCCCATAGACATCTCCTGACATGTGCTTTCTTGTGGAACGGATGTAGTCCGCTTAAGCAACTAATTCAGGGGCAGAGTATCGCATACCCACTTGCAAGCGAGTGCGTTATAGCGGATCCTTATGGCGTGCTTTCCTGAAATCTCCATAATGATGCTTCGGCTAGGTCTCTGCCACGACCGTGAGCTCGTCCGGGTACTTATATGCAAGACATAGCCAACCAGTGCGGCTGAGAGCGCGCCACGTGGGAACTCAAGCGGCTCAATAATTTGCCGCTGGTGAACGGTAAGCATGCGAGGTTAATGACGACCCGCATCAAACGGAAAGTAGAAGATCCTTGCGGATACTTCGGGTGAAAGTGCGAAAAAGAAGCCCTGATAAAATGGCTTGATGTGTTGTGTACGGGCCGAGGCTGGGGCGACACGTCCTGGCGAGAATAGGTCTGATATTCGAGAGTCAGTGGCTGGCATCGGTCCTCGGCCGAGGAGTCATACGCGGAGGGGTGAGAAAGCCGAGAGACTGCTGGGCGGTGCCCTGCCCGGGTCGGGCTCATGCGGGGTAAAAGGGGGCTGGGATAAGGGCCCGTGGATCGATGTTTTTGACTGCACGAAAATAGTGGAAAAGAAGAGTGACATTGTACCGTCAACGCTACTGCCCCTTTTACACTACACAGGACAGCGTAGAGACAGACAGTCAGGCCGTGACTCCAGTCAAAATTGGCAAAAATACACACAAGATGGCGTGGGAAGAGCCAAGGAAAACAGGCATGACGTATCGCCGCCTTGGTGATACCGGCCTCCATGTTTCGGCTCTGGGCCTTGGAGGATGGTTGACGTAGGTCGCTCTACTTATCTTAGACTTGGAAACGAAGAGAAAACCTGGTGCAAACCATGAGACTGACAATATCTCAGCTTCGGCGGTCATGTTGAGAATGGTAGGTTTCAGCGGGCAACCTGCCAAGTGAGGCCGAGATAGAATCACCGTTGACGCTTGCCCATAGAAAAGACGTTTGCTATCATGAAGCAGGCGTACGACTGCGGTATCAACTTCTTCGACACTGCTGAGAGGTTTGTGACAAGGCCCAAGGAGGGTAAAGACCAGTTATGGACCAAGACTGACGAACAACAGCTACGCGGGCGGCCAGTCCGAGATTGTCATGGGCCAGGCCATCAAGAAGTTTGGCTGGAAGCGGAACGATATTGTTGTCAGCACAAAGGCACGATCCCGGAGAGCCTTGTCTCCACTGTCATGACAGATCGCACCGCTAACTGTCGGATGGACCGATAGCTGAACTGGGGCGGTGCCAACGGCGAGGTTCTGATCAACAACCACGGCCTATCGCGAAAGCACATCATCGAGGGCCTCCGGGCGTCGCTGCAGCGGTTGGGCCTGGAGTATGTCGACATCGTGTACGCGCACCGCCCGGACCGGCTGACGCCCATGGAGGAGACGGTGCGGGCGTTCAACCACGTGATCGAGATCAAGGGGTGGGCGCTGTACTGGGGCACGTCCGAGTGGTCGGCCGACGAGATCGCAGAGGCGTGCGGCATCGCGCACCGCCTGGGCCTGGTGCCGCCCGTGGTGGAGCAGCCCGAGTACAGCGTGCTGGCGCGCGACAAGGTCGAGCGGCAGTTCCAGCGCCTGTACAGCCGCTTCGGCATCGGCCTGACCACCTTCAGCCCACAAAAGTTCGGCCTGCTGAGTGGCAAGTACAACGACTCGCCCGACGCGCCGCCGCCCGGGTCGCGCTTCGCCGAGGGCAACGACAAGTTTGTCAACTACATGCGCGGCCAGTACGGCAACGAGTCGTGGCGTGGGAACATTGAGAAGGTGGTCAAGCTGAAGGTGAGTGGCCGTATCCTGTAGAATTTTTGGGGGGGCATCAGATTCTGACAGAGCAACGACAGCCCATCGCGGACAGGCTTGGGATCACGCAGTCGCAGCTTGCGCTGGCGTGGTGCCTGAAGAACAAGAACGTCTCGTCGGTCATCACGGGGGCGTCGAGGCCGGAGCAGGTGGTGGAGAACTGCCAGGCGCTGAAGGCGCTGGACAAGCTGACGCCCGAGGTCATGAAGGAGATTGACGGGATTGTGGGCGAGATCACGCTGGACCCCGCGAGGCAAGACTGAGTGATGGCTGGCTTGCTGTAGTCGCCAAAGTAGAGCTAAGTGCGTCATGTGCATACTGCAAGCCCAATGTTGTGTTTACGGAGGGGCAAGCGTGATTTCCAGGCGGATGGGCTGGATGTGGTCACGTGTGTTCGTGATTTCCGATGGATGGAAGTTGGAGCAAATTGCCCCACCTTCGCGACACACCCAACACCTGACGCGGCTCAACACCAAATCTCCGACAATCAAACCCCTGGGGTCGTTCCGTGCCACCACGCAACCTGGCCTGCGATGAATTGCACCAGATGATGCCACAATTAGGCCCCCTGACGCGTCGAATCGCCAGCGAACTCACACAATGCGCCCCGGAGCGCCGCCGCCATGCCCCCGCTCCGCCAGAACACCTTCTCCATCGTGCCCAATGCACCCCCGGACCCCTTCCAGGTCGCGGCCGCCGGGGCCGCCGGGCCGGCAGCGCTGCCGGCGGCCAAGCCGCCCATGACGACGAAGCAGGCGCGCAAGCTATATAACCAGCAGACGCGGGGGGCGCGGCGCACAAAGGCCGAGCAGCGCGCCTGGGAGAAGCAGGAGCAAGAACGGATCCGCAAGGAGCTCGACGCCGAGAAGGCCGCCTCGCGCGCCCGTGCCGCCCGCGAGCGTAAAAAATCGAAAGAGGAGGCCGTCCGCAACGAGAGGAAGAAGAAAGGCTTGCCGCTCGTCACGGCCCGGCCCAGCCAGGACACCATATCCAGGTTTCTCTTCCGCGGCAAGCGGAGCAGGGAAACCACTGAGGAAGCCGAGGACTCGGCGGGGTCGTGTGTCGGTTCCGGATCGGACAAAGAGAACTGCTGCCCTGGCAGCAGCGGCAAGCGGCGCCGGCTGGATGCTGTTGCTGGCGAGGAAGATGAGACGAGTGGCGCTGACGAGGCACCGAATCCAATTCTCAAGCCCGCAGAACCCGCTGCCGCTGTCAACGAGCCCCCAAGTCCTATGCTCAAGCCTGTTGAAGCGGCGATCGAGGATGTCGGGGACGACACCAATGCCGACGCTTGCCAGGAAGTCAAGAGTCAAGCTATCCCGGCAGGCAATGGCATGCCGCCACGCGCCGCTTCGACACCCGGAAGCCCACCCGCAGATGACCCACCCCGAAACAACCCTCCGGAAACCCACGTTGTTGCATCACCAAAACACGATGCCCCACCACCGGCGGGCGAGCAGGAACCAGAAACCGAACCACGGCTTGCTCCTGAGCCCACTCCTGAACCCGAGCCCGCGCTAGAACCGGAGCCCGTACCCGGATCTAAACAAGCCCCTCAGAACGAACCAGCACCCGAGACTGAGACTGTAGCGAAGCCACAGCTTTCACTTGAGCCAGAAATTTCATCAGAGCCACGGCCAGAAGATCAACCGCCGCCCCAAGAGCGTGAAGCTAGGGGTGCCGAAGTCGTGCCTCTGGACAAGAAAGTGGACGCCGGCTTGGCAATTCTGGATGCTCTCCCCGAAGATCTGCTCGAGGAACTCATTCTTACACCCGAGGAAGTCAAAACCCCTCGTCCAGTATTACGCATCCCAGCCCCTCCTCCTGTAGCCTCTCTTCCCACCACCGCAGTCAGACCACCCACCCGCGTCAACCCAGACCAGGATCTGCGAGAGAAGCCGGCGCCTCACACGGTGCATGCAGTACGGCAGACAGGCCCCATCAACAAGCCGGCGCCTCCCAGACCTTCTCATAGAGGCCCGCCTGGCGTCAACACGCCCTCAGCGGCACCACCAAAACGTGTCTCAAGCATCTCGGGGCCTGCGCCGAGGTCGATGGCCCCTCCACCAGTGCCTAAATTCCAAGGGCCCCTGAAGCCGTTGGCTGCCAACATCCAGAAGAATACCCCTGGGATGACTCGGACTTTGAAGCCTTCATTGGGGAAGCCACAAGCGCAGAAGGTGGCCGTTTTTGAGCCTGCACTCCCACCTACCAGCACGCAGTTATTCCTGCTGGACAACTTTGACGATATAATGCCCAGCCTGTCGCAGGAAGAAAAAGAGCTTCGTCGTGACGAGAACAGAGATCCGGAGACGATAGCACCGCCCCCTCCCCCTCAACGACGTAGCCTCTTCGCCAAGCCGCGCACTTTTCGGCCACCTCCTAGGCCTCCTCTCGAGCGTCGCGTGGTCCCTCCACGCAAGTTCGTTCCGCCGCCTTCGCGAAACCTGCAACAAGCCAAGCGAACTTCAAATGTTTCCCTCCCCCAGGACATGAGCCTGGATTTTATGTCTACTCAGGACCTTATGTCAACGCAGGACGTCCACGAGGTTGAGGCGACCGTGCCCCATAAAAGGGGGCAGGCCACCGAACCGGGGGCCCCGAATGGTCGTCTCTTCAAACGTCCTCCACCTTTTGCGCCTGGGGGAAGCGCTTCTACTAGCCGGCCTGCTGTCCAGGCCGTGCCCTCCCTATCATCACTCGGGAGACCGCCGGAACCAGGTTGCAGGACTGGTGCCCGGGCAGAAAGTGGTGCTATTGCTAGACCCAGACTCCCAGGTCCGGTTGACCCCTCGCCTAAAACAAATCCTCCCAAGAGCACTCGCGGCCAACTCAACAACCATACCTCCCACGCACCTGTCGCCAAGTGTACGACTCTAGCCAGCAAGGATGATTCCTCCGTGCGAGAAGCGAAGAATGTGAGGCCAGGGGATCCGATTAGGGGACCACACGGCTCTTCATTGACTGGCCTAACGCAGGGTCGACCGCACCGACCTCAAGGCCGACCTAGCCAGCTTCGGAAGCAAGTGAAAACCACCGAAGCTCTGTTTGACTCGCACGAATCTAGCTTTGATCGCGGACGCAGTAGAGCGAGCCACCCAACTGGTCCTCGAGGAACGACGCATGCTGATAAAGACCCTTTTTCTACGCACGACGCACACGAATCCACCACTTCTCACATACGCCAACAAGCTCCAGAACCTCAGCGTGCGCTTCAACCCACAATTCCCAACGGAGCCAGCGCAAGCCCTACCAAGCAGGCCGCGACGCCTCGTTTGACTCCTCGAGCAAGCGGTGGTTCAACCGACTCTGAGGCGCCAGACTCTCAAGGCCGCCCACGCTACTTCACACCCAGTGCCACAATAGTCAAGGTCAACATGGCTAAGATGGAAAGCATGCGCACCTTTGAGGCCGAGGAGCGAAAGCGTCAACGGCAGCGGGCACGAGAGGAAGCAGCTGCGAGGCGGGCGGAGATACTACCCCAAGAAGACGACGATGAACGAGCTGATGGGGCGCGGATTCACGGCAGCAAGCCACCTCAAGGTCGAAGTGGCGAGGATGGCAGGAATAAAGACGGCGCGACAGGAGTGACAGTAGCCCCTGGGCGACTGCAGCCGCACCCCAACAGCGGCCGAGCGCCAGGATACATGAAAGACACGGCCTATGGGCATATTCCACGAGGAGGTGGGCAACTGTCGTCGACTCAAGAGACCGACTACGGCGATATCGACCTCGGAGACGCGTTCGCGCTGTTTGAGACTTGACGCCGATGATTGATGATTGGCATGATAACACACAGGCATATTATATCGGCTAGAGGGCATTAAATATCCCATATCCAGGAATAGCATATTTCAGCGACGACTACGACTTTGTTTAGATTTATTGAGATACCCATTCTTCTCCCTTGCCACCAAGCTTTTTTGCATTTCCGTCCCGATTTGGCTGGCAAGCTCTCGCAAGCCGTCCGTCAGCACTGTTTGTTCATTTGCAACAAAGACTGGAGGCTGGGTATACAAACTTTGCCTCCAGCTCTCTATGTTTTAGACAAAGAGGTATTTTCTCACAGTTGCCAGATGTCACACCTCTTCCTCCCCATTATTGTTAGCGACGGACCCCTTCACGCTTTGTCACTCCGATATCCTTGTCAACCGCCAAAGCCCCTTTGTCCGCCAACCCATAGTTCGTCCCAGAGCCCTCTATGTATCACCCTATGGACTTGATTCCGAACTTATCACCGAAAGCACAATGCGCTTCTTATTAGCCTGCCTCCCTTAAGAAGGGCTTCGGCCGCCCGTCTAGATTCCCCTGACGGTATCTTCACAACTTCTCTGTAATCCCGAGGCCGGTCTACTATCAGGCAGGCCACTCTCCTATAACGCAAGTACCCAAGGCAGCAAAGCTCGTACTCTCGACATCTGGCTTGTCTTTGCATACCACCATGTGCAAGTACAAGTACGTCTTCTTCGAGTGCGGCTGCTTCGCCGGCCGCATCCGCGACGAGACGCAGCCGCCGTGCGAGTTCTCCCCTGTCTGCGGCGAGGGTAAGGAGAAGCAGTCCGCCGACGACAATAACAACAATTTCCTCCCCTCTGCCTCCGGAGCAGCACAGTCACAACCAATCTGCGAAAGAGCGCCCCCGCTGCCATTCCTTATCACCACACCCTGTGGCGGCTGCCCGTCCTGGCGGAGACAAGGCGACCTGACTGCCGCCGTCATCGCGGGCGACGGCAAGCTGCGCGGAGCCTCGAGCGACGGCGAGCTGGCCAACCGGCACTTCTCCTCCTCGGCCGCCGCCACCGGTGCCTGCACCACCACACCCGTCCTGCCCGCAGCCGTGGACGCGGCCATGCGCGACGACGTCTTCGCCACCAAGGAGGCGGAGCGCAAAGCAGAGGAGGCCAAGAACCTGCCGACGCGGTCCAGGGCCTACTGGGTCCCGGGCTTCCGGTGGTCGTGGGAGAAGCCGTTCGCGACCGAGGCCGCCGAAGCGGTCGAGGGCGACGCCTTCAACTACAGCTGCCGGGTCCGGGACGACGGCGCCGTCAGGGCGCGCCGCAACATGGCCAAGACGTTCAGGGACGAGCGCTGGTGGATCCGGCACGAGCGCGAGGCGGCCGCCTTGCTGGCGGACTGCGCGCGGCTGCTCGGGGACAAGGAGGGCGACGAGAAGCGCGCGCGGCGCGAGGTGCGGGGCGCCGCGGCCGACGCTGCCATTGCCAAGTGTCGCAAGGCGTGAGAAGGGACGTGCCGATTATATACCTCCCGCGCGTTCATATTCATCTTAGCTTGAGATTTACCCCTCGCGTAGAGAACCAAAGCTTCGGCATTCTTGCCGCTACTCCCTTGTAGGGTCGTGCTCTCACGCCAATCACAATGTGTCGTTCTGGTAAGTGATAAAGGAGTCGATGACTGTGTAGCCCCCCTTGATTACCTAAATGCAATTCTCTTATCTCACAATTACCTACAACATGTACCGGGTTACTTCCTTGGAATTGAGGTACAAGCGATTGACCAGAGATTCCGGCTGCCGCCTGCCCGGGCGCGGGATACGTTTATCGCCAGCCACCCGCCGTCCGCTCTGACATGACGACAACCAACATCAGACGACCTGCAATGCCGTCATGGCTCGGGGGTCTACCCGGGAAAGCTCAGCCAAACTCATCGCAGCAACGCTATACTTTTAAATAAGCTGGGAACAGCAAAACTGTAATTGCCCCCCGACATCGAACCAAAACGACCCGAGCTCGCCGTTCGTTTCACTCCAACGTCCCCGTGGGCTCGCCGCGCTCAGTTCCAGTGCCACAGTCGACAATGACGGAAAAACAGCCTCTGCGAACAGCGTTCTGGGCCAATGGACACCATCGCAAACGACATCATGATACTGTGGCTCCAGAGGGTGAATGATAGCATCTCGGGATTTCCAGCCCGCGTAACCGCTTGGCTATCCTCTATTTAGACGTGGACAAGCAAGGCCTGAACTTTTATCCTCCACGAGGCGGACGAGGCGACTCCTGAAAGCGCAGCCCGGCGGGAGAGAAACTCGCGCCCTCCGCAACATCGCAGGATCATCACTTTGAGCACACACACCAGCATTGGCGGCCTCTAGCACATTCAGCACAGCACGGACTGCCAAGTAAGCCACGAGCCCCATGGAGCGGGTGGGGGGAGGGAGCGGCAGAGAGCCACGCACCAGCTCCCCGGGAAGCGGCGCGGGGCCTGATGGGGCTCCAGAAAGCCGGCCAGTCACGGCGCTAAGCGAAAGGGCTCGCGGAAAGCGCCCGGAGGGGAGGGGAGACGCGACTGACCACGGGCACGCATCGCAGCCGGCTTCGCGAAGGCCGTCCTCGGGACCTGCTGCCCCGCCGACGAGCGACAGTCCCCGGAGGCTCTCCCCCGTTCCTCGGTGGTCCTCGTCGACTCTCGTAGGCCTTTTGGAAATGGCGGAGCCTTCGAGTCACCCGCGACGCGCCTCGCCGTCGACGATGCCCTCCACTCTCCCCAGGCGAGTCCCGTTGCCCCCATCGACAAGGATAACTTCCCAGTCAGCAGTGGCGGGCCCAAGCAGCCTCACTAGGCCAAGGGCGTCTCCAGTTCTCCACGAGATCGACCAAGACCAGTGGCGGGGGCTGCCAGTATTAGTTGAAGCAAGCGGCAACACCTACATTGAGTATTTTGCGCAAACGTCCGACAGCAACGAGGATGACTACTCAGAGGAGGAGGAAGAGGAGGATTCCGAGTACGCGGCGCCCCCGCATATCGCGCGCCACTCGCCATGGAACAACGCCCATCAACGCCGGCGGCCGAGGCAATACGTCCGGCCCGTCACGGCGTTCTCCCTCAGCACGAGCGAGGCCTCGACGCGCGAGAGCACCGGCTCCTACTACAGCCGCCGCCGCGACGACCGGCTCGAGGGCGACGGGGTCGCGGTGAGGACCACGACGGACAGGGAGGTCTGCGGGGCGCTGCTGCACCGGTGGGAGGCCGAGTGCAGACGCTTCGCATGGGCGGCGCGGTGCGTCGGCGTCGACGTCAAGATCGACCCGGCGACGACGAGGCGCCTGGACGAGGCGAGCGAGAGCCTCGAGCTGTTCAAGTGCGAGATCACGCGGTTCTGCCACATGTTTGTCGACGGCTTCCTCGACGAAGGCTGGGGCATCTTTGCGACGCCTTCGGAGTGGGCGGCCAGGGAGGAGAAGTGGCTGCAGCGGATGGCCGGGCCGGGGCAGGACGTGTCGGCCGAGCTCGAGCGGCGCAAGAGGGCCGTCGACTGGGGAGCCCGGGAGTGGGCGCGTCCCGAGTGTAGAGAGGAGAACGACGAGGAGCGTTTGGGTAGCCGCAGCAGATTTCTCAGCATCAGTGAGTGGGTCAAGCAACAAGACCAGGTCCTCGCTGCGGGGGCGCGTGCCGATGTCCAAGGTCGTGGGCATCAGGAGCCGCGCCGTCGTCAGGTTGTACGGAAGACTCGAGATGTGAGAAGAGTCACACAGAGAGTCGAGGAGGAGGGGGAGGATGAGGAGGAAGATTTGTACGGCTGTGACGATGTCGAGACATCGCCGGCTGCAGGCGTCGGAGAGCCTGGTAGTTTGGCCAAACGCAAAGACAAGCGCGACTGCTCGTCTGCCGAACACGACCTATCCACGAAGCCGACGGTAGGGACAACCTCCAACTCGGCGGAACGCAGCACCCTCCCGACGTCAGCCGATGACGGGTCGCCGCCAGACTCGCCCAATACGAAACCACTGGCATCAGCGTCAAGCAGTGACAGCCAGAAGCCGCCAAAATCGGCCGACTCACCTCCCCAACTTGTCCCCGATGGCTCAGCAGGTCGGGCGCACTCACAACCAGAGGATATGCCGCTGCCCGCGAGCGTCACTCAAGACAACACCAACCCTCACCGCGAAGGCCCGCCACATACCACAGCCGCAGGCCCGTCCACAACCACAGCAGCCGCCCTCGCCTTACCCGCCCACGACGACGACGCCGCCGCCGACAGCGAAACCTCCTCCTCGGGCGCCGGCGTGGCGACCGCAAGCCCAGCCCAGATCCAGGCCGTCATCAGCAGCCTAGAGCGCGCCCTCGCCGCCGTCGCCGCCACAACCACCGCCCTCGAGCAAGACCACAGCAGCCGGCTACTCGCGCGGACGCGGCGCCGCAGCTTCCCGGCCTACACCTGCGCCGTCGCGCCCGTCAACGCCGCGCAGGCCGCCCTGCTGCGCGCCGACGTGGCCCACGCGCTGCGCATCCGCGCCGCCGCCGTCGGGAGCGCGTGCGTGGGGTTCCGCGACGCCATGGCCGCCGAGTCGGCCCGGTTCCGGCGCGTCGCCTTCCTCGACTCGACCCACGACCTCCTCGCCGCCGCCCGCGAGCGCTGGTGGTCCGTGCCGGACGCGGGCGGGACGCCGGGCGCCGACGCGACGGCGTGCGTGTCGGGCGCCATCCAGCTGATCCCGCTGCTGGATCGAGACGATGAGGAAGGCAGCGACGGCAACGGCGACGACGAGGGAGAGCGCAACGACGCCACGGCGGCCGAGACTGCCGGGCGGGGCCGCCGCGTCGCACAGAAGACGCGCAGCTGGATCCGCAATCGGCTGCTGGGGCAGGAGAGCCGCGCCGTGGGCTGCCTGGGGCGCTACGTCGGGGCCGCCCGGGGCTGGGCCGAGAAGCGGCTCACGGCCCTGGAGACGCGGCTGGACAGACACCTGAGGGACATCGCTCCCGACGAGGGCGGCCAGGAGGCGGCGGCGACGGACGCGCGGCATGGGAGACCCCTCGGCGAGCCCGAGGCCGTGGCGAGGCTACTGGGCAAGGTCCAGAGGCGGGCGCGGAGGCTGCGGAAGCGAGAGAACAAGGAGACGGTGGTTGTCGGATGGCACCAGGAGACGCCGATACCCACTCCAAAGGTGCGCTTGAATATTTTGGGGCGGCTGTAGGCACCTGACGGCTATCGTTTCTTTGTATTTCCCTTTTCTCCTGCATCGTTTTTCCGCTTTTCATTGTTCTAGCACTTTGCGAAGCGGGTCAGCTGCTCTAGCACGTGTTTACATTCTTAGCCGCTCCATCATTATATTGCCACATCTTCGGGTCTTCTTGTCGCATAGAACTACCTAGCACGGCGTCTGGCATTTTGTCAAGGGGATTTAGAATTAAACGAAGAGGTATTTGGATTGCGCTAGCCCCCTCCTCCACCAGACCTAGATACCATCCATGAAAACCTCTCAAGACGCAAAGTCATGATATCGTGAGAGTCGATGAGCCTGAAGGGAAAAGAAGAAGGCACATGCCGTGTGCGGATTGCGTCGAGGTATAGAACCAGGCGAACTCCGATGCTATGCGTCGTCAACTCGCATGATCTAGAAACTTGGGACGCAGAGAAGCCTTGTCCCAGCGACTAATGTGGGAGGACAAGGTGGGGTTGAGAGCGCAGAGCTTGGGTCATGGGATGACCTCAGAAAATACAAGACTGAAATGAATAAAGATATCAACCCTCTATCAGCCCCGGCCGAGGCAGAAAACCCAGACGAAAAGGGGCAAAAAATCAGTAAACCGACGGTGAAAAAACGCAAACCTTCTATGCCGATGTGCCTTGCCTATGCCTAGGCAGCCTTCCAACGCCACCGTGACGCCAAATGATTATGATTCCATGCACAAGGGGTATTTGTTCAGACGCAAGTGTCCTAGAGGAGAAAGTGGGGGAGAGGGAAAAGAGATGAGCAGGGTCGTGCAAGATCAGTGAGCCGCCGAGTAACTACTCGGGGGCCATGCCAGCGCCCTATCCAGCGACGCTGCGAGGTTCGTGTTCCGCAGCGAAGAACGGCGAAGCACGCACACGGATGAGCCCCGGTCACGCCAACCAAGAAGTCCAAGGGCTAGACGAAGATACCAAGCCACGCGGTTTTTGAGGCGACGTCCGAGTCACAGCCTTCAACTGCGCACATGATGCTCGTTTTGCTATTAGAGCCCGGCCGGAATCCGCAGCTGCGATCGGATAGCTTGTTGGTCTTGGACTTTTGTTTGCGATCTTCGTAGCACTTGTGACAGAAGACCTAGAGGGAAAAATCCGAGTTAATACCGTGGTGTCCAAACCAATCACCTGAAAGCAAGGGGATCGTTACATGTCCACAGGCCTTGACGGCCATAAAATGGTGCTCGGCGCGGTCTTTCTTCGTCCTTTGCCTTTTTGCCGGAGGGGGCGTGGTGGGCTTCTCGTCCGGATCGTAAACCAGCTCCTCCTCACAACTGGGACATATGGCGACAACGTCCTCGCCAGTGCTGCGACTGCAGCCCTCCATAGGCTCTTTCGGAGGGACATACGACGGCTTCGGGGGATCCGGTCGATGATGAGGGTCCCAAAAGTCGGCCGGGATAGCACCGCCATAGTCGAGACGTATTATGCCGATGATTTCGGGAAGGTCGGGCTGGTCAGCCGGCGGGTCAGCCACCGCCGCAGCGGCCTGAGGTCTGTTGCCGTTGTTAAACATAGCAGCAGTCAGATGGTTCGTGAGCTGGTGGATCTGCCCTCTAAAGTGTTGGTATTGATC
Source organism: Falciphora oryzae (assembly GCA_000733355.1). Taxonomy (NCBI): domain Eukaryota; kingdom Fungi; phylum Ascomycota; class Sordariomycetes; order Magnaporthales; family Magnaporthaceae; genus Falciphora; species Falciphora oryzae. Next base: position 1,771,119 of record JNVV01000004.1, read on the forward strand.
GTCCAAGACTCGGGCCATTGGGCCTTGCGGGTCACGCCGCGGGACAGGGCGAGGCGGACGAGGGAACCAGTTCCAGGGGTTGTTGGCAGCAGCATCGGCTTCGGCGGGTGGTGGTCGAGGCGCAGCGACGGGTTCCGGACCATCCTCGGTCAGGTCTATCAGCGGGATGTTGCTGCCTCCACCTCGGCCACGGCCGCCGTTGATACTAGCATCACTGCGGGCGAGCGAGGGGGTCCGTGCAAGCCCTGCCTGCCTCCTAGGGTTTCTCGACGCCACCCGCGCGTTCTGGGCGCGGTGGTCGCCCAAGTTGGGCATCTGGTCGAGGAAGCCGGTGTTTCTGGTCTGGTCATTACGAGGAAGATCCATGGGAGGCAATGCAAGTCGGGCGTAGTCGGGGCTGTCGGGTTCCTCGGTCAGATCGATGAAGTCTTCCGCCGGCTGCTCGCGCCGAGTCTGACGCTGTTCACGCAGATTGAACTCCTGTCGGCGGCGCTCCATCATGTTCTGCCCACGGGCAAGCGCGTCCATGCCTGGCAAAGAGCGGGCCGCCTCCATCAGGTCCCGATCCGGAGAGGGCGAGGAGTCTTGGCTGACAAAAAGCGATGGTTCGTCGTCGTCGTCGTCGTCGTCGTCCAGAATCACTGGCGCCGGCCTCCGGCGTGGGGGTGGTGATGACGGGGCGAATTCTATCTGAAAAAGCTCATCTGCTCGGGGCTGCAGTGGTTGGTCGTCACGGGCAGCGTGGGCACGGCCGGCGCGGCTTCGGTGAGGGCGAGATGGGCCGGATACGATTTCAACGTCAGAGTCGGACATGCTTGCACCGCCAGCGGAGCCAGCGCGGGATTGTCGAGAGCGCGGGGATGGAGGGTACAAGAGCGAGGCACGGGAGAAATGGCAAGCGGGTGCAAGAAAAACGCCCCAGAGTCTCGAGCGGACATTCGGGGCAGCGATGGTGGCGGGGAGAAAAGAAGGCCGGCGGGCGAGCGGGTTGCGCGAGTTGCGAGGTTGAGGAGGCAATTAGAAAGAGCCGAGCTGGCAGTCAGCGCCTTGAGACGTCCCGCTCCAGGACGTTCAGCGACGGTCGGAGGTTTCCGTTTGTTTGGGCCAAACAAGGCTCCAACCCCACATCGCCCCACCCAGCTGGACCAACCAGGTTTCGCAGTTGGCAATTGTCTAGCGTCGAGGTTCCCGAAAACAAACGCACTCACAATCTCAAAATGGTCTGGAGCTTTGCAGAAGGGGAGTGACAGGTAGGCAGATGCGGGCGGGCCGCCGTGGCTGACAAAAAAAAGAAAGAAAAAAAAATCTCTGTCTTCCAGGGTGACAAGTAGTAGGTGGCGAGGACGACCGGAGAAGCGAATGGTCACAGCCTAAAAAACTTTGCTTGGTAGACAGGCTGCCTAGGTACCCAGGTCCTCACTAGGAAGGAGCGATTCAGCCTGTATTTTCAGGGGGCTATTGTCCAAGGCTTATTCATATCCCCCACCAGGCATAGAGACCTCCCACTGTGATGTCACTGCAAGCTCTCGGAGCTTTGGTGATAAACTCCGCTGCAGCCGCACGAGCTTGCACCTGCGGATCCATGCAGTTCACACTCCACCTCAGGCAGTCATGAGGTCTGGTGGCGGCATCTTCCAATGTCGGTGGTGAAAGCTACACCCCGCCACGGAGCTCCATGCAGCGAGCTAAAATATCGCAATCACGTAGCCGCGGGAGAATTTGAATTTCCACATTCACCCCCCATCGCTGTGCGGCACGACTTTCGCCCGAGAAAATCCCAATTGAGTTGCCTTGGCTCCCGTCGGCCTAACTTTGTGTGTTGAATTGAACGGTTCGTGAAGCCGCAGCGCCCGAAAGAATGGTGACGCACACACTCTCCGCCCGAGGCCCTCCCGTCATGCATATGTTATGCAGCCCGCAGCTGCTCAGCCCTGTTTTGATTACAGTACACTGCATACGGCAACCGACAGGGGCTCTAACCTCGACAACCAGAGCATTTTTGATGGGAAAAGGAGGCGATAATTTGGAAGGAAATTTGGCGACCTCGTAAAGAGTTGGAAAAAAAAAAAAGAAAAAAAAAAAAGTAGGAGTACGATTAAAATAGAAGAGGAATTCGGAAGGAAGCCCAGCAGCAAGTACTTCAATAATCTCAAGGCAAACTGCACGTTACTCCCCAGAGTCGACGCACATTGCTTCAAGGCTTGTCGATCCTTGCATACGGTGGAGACTAAAACCCGCAGCCCAACCCCTTAAACCCGCAAGCCGCCGCTATCAACCAACCGGCGATGCATTCTATCAGCTTCAAGTTGCTCCGGCTACCGAGGAGGAATCCTGGTGATGCGCGCGCCGCTGACGAGCCGCCTCGCGCTTGCGCGTCGTGTGGTTCATTTGAGAAGCCGGAAGCCGAGAGTCACTTGAGAACAAGAATAAAAGGAGATCGGACCGGGCTGCTCGCTGGAGGGATGGATCACACACCATCTCACCCACCACGTCGACTTTACCTGCATTCGTAGGCATATAATCACCCAATACAGTTCTCCAAGCTTGTACCGACCAACACTTTGACTTGCGGCGCAGAACAATGGCCTCAGTTACCAAGCCCGGCGATGCCGCAAGAAAGACCATCCTCTTCCTCGGAGCCACTGGAGGGTGCGGCTTCTCGGTGCTCCGCCGGTCGCTCGACGCGGGCCACACGTGCATCGCCCTGTGCCGAACCCCATCCAAATTGAACACAAAGCTCGGAGAAGAGGCCCGCGGGAACCTGGCCATCGTCCAGGGCAACGCAAAAGACGCGGCCGTCGTCTCAAAGGCGCTGCTGCGCCCGAGCCCGTCCGACCCGGCCGCGTCTTCCCTCGTGGACGCCGTCGTCGTCGCCCTGGGTGGGGCCTTCAGTCTCAGCAGGATGGGCATCGACGACCCGGACATCTGCCGCGGCGGCATGGAGGCGCTGCTCTCGGGGCTCGCTATCGCCAGATCCCAGCAACTCTCCACGAGCCCGCCGCCCGATTCCGCCCGCGACGGTGGCGGCAGCGCGGCGGGTCCTCGGGTCTACGTCATCAGCACGACTGGCATCAGCGAGCAGGGCAGGGACGTTCCCTTGGCCATGCTACCCATGTACAGCTACATGTTGAAGGAGCCGCACAGGGATAAGAAGGCGATGGAAGATCTCCTCATCTCCAGCGGGGAGGCGTGGACCATTGTGCGACCCAGCTTCCTGACCGACGAGCCGGCAAGCAAGGTTAGGAAGATCCGGCTGGGTGTTGAAGATCCTATTGGCAAAGTGCTTCTCAGTAGAGACGGCGTCGGTTACACCATATCTCGGGAAGAAGTCGGGCGGTGGATGTTTGAGAGTCTAGTGGAGGAGGAGGCGGGGAGCGGCATGTGGCTGCGGAAAATCGCTACCATCACTCACTGAGCCGGTGGGCGGCCAGGGCATTAGAGAAACACGGAGCAGATCCATATTCTTACAGGAGCTTGGAAGCCATTCGCGAGTGCATATTCGTTTATCCACAGCTGTTACCTCAATTTTACGCGAGCTGAATGCCAACAAACGGACGGTGTACGGCGATAGCCAGCACGCGGCGGCTCGGCCATCGAAGGTGCTCGCCGGCTTCCGCAACTTCGTTGGTGGTGATGCCCAAAGGAGCGTCAGGGGTGCCATGGATGTTTCAAAGAGACGCCGCCCCTACCCAATCGGCCGGTTCCCCACCGCGGATGCGCCGTCCTCTGAGAGGCTCAGCGCTGGGAGCAGCCGCGCGGTGTGCCGAATGTCGGTGGATGGGCGGAATCGATTGGTTGCCACTGAGGCTTGGGTCGCGGCGCTGCCCTAAATTGAACGCTAGCAGTTCTGCGGTGGTGATGCTGTGCAAGGGGGCGGCCGTTGGCGCAAGCTGACCAGCATCAATTCAATTTTGATTTCCCTATTCCAACATCCAATCTCTAAGTTGATACTTTTGGCGGGGCTTCGATCTTGAAGAGAGCTTGCCTTTTGTATTGACCATTTTCTCCCCCTCGATTGCGAAGGTTTGTTTCGGGGTCAATTCTGCCGGTCGATCAATCGAGTCACCTCGACTGACGACCACGTCCATCAGGTCCGACACTCGTGGCGTCTTGGCATCGTCGGCCGCCCATTGCCTCACCCCGCAGCTCGCCCAAGGAGTGAGCCCCGCGAGTCACACCCAGTGCCCACTCGAGCCGCCCCTTTGCAAGATTCTAGGCCAACCACCAGGGGCCGCAAAACCTTGTTCTCCTCAATGCAGGGGGCCGTCTTTGCGCCACCCACATGGAATCCATGACTGCAGTGTCGAGCGAGGTCGCCAGCCAACCCGAGCCAGCCACGGCCCCCAATGCGGCGGCGGGCGCCTTTGTCATTGCCATTTCATTCGACTCGGGGCTTTCCATTAAGCTCTGCGTCCCATGTAACAGCACTTGCTGTGTTTCAGGGACCGGGCTGGGGGCTGCCCCTACGGCATGCTCCGGTGCCTGGCGTGCGCATGGATGGAGCTGATGATTCCTCATCGGGACGAACCTGGCTGCTGCTCATCGCTGATCTTCCGCCTCCTTTTGCCTTGACGGAGGGCTGGCTCCAACACCGCCTAGCACTCAAGCATCCTCCCCGGCCCACGGGATGGGATGACGGACTTGAGCCAAGTGGCGCACCGGCCGAAAATCTCCGTCCCATCTCTCCTCGCCCCCGGGGGAGGGCCCTTCTTCCTTAATTGCAAGCACGCGCCACTTATTGTTGGCTCGTTAAGTGACCTGGATTCTTCTCTTGGCAGCAGCTTTCATTCTTTGTCGCGAACCAATTTCCTTGTTCGAGTTGAACAAACGTCTTGTTTTGTTCACCACTCTCTTTTTCATTCTCGCACCTCTGGCTCACCTGTTGGTCACCTGGCCAAGCTTTCGACCACGTACATATAGTCACCGACACCCGGCCCGGCGCTACAGTCTTTTCCTCTCTTTCTCATATCTGCTTTGCACAGACCTTTTCTTCTTCGTTGCCCAGGCACTTCGTGATCACACCTCCAAACGATCTCGGGTAGATCGCAACCATGCTGCCCTCTTCCCTCCTTCTCCTGGTCTCGACGGCCCTTAGCGGCGTCGCGGCGGTGCCTACCCGGGATCTGTCGACTCGGCAGCAGCCCGCAGCTCCTCTGATCAAGCAGAAGGTTCTGATCGGCGGCGGCGGCACCAGCAACATCACGATCGCACAATTCAACGGCGCCACTTTCGATATCCTCAGCACCACCTCGATCGGAGCCGGCAAGTCGCCCAGCTGGCTCGCCTTCAAGGAGCCCAACATCGTGTACAGCGTCAACGAGAACGCTGCCGACCTTCAGATGTTCAAGCTGGACCTCGCCTCCAACACTCTGAAACCTGCTGCTCTCCTGAACTCGTCCGCGGGTGTCGTGCACCTCGAGTTCAACAAGGACAAGACGCGCATGGTCGGCTCGTCCTACACCGGAGGCGTCATTGACGTCTGGGAGCTCGCGGCCGACGGCACCCCCAAGGCCAAGAAGATCGGCATCAAGACGAACGTGACCGCTAGCAACCCGAATGTGGCGGACACTCTCGGACCGAACAAGGGACGCCAGGCTGATGGCCCTCACGCCCATCAATCGGTCCTCGACAACAGCGGCCGCTATTTCTTCGTCAACGATCTTGGCCTCGACTCCATCGTCATGGTCGACTCGCAGGGCGACGACTTCAAGGTGGTGGGCCGCACCAAGGTGAACCCGGGCTGTGGACCGCGCCACGGAGTCTTCTACCCGCCGGGCGCCGCGGCCGCCACCCACTACCTGGTCGTGTGCGAGCTCCTCAACTCGGTCATTGTCCACTCGGTCAACTTCAACACCACCAGCGGCGTCCCCGAGATGATCGCGACCCAGATCGTCCCGACCTTTGGCGACAGCGCCCCGCCGGCGGCGGGCTCTAAGCCCCAGGCCGGCGAGATCATCGCGTCGGCGGACGGCAAGTCCATCTACGTCTCGAACCGCCTCGGCTTCGACGCCAAGACGGCCACCTCGACCGACACTCTCGTCCAGCTCAAGGCCGACTTCAACGCGACCGACAGCACGCTCAGGCTCGGCTTCGGCCAGTCCGTGAGCAGCGAGGGCCGCTCCCCGCGCATGATCAGCCTCAGCACCGACAAGGAGCAGACCGTGCTCTACGGCACCAACCAGAGGGCCGGGACGGGACTGGTCGCTTTCCAGCGTGGCGCCGGCGGCAGCCTGAAGTCTCTGGAGGGATCGAAGGTCGCGTACAATAAGTTCGCTACCGCGGCCGATCAGAAGGAGGATTTTGGACCCCAGTTTGTCCTTGGCCTCCCGAACTCGGCCTAAGCTTTGGCGTGTCCCGTCCCCATCTCAGGCTCGATATGGAGGCCGGCCCACGTGCCTGATTTGTTTTAGCCCGTCACGTCTGCATAATACCATCGAGATATCCTTCTGTCCCTCTTATTCTCCCCTGTATTAGTTAGAGCATGAAAGCGATGCGTTCCCATTTCACTTTCCTCTTTTCACCCGGTCACCCCTGGCTTTGATGACACTCCCTGACTTTGATGTTTTGACGCTATGATATTATCGGAATGCTATTATTGATCATCTAATTGCTCCTCAATGCACTGCCACACGACGACCGGCTTGCTCTTCCCGTATTTGCTGCCTGGACTTCCAGCACGCCAAGAAGGCATCTTCTATCCCACTAGTTCACAGGTGCGACATCAAGTATCAAGTGACCTACCCATGCACAGCATGTCCGTTCAGCTTTCCCCTCCAAGCTTGGATGCGGGGTCATGTACGGACGGCGGCATCCCTAAACGGGCTACTGCAGCCCTACGCGATATCGAGGGGGGCTATGCCCTCCCAGCCGGGCGGGAGGCACCCGTGGAAGGACCCAATAAGGTGCGTGTCAGCAACGGCAATTGGTTGGGGTCCGCAACTGCACGCAGGCCGCCCAGTGGCAGTGTGGCCACAGCCCGAACTAATGCAAGCTACCTGAGGGACACGGGCCAGTAACAGCGAGCAAAAAGAACCGTTTGGAGGAGCTGGTTGGCCTCAGTCCGGCACTTGAAGGGACGGATGACCTGTGCTTGATGCTTGGAGCTTGTTTGGGTAGATGTGCATCTGGATTGTGTCCGTCTATAAATGTGCATCAATACTCTCACGCCGTCGAGATGATTCTAGGTGTCTTTGGTAAAGGTCATATCTACCTAGTCTCGCTGGCCCAGCAATAGTCCCTAGCATCCAGAAAGACAAACATCACAAGCGGGCGTCATGGCCACGGTTCCGCGCACAAACGGCCCGGCTGTGGTGAGAAGAGAAGGCCTCTCGGCTGCCGACTGGGACCTTCACAGGGACACCATCACCGAGCTGTACGTCGGCCAGGGGAAAACACTCAAGGAGTTGATGCATATTATGCAAACGGAACACAACTTCACTGCAAGGTAAGATACCGTGCGCGCGCTGCCCCGGGTCCCTCTTGAAGCCCCTGCGTATTGTGGACATATCTGCCAGCCAGCACTTCATCACCCTTAGCTCACAACTCCTTTTCCACAGCGCCAAAATGTTCAACAACCGCTTCAAATGGTGGGGGATCAGCAAGAATATGCGCGCCAAGAACGCCGTGGCCATCCTGACGCTTCAGTCCCGGCGCGAGATGGCCGGGCGCCAGCGCTCCGAGTACCTGGTCAACGGCCAGACGCTCAGCGCGGACCGGCTGCAGAAGTATTGGAAGCGCGCGATCCCGTCGCGGGTCGCCAAGGCGCGCGCGCAGCTGCGCCAGACCACCGAGCTGCCCGACGCCGTGGTCGTCCGGACCCCGGAGCCGTCGCCGTCGCCTCCGCCGGCTTCGCCGCTGCTGCCCCTTCCGCCGCGGGCGCATGGACAGCCGAAGCAGGCGTCGAGCCAGCGAAAGCAACCGCAGCGTCAGCGGCAGCGGCAGCAACAGAACCAGCTGCTCGAGCAGCTGCAGCGACAACGGTCCTCGAGCCCGCTGACGCAGCGCCAGGTCTCCCCGCCAGACGAGCTGCAGCTCCCCGAGGAGATGTTGCACTGCATACGCACGTTCTATTCAGGCTACTTCGAGGCCAGCCCCGCCCTCGGCACCCGCTCGATGGGCCTGGCGTCGTTCCTGTCCCTCAAGGAGCGCCTGGTCCGGTTCGACAGCCAGTACCAGGCGCTGGCCTACATCTTCGTCGAGCCGCCTGGCGACATCATGTTCCGGCTGCTCAACGTCTTCTACATCGAGATGCGCGACCAGATGCGCGAGCACGACCACTTCCTGCTGCCCATGTGCCTGCACAGCGTCTACTTCCTGGCCAAGGACCCGCGCGGCGCCCCCTTTTCGCGCCTGCTGCTGTCGTACATCAAGGAGGGCAGCGACATATACCTGGGCCCCCTGCACCCGCTCACCACGGTCTGGACCAAGCTGTCGAGGCGGTGCATGACTGAGGGCCTGCCTGGGAGGGATTTCTTCTACACGCTAGGCAGGTACATCAACGACAGGCTGCGCGAGGAGCTGGGCATGTACAATATCCTGTTCCTTCGCGTCGCCCACCACCTTGTTTGGACATATCAGGGACATCAGGCTTTCCAGGCTGCCATCGAGGGGCAGATCGCCCATCTGGACGCTGTCAAGGCTGCTGTGCTGGGCAACGCGCCCCTGCCGTCCGACCCTCCAACGCAACCTCCCGATCTCGGACTGCTCTCGTTTTACCCCAGCCAGTACTCGTCCTACTCACCACTGGCTCCATCTTTCTCACCACTGCCACCAGGCTTGTCACCTTTATCAGCATCCCCCATGCCCACACCCCCCCAAGTCCCACTCCTCACGCAACCTCCCGCCATACCCATCACCATCTCTCCCGCCGACGTAGCGGCCGTCGACCCGGCCGACCTGGCCTACGCCAACGAGATCAAGACGGTCCTCTCGGGCTCGCTCGCCTTCGGCCTGTACGTGTCGGGCCTGCACGGCGCCGCGCGCGGCGTGGCGCTGCGTACGCTGGGCCGCGACGCCGTCCGCGTCCTGCCCGCCGTCAGGGGGTGCCTGCACGCCGTCGTCGGCAACATCGAGTTCGCGGCCGGCGACGTCGCCGCCGCGGTCGCCGACGCGCGCCAGAGCCTGCTGCTTAGTGAGCAGGCCGGGGCCAGCCAGCTGGTTATTGTGGCGCGGCTGTCGCGCCTCGCCGTGTTCCTGCAGAGGGCTGGGGATGTCCAGGGGGCCGCGGCTGCGCAGAGGCGGATCGATGGGCTGCTGGTTGAGATTGGGGCTTGAAGTGGGTGGTAGAGAGTGTGTGAGTCCAGTATCTACTACGTGATATTAACCATTGAAAGATTCATTTTTAGTATATCGAGAGCCATACTGCCGTCACCCCGTCATCGCGTTGCCCCGAGTTCTCAGGCCGGCAAAGATGTTCTTGATTTTCATCACAGAAAAGCCACAGCAAGCGTAGCCATTGTGGCAGTCCCCCACATGCCTCCAAAGATGCCGCTCCCGGAGACCCTCAGGGCGGAACCATGGTTTGGGCGGTCGCCAAGCGATTCAGGGGCCCTGCTGTCTTCCCGAACGTCCATGGCCCGCAGACAGCGCATAATGGTCCACGTCCTGTTCCCCCCAGTGTTCCCGTCGCGGTCGTGCCGGTGGACGGAGAACAGGACGGGGTAGACGTTGGTCATCATCCTGTCGTATGCCAGCCGTGTGTGCTCCTCATCGGAAACCAGGCTGTTCTGCAGCCAGCTTCCGAGCCTGTGGTACGACCCGTTGTCCGAGCGGACGCCCTCGCGGATCGACCGGCGCAGCAGGTCGTTGGCGCCTTGCGCCACTGTTTTCCCCGCGCGCGCGCACATTGATTATTAGCCCTTCTTTCTCTTGTCGGGGCATGGAGACAGGGAAGTGGAAGGAGAAGACAAGGAAATTGGGGGGTTGGTAAGGCTCATTCGCCCACACGCACGGATAATCGGACCGGTCAGCTTCGGACACGCAGGCGGGGTGATTCCATTTAGGGTCCCATTGCACTTGTCCCCGCCGGCCTTGCCCGCCACGTCGGCGAGCTCGCCCAGGCACCGGCCGTCCAGCTGCCCGACGCAGGTGCGGTCCGGGTCCTAGCTCCGCAGCGCCTCGGCCGTCTCGCGGTCCTGCATGGCCGAGGACCAGGCCCAGGCGCAGAGGGTCCAGCGGCCGTCGACCGAGCCGCCCGCGAAGACGCCCGGTTTGAAGTTGAGCGAGACCTCGGCCCGGCTGGCGACGGCGCCGCCGCCGATCGGCATCATGCCGGCCACGCGCGCCTCCAGCGTCCACCGGGTCTCGGTGCTGCCCGAGTCGCGGCCGGGGTACGGCCGGGAGAGGTCGAAGCCGGTCATGTTGGAGACGTCCGAGGCGTTGTAGTGGTCCTTGACGAGCGGCGAGTTCCCGGCCCGGGTGCCGCCCCACCACTCCTTGTACTGGCGTGGCGCGAGCACCGTGGCCTGGCTGCCCGTGCCGAGGAGCAGGAGGACTGTACTAGTCCATTGGAGCGCGTGCATTGTCACTTCGTTCTGCCGCGATAGGACTTGTATGGCTTCGGTTTCTCACTACGCAGGTAGGTGATGGTGTGGATGGCCTCCCACAGTCAGGCCTCGGCACATCGTCAGAGAACAACGGCGTTTCTGGGCATGCATACTTACACCAAATTGCCCGTCCACTTCAAGCGCTTCATCTTCATTCCTCGGCCCGACGTCAGGACAAGATGCTCGGAGTTTGCAAATGTCCAAACGATGATAACGAACGACACGAACAGTTTGTGAAGGATCCATGCGCCTTGCAGGCTAATTCCAGGCGGAAATGCTGTTGACGAACATAATAGGCCCTGAGAATTGTCCCGTAGGATCTGGTCGAGGTTCCATGCATCAATAGTTCCTCCCGTTTGGGTGGTGTGCTGTCTGGGCCCATGTCACAGCGTCGCGGCGAAGGTGATTGACGTCACCCTGGACGTGCCAAACCACGGAGTCGGGAATATGTTAGCATCCATCCATCCATCCCAACAACTGGGGACGACAGCCCTACCCGACTGGGCTACAATCTCAAATTTGACTTCATACATTCCCGGTCAGTTTTTCCATCCTAAACGCAGGCACAGTGCTGTCTTGACAGGAACCCGTCGTTTCCCCAAAAGCGACATGCACGACTTCATTGTCGGCCGCTCAGGGCTGGAGGATGCCATGTCATCAGGAACCCAAAACGGAGCGTCTCGACAGCCATGTAAGCCGGCATCGTGGCCACGTAGACGGCGAGCAGCAACAATCTTATCCTCTAGATACTATTTGGATTTACGTCATATACGGATTCGGGTGCTGCGGATCATCCGCACGCGAATTGGCATAGGTCTTCGCCCACGCCGTTAGGATTGTGCTACCCCTGGAGTAATTGGGTGCCTCGCATCGGCCAATTTTCTGCTCGACTCGATCAATGTTCGAGCCATTTTACGCCCGAGACAGCACAACGGAAAAGGGAGGGCAAGCCTGGCGAAGGCAGGAAGACAGGTACCTAGCCCTGCTGTTTCACAAGCAGTGCGCGACAGTCTCCTCCATTGAATGCTCAAATAAATCCGTCTGGTACACGTTTCAATGTACCAGGGGCCGGAAGTGGGAGGCTGGAAGTCTTGGTGCAAGGGCAGTGAAGCACAGCACGTGAATTGACATTTGGCAGTGTATGGTAGGCTCGGGAGATTGTCGTAGCTGCCCGCATTTGGTGTGGCAGTTCGGCTTTGCATGTGCCAACGAATCGGTTATTTGAAGCCAGGCAGCCGCAAAAGAGGTTGGAGGGCTCCAGCCGCGTCGAGGTCCAATAGTACGGATTGTGTTTAATGGGCGCACATCGCCTTACTTGGATAACGCGTGCGGGGCGGAGCTCCATGTACACGGCGACGAATCACACCTGCATGGTGTCTTACTGGGTGCCATGTTTAGTATGTTCAGCACCAGAAAATCATCGACCTCCTCCTTCCAGCTTTGGCACTACCTAATCAACCGGTGTCGGGCACGGGCACGTGGTTGACAACACACTGACGACGCTCTTGCACCGGAATTTGCGGGCATGTCCCGTTCCGTCCCATCCTACCAATCTACCACCCCAGGGCGGGAAAGGTCGCTGCAAAAGTGCACAGGCTTAGAAAGTCCGGGGTTAAATCGATACCATCCCCCAGGTTAGCAAATTGGCGAAGCAGGCAAGGCAAGGGCGCGTTTGCTGGGCAACCAAAGCCCCGGCTTTATCCAAATGTAGCCGTCCAAATCTCTTGATCCTTCTCACATTCACAGACATAATCTCGCAGTATCATCATCCTCCCGCGCTCCCAGGTTAACTCCCAGCACACAAACATGGCCTCCTTCGCGGGATTGGCCATCCGACCGGCTTTCCAGGTACAGAATTTAGTCCTTTGGGTGTTCTGGACATGGTTCATCACCCCATGGATCGCCGCGTTCGCGTCTACACAGGAAGAGGTGTACCCTTGGGCTAGCATAGTCGCCGCTACGTATGTGTACTCTCTTCTCATTATTGACATGAGGGCATACTATGAAAATCGGTTCTCGGTATGTCTTACTAACATAGGTTGTTTGACCAGGGCACTGGCTCTCTGGGGTCTGGCCGGTGCTGTCCTCTTCTGCGTCAAGTGGGAATATATCATTAGGTTGGGAACCTCCTTGCACACCTCGCACCCTGCCTAAACAAATTCGACCTAATCAATTTGACGAATATAGTAGGGCGCTCTGGAGCCTTGTCGTCGCCATCGGTCCTCTCTTGATCCTGGTCCACGTCGCCACAAGTCTCGACATCACCACCCGCAGAGCAGCGCTTTTCGGCCCCGTGTTGCTGGTTCTGAGCTTTACGTTCCTGGTGATCTACGACCGCCACAAAGCAGCCACGATGCAAGCCGACACTGAGAATATCCCTCTTGTCGACAGGGACCCTCGGAACGACCTAGAGCGAGGGATCAGGCAGTAACTAATACGATACCAGAACTAGACCCACGAAAGGAGTGACGATACCGCAAGGATACACACAACTGCCAGTCCAGTGTCAGAAGCAGCTTGCAGCTTTGAGCAGCGCGATCAAAGCCACCGGTTTGAGGTCACAGCGATAACCTGACGTTCTTTCTGCCCCAAACATTGCTTGACCCGCACAACATCCGAGAATCGAATTCTTGCGCCCGCAGATGTCCTTGGGATTTAGAAAATGATACGGACTTGCGTAAATCCAGGGCCGTGGAGTAAGAGTCGGCAGCATTACTTCTAGATTGCCAATTATTCTCCTATCATCATTCCATTCTTCAACTCTCTCGACTACACGCCTCCCGTTTAATCACACGGCTCTTATGCCTGCAGATTGTTGCCTTGGCTTTTGGGGCTAATCAGCTGTATTGCCTTCGCCACTGCGGGAACATTTGAAATTTGCAACTTGGAACACCGTGTTTATAGATAGCTGTACATATGGGTCATGACTTGCAGAGTCATTTATATGTGGCCAAGATAAGGGCAATGAAAGCAATTATCTTGACGTTTCTGGGTAGAAGTTGAATCAGGCTAGGGCTTGCATTCTTTACGAGTAATTAGTCGACCTACAACTAATTAGGCCGTCTAATTTATACATGATGCGCATTTCCTTCGGGCATATTTGCTTTACAGGCTGGCTAGCTGGACTCTGAACACCAGCCGCCTTTTGCAGGATATAGTAAGACCACCCTGCATTCAAGCCTTCGCGTTACTGTCGCTCCATCTTATCTCCTAATAGCCATGCCCATATAGACCGCCATGGCAAACCAGGACGCCGCCCTGGTTGCCAACGACAGTATCTAAGTACGGGTATTGTCAGCCGGGAGGCTCTCTAGAAAATACTTATGAGCTTCAACATACTTAGATCAATGGACGAAGTTTTTTGCTGCCCGTCGCAGCCAGTACAGGAGCAGGTGTACCAGGTTGTGTGCTTGGGGTAGAAGTCGCACTTTTTGCATGATTGAGAATACATCCCTCTGCAGTTCAGGAGGTGGACAAAACAGTCAGCCATCAAACTCCTGGGACAGCTCATTTCATACCTCCCCTCTTTTTCTTCCCTGTGAACCTATACTGCTCTAGCGTGATTAAACTTTTACGGTCTGCCACTTTCTAAACAGACAGCATAACTAACTTTCGTTCAGAAGTAAGGGTACCGCAATGGTTGGCCAAGCATGCGTCCAGGTTGATGAAGGTCGGGAAGTTGGGGTTGCCGTCGAGTGTGGTGCACTGCGCCTGTAAGTACTTGTCGCCCTCGGGCTGGAAAACAGGTTCTTTGCAGCTATTCCTGAAAAGATCGAGGACCGTGAAGACGTCGTTTGAGTCTGTGGGCGGGGGTTGTGCCTCGCGATCGGTGACAGGGACCTGCTCATCGGGAATGTCGGCGAGGGGATGCTGCGGCAGGGCGGCGGCGAGCCTGGTGAGGAGCGCCAAGGCAAGGCGAGCCTTCATGGTATACTGAAGGTTCTCGGCAGACAGTCTAGTTTCTCGCAGGCGCGGGCACGGTTACGGGGAAGGACAGCAGGAGAGACGACCCCCTGATCCGAATTCGCCTTGCGGGGCCGGGAGGACTCACTCTTCATAAAGGCTGCAGAAGAGAAAAATCATCACTGTGCACATACTGGAGGCTCCTGAGTCGGTCTCGGTCTATCTTCCCCGGCTGTTGTCGGTGAAGGTGGGTCGGGTGCAGCATACAACATCAGGTCACTCGATATACTGTCTGAACTTTGCAAGTAGGTGGATTCGCGGGTCGCTATGAGGGACCAACAAAATCATTGCGTGCTTCCCTTGCGCGTTTGCTGGAGACGGGCCGCGAGCCGCATCCAGGTCCATGTTGCTTCGGGAGTGGGTGCGAAGGTACCAGCCGCAGGACTGGGCATGCACTCCGATGGGGCTCCGCGACTAAGGCCTTCCATCTCGTGTTTTTATAGCACGGTGCTTGACACTGATCCCGCCAGTCTAGGGCGTCCGAGCAGGGGGCACACTATTCGATTTGGGTGCACGTGCAAGATCGTGGAGAATTTTCGGGCCATTTTATCCGCTCGGGCCGTTGGTCACCAAGCTAACGGCAGCTATTTTCTGGACGATATGTGGTCAGGCTCATTTCTCTGCTTCTAAGACGGTTGTTGTGTTGGTCCATATGAGGCCGAGGGCGTCGGGCCTCAAATGTGCCAGCGAGGCCTCCGGGCACGTGCAGCTGCCTGTCGTACAACCCAAAACCTGCCCAAAGGTTTCGCGGCTGGTCACGCTGGTGTGATGGAATTCTGTCCAAGGCCCAAAGGAGATGGGCTTGGCGTCCCAGGTTACAAAGTAGAAAAAGCGCAGATGCTGGAATGATTGGGGCTGAGCTCGCGCAGAAGTGAGGCGGCGCAGGCGGGCGTCAAAATGCGGCCAACAGACCAGAGGCCAATGTGAGCACCGTATGAGAGGCCGCGGCCTCGGGAGGCAAACATGGAGGGGTTGCGCTGGCACCACTCTGCCGCCTAAACCAGGTAAGGCTGCATGCGGAAGATCGTCCGCTGACTTCACGGAGCCTCAAGTGTGGTGGTCTGCCTGGCACAAAGCCAGCGTCAGGCAGTTATTGCCATGGCATCTTGTTATTTAACAGTAGAGCTGTTCTTTCATTTTTTTTTTTTAATAAAAAAAAAACCTTTCTAGATATTCAACCGGATCATCCATCCAACCATCTCCACACGAAGTCGCAACCTCGAGCGAGCACGATATGCACTACAAGCAACAGCAACCGGGCAATTGGCGGCCACGAATGGAAAGCGAAACGCCTTGCTCAAGACTTTGCCACGACGAGGAGTGTCTGAAGCCACCCGGACAGTGCAGTCGATCCCATGATGAGAGGGTCATTGCGGCATGGAAAGCCGGCAAGGGAAGGGGCCGATGTGCTTATGGGGCAACCTGTTGGAATGCACCCAAATACTTGTGTTTGTACCAACACACCCCAGACGAGGTCTTCCCGGAGGTGCCACGCCTGGCAAAGGCCTTTGAAAATCTGGACGAAATCGGCGGTATCAACATGGACGCCTTGACAAGTCGAGAGGACGCCAGAATCTCAGACCTCAAGGGATTGTCAAGCTTCAGCACGCTTGACAAAGATGACGAGGTTGCCATTCCAGGTACACAAGATACTGAAATCAGTGACGAATCTGATGTGGTCACTGACACCTCGACTTCCTTCTTAGGGACGCCGGCGTTTTTCAGCAAACCCGAAACATCGATCAGGGTCACCTCGGACAATCAGAACCACGTATTGAAAGAGCCGCCCAAGCATACTCATAGCTTCGATGCGCTTGTCACCTCCGTCGAGACAATGACCGATGGCTCCGCACTCCGATCGTCAGACGTTGTGGCCAGCTGCGGGGCTCTGCGGATGATATTCAACTTCATGAGAACCATCTACAAGGAGCCTGGCAGCACGCTGGAAGGAAACCCGATGGAGTTGAAATGGCTGCCTCATCGACTGGATCTGGAGTGGCGGAAACCCGGGACACTCTATCTCTCCCCCTGGGCCAACGATACGCGGTTCAAACGCAGCTGGGGGATGGGAAGAGGGTTTGAGAGCATGACGCGGAAGTTTGACCAGTCGGACCCGGTTATCAGCCGCAGCTCCAGTCACCACCAGGTAGTGTCGTACAACCTTGGTGGCTTGCGGTGCGTTGTCCAGGGAGAGGTCGACGCGTACAGCTGTGATTGCGGACATCAACTGGGGAGGAGGCCTCAAGAGGTGCTGCCTCACAACTCCTTCGAGCTGGTTCGCCCAAGATCCGCCAGGGGCCGCTCAGCTCGCCGGACCTCCACCCCTAGCCCTGTCATCATGCCCGTTACCAGTCCCAAGACGGGCAGAGGAAAGGGGAAGGGACGAAGGCTGAGCGGCAGACAACCAGGGCTCATCACGGACTTCAGTCTACTTCGCATGGACGACGCAGGAGACGCTTGGTCGGAAAGCTCCCCGGGGTCTAGCTTCCCACCAATCCCAGATCGGGTGACAGGTCAAGCTTCGAAAAAACCGAAACTGACAGTTCACAAGGCCGGCGACACCCAACCACCCATTCCAATCTCCTGCCTCCTTGAGATCAAGACTCGGAAGAATGACTCCATCATAACACTCGAGAGCTGGGCGGCACAGCTTTACTTCGCGGGCAGACGTCAACTGTTTTCCGCGCAGCACCGGGAGGGAGTTTTCAGTCCGAGAGAAGGGGGCATGATAGCGGGACTGGACTCCTGGCTCGAGGAATGGGCGAGACGTGACAGCATCCAGGCCGCGATGAGCCGAACTGTGGCCCTTCTCAGAACGATTCGCATCAAGTTGGCGCAGCTGGCCGAGTCTGGAGATATTTCACTTGGGCCGGAAGGAAACGGGCTGAGCCTCCTGTTCGGCTATGAAGATGGGAGAGAAGAGGGCGAGGGGGGACGCAAGGTGCCTTTTGCCCGGCTGTATCTGAGGAATGATGGTGTGAGGCTGGTTCCTTGAGCCTGAGGTTGGCCTAGTTGGTGTTGGGCTTGGAAGCCTGAATTTCCTATGTCATGATCATGGAATGAATGCACTAGATTGAGGACGGTATACTGTAGGAATTGATGAATTGGCGGAACCAGAATATCATGATAAGCTCCATTGATGGTTGTGGTTAGGTACCCATGATATGAACGAAGTTGGAAGGAAGTCTGAAGACCACACTGAAGACAATTCATGGCATTCAAAGTTACGCACAAGGGATTCAATTGTAGGCAGAATACCTAAGTAACTAGCAGGACCGCCAAGCAAAGCAAGTACCTCAGCGCGGGAATTTTCAGGCCAGTTCATGGGAGCCTGAACCTCCCCTGTCAATGGATCTGAACGGTGGGGTCGGGCACACGTCATAACTTATGTAATCCAAGCGTGGGGCAGGAAGCTAACAAGCAAGGGACAAACTTGGAACATGGAGGTCCAGCAAGCTCAGCTCGAGTGACGGCGCATCACGACCCCTCACCCTCACTCAGCTGGGAACACGGAGCGACAGGTGAGAAGTGAGTCCGAAGCCCACGCGGTTATTCACTTTTACTGCAACCGCTCTTCCTGAAATACGACGCTTCGCTTGAACCTACCATTGGTCTTGGCGACATTCACCACCGCGGGTATTGAGGAGGCCCTGCCTAGGCCTACCAACCCCTATCACCCAACGCCCTTGAGGCTTTTTCCTTTCGTCACCCCTACGAAAAGTTGTCAAAGCTCCCGAAATGTCGGATCTTGGAAAGAGCCGGCACGGGATTCCCGATGTCGTTATGATCAAGATCGACAAGTATGTCGACTCGCTGGCGCCCGAGATCCAGCCCAAAGTCGCCGGCGAGATCGACGAGTTCCAGAACAAGACCATCGACAAGCTTGAGGACATGGTCGTCGACGCCTTCCGCTCGCTCTTCGACCGCAAAGACTCGTCGGGCTCGAGGTCGCTGGGCGACGCGCCCCCGGACCAGTATGGCGTCGGGGGGCTGCCCTTCGCCAACGAGATTGTCACCCTCACGCAGTCGTTCTCGAAAATTGCCGACGGCGCCAGCGACGACATCCGACAGATCTTTGACCTGACGGAGGGCTCTAACCGCGGCGGCGGCGATGATCACCAGCGGTCCAGGGGAGGCGGCGGCAGCGACTCGTTCAGGGAGGGTGCCAAGGGATTCCTCAACGCCGCCCTCAACGCCGTTAAGGAGCACCAAAGCTCCTCTGGAGGTGGGGGCCAGCCGCCAATCTCCTTCGACGGCCTGCTCGGCATTCTGAGCAACACCATCAAGGACACGTCGCGAGACCCTGAGGGCAAGGCGCGCATGATTAGCCCGGAGATCAAAGAAAAGATCGGGGCGATCCTGCGCCAGCAGCACGCTCCTCTGTCCGAGCAGTTCACTCGCATCGCGCTCGATCACATCAAGCGCTGGCTGCGCGGCAACACATCGACGCGCGATCTCGGCGACGGTGTCAAGGGCGAGATCACAGAGCTGGTGTCCGGCATCGCCGGCATGTTTAGCAAGAAGTCCTCATCCTCAGGTGACCGGTCGCGGAGCGGCGGCGACGGCGACGACGACGGTGGCAGCGGCGGCTTCTCTGGTGTTATCAGCAACAAGCTCAGCACGGGCTTGGCAAAAGTGCACCGTGAGGTGCGACTTGAGTTCCGCAAAGTGCTTGGTGTCATCGAGAAGAACCTGTTCGAGGCGCTCCCGGACGAGGTGCAGGGCCCGCTCGAGAAGATCCTGGGCGGCAACCCGTTCGACCCGTCGCTCGATGCCCAGGCGTCCGCATCGCGGGGCGGTGGCGATCGTGGCAGCCTGGGCGATGAGATCAAAGCTAAGCTGGTGCGCAAGATTCGCGACCTGGTTCGCAAGGTGCAGGAAAGCCTGCGACAGGAGGTCCTGATGGTAGTCAATGGCGGGCATCGCCGCTTCGAGCGCGCGAGCTGGGTCTTTGTGCAAACCAACGTCGAGGCAAAGGTGCAGCGGTTCCTCCCGGAGGTCCGCATCCACGTGCCGGACGACATCGGAAACGAGGGTGTCGACGTAGGCCGGCCCAAGACTCCGCCAGCCATGCGGAGTGACAGCGGTGGCGGCGCCTCGTCCCCAGGCAGGCCCTATGAGAACCAGGGCCAGTACCAGCAACACGGAGGTGGCGGAGCCGCATCCTCGTACTATAACTCCCCGCCACCGCCGCAGCAATCTTACTCGCAGCATCAAAACCAGGGATATGGAGGGCCGCCGCAGCACCAGCAGTACTACAACAACAACAACCAGTACCCACCACCTCCTTGATCAGAACGGGCAGCAGGAGAAGGGATATTGAGTTCTACTTCTGCGATCTTATGAACGAGGCTCATTTACACCGCCTCTTCTTCACGGGAATCTTGCTAATCTGCTTCCATCTTTTCCGCAATGCATTTGACGAGATCACGAATGGCTACGGGGTCCGGTATGGAATCTGATCACACGCCGTAGAACCTTGACAAATCTTACTTCCTTTTGGTCCAACAAAAACATGATACGGTTTCCTATCCCCTATGTGCTCAAGATAACAAGCAGCTGCCAGGTTACTCGTGCATGCAAGCCATGGCCCAGCCAGCAGCACTCACCTATCCCGAAACCCACCACGCCAGGCCCGCAACGTCAGTCATGATACCAATCGCGTCGAGCTTCCCCGCCGCGACAGATCCAACGGCACGGAATATGCCAGCCGCGGCACTGCCGATCCCGTTGACAGTTCCGCGAAGCCCGGGGCTCGGGGCCGCGTCGCTCAGCAGCAGCAGCGCCTGCAGCAGGGCAAAAGTCCTCGCGACGACTATCAGCACTGTGAAGCCCAGGATCGCGACCCAGCGGACCGCAGGCGAGGACGACTGTGGCAGTAAGGCCAGGTACGGGATAAGCAGGTACGCGATGGGAAAGAGCGCCAGGGTCGCTCGCGCCGATTTTGCGACGCCGTACCGAGCTGTAACCCACGGCACCAGCGCGATCTGGAGGACGACGCCGAGGAGACCCATGAGGCCGAGGGCGTAGCCGGCCTCAGACGCTGGAAGTTGCAGGCCACCGTGGAAGCGGAAAGGGGATACCGGCGGGCTTTTGGGGGCCGGAGAGGGTGGCAGTAGCAGCCAAAGGGGGGAGAGAGCCCTATCGCCCAGCATCGAGGGGTAGGTTAGTAGATGACCCTTGAAAGTTCCTAGGCTTAGCGAAGATATTCGGACTTTAACTCACCCTAAGTGGTAATCCAGGAGGGCGACGGTCACCAGAACAAGCACGAGATGGCGAGACCAAAGGCTTGGCGGCGGCTTGTCACTCCATGCCTGATCATCCGTTGCGATCATGCTCCTGTCGCTGGAGTCTCCATTGCAAGCGGGCAAGGCGCGATAACCGCTAGCTGAGCTCTTGAATGGAGAGGAAAGTTTCTCCAACATGATCACTACGGCACTACGGCTTGTGCTTGAGCTCCTTTCAGTCGATGCCGCTGTCAAGGTCTTATTTAAGAGGCACCAGACAAGAAACGCGTCGATGAAGAGAAACACGGCACTGAGGATATTTGGCACCGCCGGCGAAAACCCCATACCGATGAGGGCACTGACAAATACTATAACGCCGATATAAAGTCAGCAAGGATAACTGATAGCCGTAGACGAGACGATCTCAGGGCACAAGGTCACCCACCAGGGGCCAGCAGGTTCCCGATATTGAAAGAGAGCACCAGGAGCGAGAACGCCCGCGGGTGGTGCTCTTTAGGCACTGTCTCAGCCATGGAAGCCCTGGCGGCCAATACCGTCCCGTTGATCAAACCGGCAAACACTCGCCATGCTAAAGCGGCGCCAAACGATCCGGAGACGGCAACGCCGACACAATCAATGCCCGTGCCGACCGCCCGGTGACTAAGACCGGCTTCCGCCCGACCAAGTCGGCCACCCTGCCCCACGCGGGGGCCGAGAGCACCTGGGTGCCGGCGAAGGCAGCCTGCAGGAGACACAGACGTGACGACACCTGGGGCGCCGGGAGGGACGGGTCCAGGGCAAGGATGTGGGCGTGCGTGCTCGCCTGGGGCGAGGCGACCTGGTAGAAGTCGACGACGCGGACCGAGGCAATCAGCGCGACCTGGCCCTTGCGCGGGAGAGAGGCCCACGATGTGGCGGCGGCATGGCGTCGTGCTTTGGTCAGGTAGGTGATGGTTCTCCTGGGAAAATCCGCTTGGCGCCTGGACTGGGCATGTATCCCTCTATTCCACGACGGCGATATCGTCGGTGGCTAATTTCTTCAAAGACGGCACTAGGAGAAGCCCCCAGCTCGTCGCGAGATTGCATAGACCTTGACAGGGAACTTTGCGCGTCATTGACAGCATAGGGAAGCACTTCGCGAGGTTCCCCCTAGAGCTAGGAAGAACCTTTGACAAAGGTTGCATCGCTTGCGATGAAGCTGCCAGGCAATGCAACCCGCCCAAAGCGAACACAACCACCCGATACACGACGAGTCAGCCTGCTCTGTCAGAGCCCTGGAGGCCCCGAGCACACCCACCATGCTCGGTGGTACGGCGGCTGCTGTTACCCGCATTCGGGAGTCAGGATCATCATAGTCAAGCCAAAACAAGCTCATCTCACTACCAGGGGACATCCTGGGAAAGAATCAGGAACAGAAACAAAAACGCTGCCATGCCATCCATGGCGCATTTTGAATGTTCTTGGATGTTTTCGATACTATCCACAACTCATCGACAGCAAATCTCACAGCAAAACATTCTCCACCAAGACCTGAGCGATCTCTCGACCTCGTTAGCATAGACAAGTTCCACCCTTTCTACTCGGTAAGTATCCCCTTCTTAGGGTGTTGTGCTCCTAGAGATGGTTCCACCGTCTCTTCGAGGTCACCTCCCAGCAGCAGTCTCTTTCCTTATCAGTCATGAAAACAGCTGACCTTGAGCCATACTACACCCCTCTGGGCTTGCTATTTACGGTACTCCCCAGAGGCCAGACCTGGATATTCCCCACCTCAATGTCATCTTCGCCGACACATCGCGTATCAGCCCGGGGTACCTGTTTGTGGCTCCGTTGAAGAACGCCCATCCCGGTCCTGCCATTTACAACAGCTCAGGGGTACGTAGACCACAAACCACATTAGGTGGCTCAGAGAGCCAGTCCGCATCGAGGGGATTGCCACGTGCCTTGCCACCGGTAGCTAACCAACCCTTGGATTACAGAGCTTAGTCTGGACCGGGCGAGACCGATACGGGTCTGCGCCCGGGCCAAAGGGCCCGCACATCTACGATTTCCACCCATGCCATCGCCTAGCCGGCGCAGAGCGACTCTGTCTATCCCCTGGCCTGTTTTCCCAGGGGTCCGCCCGGGGACGGGGTCTAGTGCTCGGCACGGCATATGATGTCGAGACGACCGTGGGGTGTCGAGGTGTCTCCGCGGCCTGTGACATTCACGAATTCCAGCTAGGCGAGTCGCGAGCGGTGGGCGCGGAGAGCGGCCGGGAGAGTGACGTGGCCCTGATGGCTGTCTACAGACCTACCCTGCTATCTCAGAACGGCAAAAGAAGAGGCGCTCCAAGCAAGGAGAGCGAGAGCGCAGAGCCGTTCTGGAAAACAAAACTGGAAACCCCAGGGTGGATCCGAGACAGCGGGTTCCAAGCGATCAGCCTCCACGACCACAAGATAATCTTCGAGTGGATGTCCCTCGATCACTTGGACCCGTCGCATTCCCACTCGAACCGCGAGTTTGGCGGTGGCAGAACCCCTGAGGATTCATGGGACGTCACGCACCTCAACTCAGTCCAGCAGCTGCCCGATGGCGGCTACCTGGTGTCGGCGCGACACTTCTCGGCCGTCTACAAGGCGTCCGGGTCTAGCAGCTCAGTGATCTGGCAACTCGGGGGTGCGCGCAAATCGGCCTCCTTCCGGTGGCTGAACGAAAGCGACGCCTTTGCTTTTCAGCACGATGCGAGGTGGCTGTCCACGTCGCCAGATAGGCGCACCACCACGATCTCCGTGTTCGATAACGGCCGCACGGACGACCAGAAAGTGCGCGAGGAGTCTCGAGGCCTGATCCTGGAGCTGGATCACGAGGACAAGACAGTCAAGGTGGCACGCGAGTACCGCAGCCCCCGTGGAGAACGGCAGGGCTCAGGTGTCAAATTCAGCAAGAGGCCTCTGAGCGCGCCTGTCATGGGCGGCTTGCAGGTTCTCCCTGGGGGAGCGGTCCTCATCGGCTGGGGCTGCACGGGCTGCCTATCCGAGTACGACCCCAGCGGCGAACTAGCCCTGCACGCGTGCTTCGAGGATGACACGGAGATGGAGGACGCCCAGCCAGCGGTGCTGTACCGGGTGCGCAAGGGGGTGTGGACGGGCCGTCCGGAGACGGTGCCGGCGCTGGCAGCACACGGGAGAAAAGCGAACCAGAGCGGCAACCCCAGCACCAGCACCGTCTTCTACGCCAGTTGGAACGGCGCGACAGAGGTGGCCGGCTGGAAGGTGTTTGCGTCTCCTTTCTCGATCAAGGAGAGCATGAATCGCGACTTGCCACCGCCACTATCGTCCTCCTCGTTTACTTCTCCGCAGCTCAATGACCTGGGAGTATCCGCCAAGCTGGGTTCGAGACTGCGATGAAATTTCCGGGTCTCTTCTCGCAGGCGTATGTCGAAGCGATCTCTGCTTCTGGAGAGGTCCTTGGCAGGTCCGCCATGATATTGCCCCTGCCCAACGCTTCCGCAGGCACAGGGTGCGCGGAAAACGCCAGCGGAGTTTGCCGGCCTCTGACCAGTGAAGTCGGGCGGCCACCGACTTCCGAGGACATCCTATCAACAGGCAGGGTGTTGATGGGGATTCTGGTCATGTCGGCAGGCCTCAACGTGATCCTCATTGTCTCGGCGTGTCTATTTATGGGCAATCGTCTGAGGAAACGCGGCTCGTTCCGGCGCAAGTATCGTCGGGTCAGGGACCACGACTAAAAAAGGCCAAATGGCGGCCCAAGTGACGTGGTCTCCATGGCCAGGTACGCTCCTTGAAATATAAAAAAAAATCCACTACATGACACCCCGCGAGGCCCCCCTTGATTTCCCCGGATGGCACCCTGTCCCTGCCCACAACCTTATCATAGCCAAGCAATGCTTAGACTAGCCTATCCTGACCGCTCCGCGTTGAAACTACCCGACCACACGGTTACCCTCGCCCGTATTTCCCCGTTCCTGACACGGATACTAGGGCCAGGAGGTTGGCATCCCATCGTTCCGGTTCGCCACTCCATTCCACCGTTCCCGGCATTCCCGACAACAAGATGGCACACACGCAACATTCGTCCTCGTCCCTGGACGGACATCTTTACGCCTAGCGACACGAGCATCAACCGCGCAGCATGCAAGCGCGTAGTCCCAATGAGGCTCCTGTGCCTGGGCCTGGGCCGAACAGGCACTGCCTGTAAGCTCTTCGACGTTCCTGACTTCTTTTCTGTTGACCGGAGCTAACCGTTTCCTTTGGCACATAGCCCTTCGTCTAGCACTTAAACGCCTCGGCTTCGAAGACACGTACCACATGATGTTCACCAGCACCGAGAACCCGCCCGACAGCCTGCTGCGGCTCGACGCCTGACGGCCAAGTACGACGGGCGCGGCTCGTTCGGCCGGGACCAGTGGGACGCGCTCCTTGGCCACTGCCAGGCCGTGGCCGACTGGCCCGCGGCGGCGTTCGCGCCCGAGCTGATGGCGGCATACCCGGAGGCCAGGGTGATCCTGACGACGCGCGACGCCGACGCCTGGCACGCGTCCACCCTCAAGACGGCGCACTGGCGCGCCACGGACCGGAGCCTGCGGCTGCTGGCAGGGCTCGGCGGCTGAGGCGCGTCGTGCTACCAGCCCATGCTGCACAAGTTCTGGACGTGTTTTTTTCGGCGGCGACTTTGAGCGCAACGGGAAGGAGGCGTTTGTAAAGCACAACGAGCTCGTGCGCAAGCTGGCAGAGGTAACGGGCGCGCAGGCCGAAGGGAGGTTTCTGGAGTATGACGCCCGGGATGGTTGGGGCCCGCTGTGCGAGTTACTTGGATGCCCCGTCCCGGACGAGCCCTTCCCGCGCGCAAACGACTCGGACTGCTTCGTGGACAGGTGCGGCAGGAGGAACTACGCGCAGACGGGAAACTTGGCCTTCCGGTTCGCCGTCTGGATGCTGGGCCTTGTTCTGGCGCTATTTTCTTTGAGAGGCGGCATCTCTGGCCTTCCTTTCCTCAGCTAGATTGTAAACATTGCAGCGAATTTTGATAATCGTCCCTGCATTGCATATTGGCCGCTTATTCTTGCGCGCGCTGCCAGGGGCCCCAGCCAGAACTGCTCTCCTAGGCGTGTCGAAAGTAAATTTCCGCACCTCACCATCAAGCCCAGGCCATGCAACCTCAGCTGTCCGGGCAGGCAAGGAGCTCACCGCGTCTATCAACAAGCCAGAACACCAGGGGCTGTACAATACGACCCCCGTGTCCGACACTAGGCGCTTAGCCGCCGAACGACCCCGATATAGCAACCAGCGCGTCGTCGGCTCAGACAGGGGCAGAGTTGCGAACCTACGGCAATGGCCGGCGTGCGTCGTCACCGTCGACAGCCATCAACACCTCACACATAATTACACCGTGAAGAGCCGAGTCAGTCCACGACGTGCCTATCAGGTGAGCTTCCGCCGGCGGATTGTGGACTACCACTGTAGACGTTCCATTTCCTCAATGTCGATCCTACACTCCCCCCCTCCGGTGTGCCGGTTTGCGGGGCTCCAGGATCTGATGCCCTCGGAGTTTTCCGCCACGGTAGATTTTTTGTAAACCGCGTATGCAGATACCAAGCAAGGATCTGCCGGCCGAAAGATCGCGGGTTTGACGTGCCGGGGACGCTAGTCGAGGGTCGAGACGCCAAACGAGGTGAGGGCCTTTCATGCGAATGCGTGGCCCGCTCAACAAGCTTCCTCCCCGGAAAGCTTAGTACGGCAGACCGTGCCATCGGGCAGGCAGGGGCAGCAGGACGATACCCCTAGTGGCGCGGAGACACAGCTTTGCTCTAGTGATGGTCCCATGAGCTGGAGAGGTCGTGATGGGCGCATGCCATCGAGTATAAGAAGGCGGTGATCTTCTCTGTCCAGATCTCTTTTTTTTCCCTTCTCTGCTCATCCTCATCACTCAGACATCCAATCATCCTTCACTCTTTCAATCTCAACTCTTTCTCACTTCCGTCGCCCCTCCGGTCGAACCGAAAAAAAAAAAAAAAAAAAAAAACACTCATTCAAAATGCAGTTCTCCAGCATCATCGTCGCCGCCGTCGCCCTCATGGTCGGCTCCGCCCTCGCCGCCCCGGCCCCCGGCTTCAACCCGTTCAAGACCCAGTGCGTCCCCGGCAGCAACGCCGGCTGCAACGCCGGCCAGGAGTGCAACTGCGTTGCCAACTACGCCACCACCTTCGTAAGTTTTTTTTTTCTCCCCACCTTCCCTTAATGCCAGAAACCACCCGGTTCCAAGAGGGCTTTTTAGCTGACATGGTGCCCGGCAATACCTCATGTATGGTGCGAGTGCGTTGCTTAAACGTCTAAGCAGCCAACAAGGAGAACTCCAAAAGGCTTCGATCTATCGGCAAACGGAAGAGGCAATGGACTGAAATTCTGGTTTTTGGCCATCGACAGGAGTTGTGGGGTGTGATCGACATTGTCTCTGTGGTAGAGCGTCTTTGATAATGACTCCCGAATCACTATCTAAAAAGAT
The DNA here is from genome assembly GCA_000733355.1 of Falciphora oryzae. Taxonomy (NCBI): domain Eukaryota; kingdom Fungi; phylum Ascomycota; class Sordariomycetes; order Magnaporthales; family Magnaporthaceae; genus Falciphora; species Falciphora oryzae. The sequence goes on from JNVV01000004.1 coordinate 1,798,354, forward strand.
GTACGATATGTTGCTTTGGTGACACAAACTTCGCTTCCAACAGTGGAACGTAGTCGGATTCACATCTATGAATCTCCAGTCCCAACAAGCGGAGTGTGACCGTTAAACGGTGAAAGGGAGCGAACAGAGTTGCCTAGCCCTCGCACGTTGGGGGTGAAGCTGCTAAGCAGGATATAATTACCAATCATGGTAATTATACTTTATCAACGCACTGATTAGATGATCAAACCAACATTTAGATATTAGTCCACGAGTATCTCCATTCCGATAATCCTTATTACTACGTGATAACTCTTCAACTTACGCGACACATACCTTCAATGTAAAGTGATGAGTCGGTTACAAACTAGATGGATAACAGTTGATATGTGATTGGAGAACTCGTTGTTTCCTGTAACTAAATCTAATGTTGCGGATTATCGGTGTGAAAAGGTGCCCTAGGTCGATTAATTTCCGAAGCAAGCCAGAGAGCCGGGACAGACGTATAGGTATCGGCTGCAAGAGGCAAATACTTAGGATATCTCATACTTAATGTTGCTCGTCTATGATCAAATAATACCAAAATGACCAAAGTTGACATCTCTAGAAGGGAGAGAACGGACTTCAAATAACTGCCGTCCGAGCCCGGTCGAGCTTGAATGAGAACAGAGGCTTGGTTTTAACAGAGTCCATAACAACCTATACAATGACAGAGACAAAGCTTTGTATCCCCCTTATAGAGAGGAGATGAGAAATGAGGCGGGTATGACCCCCAGATCGCCGGATATGTCCTAGACAGCCAATGAAGCCAAGATCTACTGGAGAACGCCGAGTTCGAACATAAATGGAACGTCGAACACGAAACGGTGAGCTCAAGTACACTAGTGTTAAAAAGATATGCCACCAGCACACGGAGAATAGAAAAATGTGTTGGTGGCTAGTAGAAGAAAGGGAATCATGACGGACGGAGAAAGGGGTGAGGGCATGTCATTGAGATGGAGGTTCATAAGTGAAAAAAAAAAGAAAACCGGAAGGAGACGAGTAGCGGCGGTCCACAACGTTCACGAGCACGGCGGAGTCATGGCGTAGTAGGCCGGTGGCACCGGCTGCGCTGGCGGCACGTCGCCCATCGGCATCGGAGCCGGCGGCTCCGACGTGTTGAGCATCCACGCGCCCTCGGCCTTGATGTCGGCGAGCTCGTCGAGGCTGAGCCCGCCCGCCCGGGCGCCCAGCTGCAGGCGCCCGATGAGCCCGATCAGGGTGTCGATGACGTCCAGCTGGGGTTGCATCGGCACCCCCACGCTGTCGTACTCGCCGTCGTCGCCGTCGCAGTCGCCAGTGATGTCGACGACGCGCGGGTAGGCCGGAGTCGAAGCCGCGATGTCGACGATGCGCGGGTAGGCCGGAGTCGAAGCCGCGATGTACGACGACGGCCCCAGCGGCGGCGGCGGCGACGTGGTATTCCTCCTCTCGCGGACGGGGACGCCGGCGGCGGTGTGGTAGTGGGGGTTGTTGTTGCCCGGCGGCGAGGAGGAGGGCGGCGTGGGCGGCAGGTACGGCACCAGCGGCAGCGGCGACGGCGCCATCGACGACGACGACAGGGCTGGCCCCACGGTGAGGTCGTGGTGGTGGCGGCGCTGGTGCTGGGGCCGCCCGCGCTGCTGCTCCTCGGCCTCGAGCTGGAAGAAGCTGCGCAGCTCGATGTACATGGACTCCTTGAACAGCTCCTCGGCGAAGACGGACCCGAGTATCGACGAGATGTCGGCGCGGCGCGCGCCCTGGGCGAGCAGGCTGTGGACCTCGGCGGCGTACTCCTCGGGGCCGCAGTCGTTCTTGCGCATGCGCAGGTGCGTCTCCAGGTATATCGGGTCGAGGACCCCGTGGTGGGCTCGCATGTGGTCGTCGACGCAGCGGGCAAACACCTCGAGGGTCCACGGGTCGAACCCGGGCGCCGTCTCGGTGCCGCTGCCGCTGCCGCAGCCGCCCCAGCCGCTGCTGCTGTCGATGAAGGACCTCGTCGCCGCCGCGGCGCTCATCTCCTCTCCGCGCTGGTCCTGGTGATTCCGCAGCAGGGTCCATATGACGGCAAATGGGTGCCATGGCCCGATTTTGCCCAGAGCGGCGTCACGGGTAAGGTTGAGCGTCAGGCGGGCGACCTGACTTGCCCCCGGGATGCGGGCGAGGCGATCCATGGAGTGAAGGCCGTGAGGGATGGCCCAGCGCTCGCGCTGCCTGGCCAGGTTGGGAATCTGCTCAAACATGAGCCTGGTCAACTTCATCGTCTCGGTGCTGCCGGGCACCGTGGCGTAAGTGATGCCCAAGATGGCGCGCCTCCGCATCTTCATGCTCTGGCGTCGTTCTTCTGGAGACCAAAAGGGCGCGATGGCGGTTGTTGGGTCGTGCAGGTTGCCGTAGTAGCGATTTAGCATGCGGAGCACCTGCTCGGTGTGCCTGGTGCTCTGTAGTGGTATCACAGGCGTGAGCGACATCTCCAGGGCGCCGCCATCGGTCCCGTAGACGGCCGGCGACGGCGTTCGGGTGGCCGGTTCCGTTGGCTGCGACGACGAGACCACGAGAGCCCCATCCCGCCTGTGTTGCTCTAGTTTGGCCGCAGTGCTGCGGCTGTTTTTCCTAACGTCCCAGGCCTTCAGACGATACTTGTACATCTTGACGCTGTCGGTGGGGGTCAGACAACGTTAGCGCCCCGGACCAGGCATAATCAGATGAGACGATGCATGACGCAGTGCAAGTGTCTCGCATCCGACGAGGGGGCAAAGCCAAGGAAGCTGTGCTCGGGGGTGCAACGCGCTTCCGGGCGGGAGGCTGCTTGGCTATGTGGGGTACATACCTGGCGACGAGCCCATAGGTGACCTTCATGATGTATATAATCTCCTTCAGCGGCCTGTTCTGCTTGATATACAGGTCTCGGATGATGGGCTTATACTGCTCCCACATTGCGCTCGTGGGGCCCTCGGTCCGCTGGATTACCTGGCTGTCGGAAGCCGGCATGGCGGGCTGGGTTTGGTGAAACGTGATGTGATGTTTCTGTAGGATCCTCATGCAGGCGAGACGCTAGTCCAAGGGGCGCTGACGGCCAGAGGACGAGGGCGAGAGACTCGTGCGAGCCTGGTGGATCGAAGCAGCCCACGCAGGATGCGGGGATCAAGGCGATGGACGGGATACCAAAGCGCGAAGCTGGGCACATGGGATTTAGTAGTCGGGGCAGCGAGGTGATGATGTATGTCGTCGAGGTGGGTTGCGGGCCAGATGCAAGGGGTGTCGAAAACAAAGGAGAAATCCGAAGGCCTGGTCGTTGGAAGCTGCAGGGCCAAACTAAGGTTTTTAGGTTTATGCGGGCGCCAGCTTGGGCTTGGGGAGGCGGACGGAGCGATGTGGCCGGCCTGGGGCGGGACGAGGGCTTGGAGGACAAGCCTTGGGCACTTTGGTCGCTGATCAGCTGGCGGAAGTGGCCGGGGGGTCGATGCTCGTGTTGTTGCTTTTGTCCTGGGCAATTTTTTCCGCCTGGCCTCTCTTCCCCTTTCCGTTTTCTGACACCCCCAGCGCGGCAGCGTCTGTGTGGAGGTGGTGGTGCGCCACGGCGTGGGCTCACGTTGTCCCTTTCAAGTTGTTTTCTTCTCTTGTCACTGCTCCTGCTTGCCACCCGGCCAGGCGCTTGCGGACTGGTCCTGCGCGGTGCGCGTTATAGCAGTGAGCCTTCGCGCGGGCCGGGGAGGACTCAGCAAAGACGGCTAGCAAGGGTCGGGCGCACGGCCTGTCGCTCCTCCTTTTCACCCCGGCCTGTGTTCGGCAGCCAGCAAAGCTTCTGTGCGCTGCCGTACCGTGTGCACCTTGTCGCGCGCTGCCAGCCTGGGCACGAAACGGAAATGAAGCGTCGTCGCGTGTGATGTCGGACGCCACGCTCAGCCGCCGCTGCGTCCCCCAATATCCCCGCTGGGCCTGGCGGAGTGTGATGGTCGATGAGCGCCTGCACGCTTGCCATCCGGGGAACCATGAGAGGGGCGTCGGAGGCCCGCGGATCCCTACCGCTGGGCCTGGGCGGATGCAATCTCGAGAAAATACGGGCCAGGCCCCAGTTTTGCAGGGCAGCGAAGACAAGATTTGGACGGCGGCGTTGACGTCGGCGCACGATGGAGGCTTCGTTTTCCCATGGCACGCGCCCTCCGTCGCTCTTGATCTATCCCGACATGCCGACAAAACACAGACACCTCGAGAGAGGGCGATAGAACCCACCGACCAGGCATCCAAACGCGTAAGTCGTACATGCAATGCAGACTTGCACGGGACGGGGGAAGACTGCCACCAATGTGGATGCTCAAAACTGGCGGTTTGTGTAACACAAGAACGGGGTCGAGTCTGACAGGCGGATCTTGGCCAGCCAGCCCTGGACGAATGCCCACGCCAGCCCGTCCGCAATGAATGCAAGGGATGAGGGGCTTCCTCTCTCTTCTTTCTTCTTGATTGATTGCTTATTTTTATTTCGCTATTTTATCTTCGGGCTCTCTTCTTCTCCGTCACGGTCTAATCCTGCTCTGCCGTTCCCCTCGCGCCTTTTTGCCTCATCTCGCTCTTGTGTGGCGGCCCTACGCACGTATGCCGAAGATCGCTCCAGCTGCCCGGCAATTTCACGAATCAGACGGTCCAGTGGCTGCAGCGACGGCAGGGCCCAGGGCTGACAGCACGCAGGACGGACAGCGGCCTGCATACCTGGCGTGCGCCCCACCCCTGGCCTGTGCGACTGGGGTCTGGGATGGGATGAAGCCAATGCCTGGGATAGGCTTCTCAGCTGTCTGTCACACCGGCTCTAGGCTCTCTCTCTTCCTCTCTGCGCTACGAGACACCTGCGTCGGGTACCTGTTGGGTGCGTCACGTAAACACCTTAACCACACTGGCTTGTTCCACAGACGATTGATGTGCAGTCGGGCATGTTGCGCTTCTTTTTGTTGCTTGGTCGACTTCTTTCGGTCTTGCGGGCATGCAGAAAACAAAAAGAAGCAAAAAAGAAAATAAGTAATGAAAAGCCATCGACCGCAACCACCGTGCTGGCTTGGTGGCTTGCTTCAGGCGGGGCGCAGACGGTGATGGGCGGGGGCTGATCGCCAAACGCCAAAATATCCCCGCCGCGGCCACGGTCAATTCAGACGACGGCTGGGATGGTCGCACAGGCACCGCAGAGATGGCGTGCCCTTCCGCGATTCCCTGTCAAACCAGCGTGCGTGCCGCAGTGCCACATCTCGGCAGCAGGGCACAATCTGTCAGAGTCCGGTCATCATGGCCGGACCGACGGCCACGCACACCCACCTCCTTTCCTATTTTCCGGCCGTCGGCGCGCCCAATCAGCATAGTCCAAAGACAACTGCCGCGACCGTTACACAGTCGACCAGGCGGACACTTTTGTGCCACGCCGGCTCTTGTGTAACCACGGCAAAAGGGGGAGGGGGAAGGGTTCCTGTCAGAAAAGAGGGGGCGAAGACGCAAGAATGGGAACACGAGGCGCTTAACGACCTCTCCCGCGCCCATCATTCGCTCGCTTTGGCGGCCTTTGTGCGACCTGACAGAGCCTGCGTCCGTGTGAGGTGTCATCGTTCGATTCCCTGTGCTGCGGCCGCGGCATGTCAGAGGCCAAGTGCAATATTGGACCAAGCACAAGGTGCATGGTTCGTGAGCTGCTGATCCGAATTTGCCTCGAGAGGCAAGCGCACGTCGCAACGGGGTCCGGACGCAAAGCCTCATACGACGGTGCCAACACACGACATCTCTCAAGGCAGTGAGTATTGAGGATATCATGCGTCATGCAGTCAGACGAGTGAGCGCGACTGCGGTGCATTCATCGTGATGAAGGAAGGACGGACAAACAACGTCTCCATCGATTGAGGCAGTGTCGCCGAGTGCTGGGATCACGATGCGCTGCCCCCTCCGTGTTCGGTCGGTTTTGCCCTGCAAGGCCGCCCGCGAGCCGGCGTCGACGTCAATCCGCTCCCCCGCCAGTTTCCCGCCGCAATCCCGCCGTAGGATCAGACGGCGGGGTGCCTTGCGGATTGGAGCAATTCATGTTCTTTCACCACCCACGCAGTCAACCTTATCCTGGATATCACCGTAAACCCGTTGTATATCCAGTCCTGCTGCTGTGGTTGTGGCAGTGAAGCCCTCAAAGCTGCAACGCAATGGAACATTGGAAGAAGCATCTCATCCTCCAGCCTCCTACTGTACGAAGCCTCTGGAGAGGTCGGCTCGCGTATCGCGACCTGGGCTTGGTCGCGCAGAGATGCGTCATTCTGCGACGTTACTTTCCGTAGGTTACTCCGGGAGTGCCGGAAAGCAGAAGCTCCCCTCTACCCTCTGGGCAGAGGCGTCTTACATGTACATGGCGCTAGCTGCGCCCGATAAAGCTCAGGCGGGTCTTGGCTCGAAGTGGAGTGCTTGTGGAACGTGCGTGGAAGAAAGCACTCAATTAGCATTAGCTAAGCATTCTGTCGTCGTAATCGCCTGAGGCACCAAATTTGATACTGGGCGGGAAGGCGGAGGGCTTTTTACGCCCGCCGAAATGAGGTGATGCGCATGCGGCTGGTCGCCACGACTAAATCACCACCGCCGCTACGCCTCTACACACCAAACTGACCATGCCGCCTCGACTGCCGTTATGGCAGGCGGCCTGGTGCTGCAGAGGACCCATTGGCCCCGCCCCAGCTGCCCTAGCCTCGATCTCGAAGGCCCTAGTGCCACAGCCCTCAACCGCATCCCTCGCTTCCGTCTTCGGCGCACTCTCGCTACAGGCGCGCCATGCCTCTATTCTGGCCGATCTTAGGGATAACGAGGGCGCCTACAACAAGCGTAAACGTGTCGGACGTGGTCCTTCGTCTGGCTTCGGCAAAACGTCCGGTCGAGGTCAGAAGGGTCGGAAGGCCCGCGGGAACGTCAGGCCGTGGTTCCAGGGTGGACAGACCCCGCTGATGGTTACCTGGGGTCGGAAGGGCTTTGTGAACCAGTAAGACACATATCTGTCTGCTATGGTGCTGTTGGAGTGTCCCAATGGCTGGAGACGACGGATGATCGAGAGGAGGCTTTGCTGACGAGGAACGTCTCCCGCGAATAGCCGAGCCCCAGAGCTGACCGAGCTCAACCTCGACCGGTTACAAGAATGGATTGACGCGGGCCGCATAGATGCCACAAAGCAGATCACCCCGCGCGAGTTGATCCGGTCGGGCCTGGTCGGGAAGGTGGAGGACGGCATCAAGATCCTCGCGCGGGGCGCCGAGACCTTCCGGACGCCCGTTGACATCGTCGCGTCGCGTGTGTCGGGCGCCGCGGTGGCAGCCATCGAGGCGGCAGGCGGCAAGGTGACTACGCGCTACTACACGAGGGACTCGATCCAGCGGCTGCTGCGCGACCAGGCGGTGCACACTCTCGCGCCGCTGCCTACGGGCCTGGAGCACGTGGAGCGGGTGCTGGCCGAGCACAAGGACCTGCCAACCAGCGTCGTCCGGATGCCGGACCCGACGAGCCGTCGCGATATCGAGTACTACCGCGACCCGGCCCATAGGGGCTACCTCAGCCACACGCTCGCCCCCGGCGAGTCGCCCAGTTTGTACTTCAAGGTGCCCTTGGAAAGGAGGGTAGTCAGCAAGGCCAAGCTCGAGCGCGACAAGGCCAAGAACATGACGGATCCCAAGCTTTGGTAGAGAATGAGAACAACCAGGATCCCTCCCCCGACGTCCACGGAAACTGTCCATTCGTCAATGGGTAGGAGGACCAATCACTTGTTGCTAAACATGTAAATCTATTTGTGCCATGTACTATTGTGGCAATCTGTCTGACTCTGGCGAAAGCGCACCAGGTGCGTTTCTAATTTGCCCTCAGCGAGCTGTTTCTATCAAAGTCAAAACCCCTCCCCCGGCCTCCCCGCGGAGTTGCGGGCGATTGTGGCTGTGGGCGGCCCGACCCTATCGCAGCGTCCTGACAGTTGGCAGTCGGCTTGTGTCTAGTTGTCAGCTTCACGCTCTCATGGTCGTCAGTAGATGGAAAGATTTATGCTCATCCTTTCCTCTTGGAGGCAAAGCGGCTGGGACGGTGCGGCGTTGCCTTCGTCTGATGTTGACGTCTTTTCTTCCTTCCCGCTGTCCTTTCATTGCACGACTCGGCCGAGGGGCGGTTTCCAAGAATTATTATGTCTTTGAACGGAAGTCAACAAGAAGGCTGTGTAATTGAAACAAGGGTACTCCGAAGACTGGCAGGCAGGTGCCAACTTGGCTAAACATGCCCGTTGCGGCCACTTTGCCTTCTATGGGTTGAATATCGCGTCTAGGCTGGTGGGGACGACTGAGGGAGCTCCCCCAAGACGGTTGGTGTCTCTGCCTGCTGGCGCAACAGGCCATGATTGGCTGCTTCAGGACTGCTTCAGCTCGTTGTTGGGGAAGCTTACAGCGGACCCGCCCCCAGGGGCAACCCCACAACAGCTTATGGTTCGGGCTGCATCCGCCTGGCCTCACGTTATGTTGTCGGCGCGTTCCATGTCCCGCGGCTCTCATCAATTGGAGTCCGAAAGACAAAGCATCACTCACCGAGCAAAGCATCGCCAGGCGCCCTGCTTGATTTACTGCACTGCGAGCAGTCGCGCACAGCTCCCTCTCTTCTTTCTACATAAGCCATTGAGTATTCTACTGGCTGCGAGGCCAAGGGGACATCTTGTCGCATCATCATCACCACACCACCCGCGCCATTACGAAGCCTCTGACGCCAGCAACGCCCAGCCCCGCCCGGCGTGTTGCCAATATATCCGAGACCAACCCCGTGTCCTGTATAACGTCCGCCAACGCCGCCGAAACACCGGACGAAGACAGCGGCTGTTCTACTAGGCTGAATTGACGTCACAGTGAGAGAGAGGCCAGAGAGCCAGTTCACCCCACCACCTAGCTGCCCAGGGCTACGGCCATCCTTCTCAATATAATGTCGCTCTTCGGGACATCCCCGCCCAAGAGGGACGAGCCGTCCATGTCCGACTCCTTCGCCCGCTCGCGGCACTCGCTCTTCGACGACGACGACCTCAACCAGTCCTCCAACTCGCTCTTCGCCGACGACGACGACCCCTCCCGCACCTCGTCGCCCTGGGACATGCCGACGCCGCGCAAGCAGCAGACGCGCGCCGAGCTGCTCCGCAACCTCCTCCCCGCCGCCGACGTCCCCGACTACTACATCGAGGCCTTTGATTCCGTGCTGCGCGCGCAGCAGGAAGAAGAGGACTCGTCGGGCGATGACGCGCCAAAGAAGGCGGCAGCGCCGGCCGGCCGCGTCGGGCCCGAGGGCCTGATGCGCGCGCTCTCGGCCGCCAAGATCGGACCCGAGCAGAGCTCTAGGATCCTGGGAATCGTGACACCGTCCGGCGGCGAGCCCGAGCTCGGCAGGAATGAGTTCAACATATTTCTGGCCCTGATCGGCCTCGCGCAGGAGAAGGAGACTATTAGCCTTGACGGCGTAGACGAGAGGAGACGGAGTAGGTTTTTCTCATTTTCTGCTCCTGCTTCCTTCCCCATTGGCTTCCATCTGTTTTCCTCTCTGGTTTCTACAATCGTATCCCACCCCTCATGCCATTCCGACGGATTGTTTTGCTCGGAAGCATGTGCGCGGCGTCTTGCTTCGAACGCCGGGTGCCCGCTCACCTAGGCGCGGGTCGGGAGACCCCTGTTTTATCTTATCTTGGTCGCAGCAGCCGTTTCCTCGGCGCGCGGCCATTCGTGATGCGTCTACGCGCGGTTACACCTGCACTTGAGCTCCTGTGGGGCGAAAAAAAAGTGCGGAGCTTGGAGCCCAACCTATGATGAATCTCTGATCGCTGACCCATTTCATCACCAACCACCTCGTCTTCTCCCCCATCGCCAGATCTCCCAAAGCCGAAGCTCGTCGGCCTTCTCAATTCCAGCGCCGGCCTGCCAGGTGCCTCGGACCTCGCCGCGAAGCCGCCACAGCGCCCCGTGACGCCTCCTTCGCCACCGCAGAGCCAGCAGGAGCGGCGCAAACAGCCTGAAAGCACCCCGGCCTCCACGCCGCGTGGCACCCTGAGGCGCGGCCCAGCAGCTGCTCCCATGGATTACCCGGACGACCCGTGGAATACTCCGGATCTGCATAAGAACCACAACCACGCCGCCGACCTGCCTGCCGGTGCCCCGGTCAATGGGCTTAATTACGACCAGGCCCAAAATCAGCCGCACCAACCACAGCGCCAGCCCGAAGTGGGAGGCCTCAACGGATCTTTCGAGAGCGTAGGCAGCGCCTCGCCCGCTGGCGCCGCTGGTGTCAACCGAACTACTTCGACCTTCACGACGTCAACAAGCCCTGTCGGCGGGTCTAGCTCCAACGGTACGCAGCCCGAGAGGAGCGCGCTGCCGCCCCATATGGCCTCGACTGGCGGCCCCGGAGTGGCAGAGGCGGGAGGATGGAACTCGGGGTACTTTGAGGGCAACCAGTCCTCGGCTGGGGGCTTCAGCGATCCTTCTCAGGGCAGCACGCAGGCAACGTCGCCTTTCGGAAGCGGCGGTTCTGGGATAAGGAACCCCGGCCCCGCCGCCTCGGGCCACGCGCGGAATCCCTCATCGCGTTCCATTGGGCCCATCGGCGGCGGCGGGCGCACTGGTAGCGCGATTGAGGAGAAGGTGCATGTCGTTCTCATGCCCGAAAAGGAGGGTATTTTCATGTTCCAGCACCACAACTACGAGGTGTCCAGCGTCCGACGAGGCAGCAAGGTGATTCGTCGCTACAGCGACTTTGTCTGGCTGCTCGACTGCCTCCACAAGCGATACCCCTTCAGGGTATTGCCGCTGCTGCCTCCGAAACGCGTGGCGGTCAACGGCAACCATCTCTCCAACGATGGGGCGTTCATCGAGAAGCGTCGTCGTGGACTTGGCCGGTTCCTGAACGCGCTTGTACGCCACCCTGTGATCGGGCAGGAACAGCTGGTTGTCATGTTCTTAACTGTCCCCACGGTATGTGCCTCCTAAAGCCATAGTCGGTGGCAGCCTAGTCACCGCATAGAGCGACTCACCGTATGCCATCAATCTCCATCTACCCCTCACAGCTAACTTGCCCTTGGACTCCCCAGGAACTCTCCGTGTGGCGGAAGCAGGCGACTATCTCGGTCCAGGATGAGTTCGCTGGCCGAAGCCTCCCGCAGGGGCTCGAGGAATCACTCTCGCCGCAGCTAGAGGACCTCTTCTCCCGGACCCGGGCGGGCGTGCGGCGCTCGGCGGAGCTCTACATAGGGGTGTGCACCGTCATGGATAGGCTCGTGAAGCGCACCGAGGGCGTGGCGGCAGACCATGCGCGCATAGCGCTGTCGCTCATGTCGCTCACCGAGGCCAGCGGAGACTGCTACGCGACCGACACCAACGACGTTCCCCTGCTCAACGATGGTCTGGTCGCCATGAGCAAGCACCTCCGTACGGCCCAGAGCCTGATGGAGGACGAGAGCCGGGCCTGGGACGCTGGCGTGCTTGAAGATCTCAAGCGGCAGCGCGACGCGCTCGTGGCCCTGCGCGACATGTTTGATCGCCGCGAGCGGTTGGACAGGGACAACATTCCTGCGCTGGAGCGGCGGATCCAGGCCAACGAGACGAAGCTGGCCAACCTGCGTTCCAAGCCTGAGGGTATGGTCAAGCCGGGGGAGATCGAGAAGGTGGTCGAAGCCATCATCAAGGTTTGTCTTTTTCTCCCCTTTAATCGCTACATGCTGTGGAGATGCTAACGATGCGCGACACAAAATAAATAGGACAAGGAGTCTATTGTCAACCAGCACAACCGGTCGGTCTTCGTCAAGGAGTGCCTCCGGGACGAGCTGATCTACTTCCAAAGCTCCCAGTACCACGTCACTCGGTGGAACCAGGACTGGGCGCAGGAGAGGGTGAAATACTCTGAGATGCTCGCTGACAACTGGCGTCGACTTCTGGACGGTCTGGAGGGGATGCCGACTGGGGAGTGAAGCCGAGTCGTTCGGATGAGTTTTTGGTGATGACAACCCCATGTTTCCACACACACTCCCACACGCATATGCACACACACGCACACACACACACACACACACATTGTCTGTCCCTTTAGCTCTCTTGCACTCAGTTTCCTTCTCTGTCTTTTAGGCGTGTCTTTTGTATTCCACTGTTGTATCCAAACTGTCAAGCTTTTGTATCCACATGCCCGCAGTCGGCAGGCGCTGTGAGGCGCTGCATGTACATCTGTTTGTTTTCCTGTCTCTACTATCGTCTAGTCTTCTTCGGGGCTTTCTTGAAATTTCTTACATACCCCCAGCCAACGAGTTTGTGGATAACCCGGAATGTGTGTTGGCTCTTGATTCACTTGGTGAAGCTCCCTCTGAGGTAGCACAATAGCCAGTCTCTCTTTGTCAAGACATCGCGTTTATATACAAAGTAAAAACCTTGGAATCCGAATTTCATGTTTCCCGCAACAGTAGTCTCCATACCACAGCGCTCACTTTTCATTGCACGGAGCGGAGTGGTTTTCTGTGTCCCTTGACCCTAACCCTGCCACACCCCGCACTCGTCCCATCCTCACAGCGCTTGGCAGACGCAGCTGCAGCCTTGCGGCCAACAGTCGACCCCTCCCCGGTTTTCGCTGCCTGACTGACGATCAGACACCGAGCAAGCCACCAAATTGCAACCTCGCAACTCCCGCGCACTGCCCACTCCCCAAACACGCAAACTCCTCGATTCTCGCCTTGGCCTCCAACATCTACGCCACGCGCGCCTTCACCCCAGCGGCCGACGTTTGCCCTTGCCCCCTCCATTCGATCCGATCGAGCACGACGAGCAGAAGAGCTCCGGCGACCAGCGACCAGCACCCGCCGTGACACCAAACGCTCCCCCAAGCTCCCCAACCCCTCCGGCAAGAGCGGCGGCTTGCCCAAACCCTTCGAACAGGACAAACACCAAAGCGGAACCGACCCCAGCAGGCACCACGAGCAGAGCCCGCAGGTCGCCTTCCTCCACCTTGACTTCCCGCCCCACCATCCGACCGACCGACGGTGGGGGGTTTTTCTTTCCTCCCCGAGAGGAGGCTCCTGCTAGATCAGTCATTTCAGAGTCGCGGAAAGCTCTCCGCCAGACATCTTCCAACGGGAGCAGCGCCCCAGGCGGAATTCTTCGCGCCCTCCACGGCTCTTGCCCTGGAGATCATTGGCTGGATCGAGAAAAGACACAACCGAGAGAGAGAGAGACAAGGCCCACAATGCCTCTGACGTCGGGGCAAAAGGCTATCGTCGCCTCCTTCTGCCAGGCGACGGGCGCCACCGAGAAGGCCGCGCAGAGGGTGAGCCGTTTTCTCTTTCTGGATTTCATACGCGAGCTGTGTTTCGAGGCACCTTGGTCCGGTTTCGTTGCAAGATGGGAGGTCGGCCCCTTGGCCCTGGCCGGTCAAGGAGTCCGATCGTATACTCCTACCTATCGGGAAAGGGGTATCCCAGACCGTTACTTCTCGAAAAGCCTTTGGACCCAGTCTCTTCTACCCCTTCTGGTTGCGTTTCCTCGCCGTGACGTCAGTGGCCGGCAGAGGCTGGGACAGCGCTCGGGCACCTGCACGTCGCGTTTTCCAACGCGGCGGGGCTCCCGGACTTGAGCTGAGCTCCTGCATGGCTCTCGAAACGGACGTCCTTGCCCCGGGCAGCTTTCGGTTCTTTGCCGCGGCTTCCTCCAGCGTCCACGGGCTGACTTTCCTCCGCCACAGTTTCTCAAGAACGCCAACTACAAGATTGACGTGGCCGCAGATGCGTAAGTGCCATGCTTTTTCTCTCCTTCTTTTCTTCCGACACCCATTCCGCAAGAGAGCCATGCTCCTTCTCTACGATCCAATACCCTATTCCGTTCTTGCTCTATACCGGACCTGTTTTGGCTGCCAGGAGAACGCCATCTTGCCTTGGACCCAGCGAACTTGCCTCCGGACAGAGGGAAAGTGGAACATCGACCGGGACAATGGGATTCGCTGCTGCCCTGGGCCCTGGGATGGAATGGCCCCGCCGCTTCCTTGGGCCGTTGCCGGGACTGTACCTTGGGAGCCTTCCATGAAGCGTGTTCCCAACATCCTCGGATACCGCCCACAACAACCGACAGCACTCTATCATATCATATCTGTATCGACTTGCGGCCGCCATACCTCTACACGTATCACCTGCGTCACCTAGAGCCCGACACAGTCGAAGCCTGACGTCCGCCATCGAGAGATGCATGCGCCACGGGGCGGAAATGGACATCCAGGGCGGGGTCAAGGGCGTGGATGGGACCGTGGCCGAGGGGGTTCTTGGGGATCCGGTCGCGGATCGGATCGTGGCCGGGGAGGTTCTCGTGGAGCCGGCCGTGGATGGGATCGAGGCCGAGGAGGTCCTCGCGGATCCGGTCGCGGACGCGGCGCTTCCTCGTCCGCTCGGCCGAACGCTCAATTCAATCCACCTGGTCAATTCATCAATACCCCGCCCCCGTCTACGCAACGCCAGGATCCCGCTACCCCCGTGGCCAACCACGGACCCAGATCCGACGGAACACCAGCATATTGGGATCATGTAGCCATTCAACGTTACCTCGAGGGGGTAGGCCATGACGCCCCCCGGTCTGGTAACCCTTTTGGCCCTGCCCACGACGCTGTCCTTACTGGAGGTTACTATGCGAAAGATTACCTCCTCGACCAAGGCCACGATGCAGCATTTCAAGCTGGTCGTGGGGCCTTTCAGGGTGATGACGGAGCATTCCAAGATGGCTACGCATTCTTTGGGACTTCCGGTGCAGAACCGGGATACCAAACAGCCGGCCCCCCGCAGGCCATCCAGAGCGGCCTCCCTCACACCCCCTTGGCTGGTGGACCTCATGCTTCTCATGCCAGTTACTCCCACCACCTCGATCAATACTACGCCGTACCTCAAGCTTCTTATGCCGATTACTTCCACCCTCTCGGTCAATACTATGCCGTACCTCACGCTTCCTCTGCCAGTTATTCCCACCACCTCGGTCAACACTATGCCAGGCTCTCCGTCTCGGCAACTGAGCCGCCGTCCCCACTCCCGCTACCTCGTCTTACACGGACGAGACACAACACGGAGAAGCCTGGAAGCGGTACCCCTGGCCTGGGCGCGTCATTGACCTCGAACTCTGCATTCACATTTCGATCACTCTTGAAGCCCAAGGAAATGGAACGATTCGTTAACAAAGAACCCAGCTACTTCAACAGCAGCGCCAACCTGGCCACAGCCACAGCATCCGCCGAGTCCAAGCTAGACAAGTTATTCAACGAGCTTAGGGGTACGTCTCTGTATTGCAGCGCTTGCGACCTCACGATTACGGCAGCTGACTCCTGCTTCATAATATCCCAGAATCTGGAGAGGACACCCAGGACGAACTCTCGGCCGAGTCGGCAATGACATATGCCATGGCCCTGGGCGTTGATCCAGAGAAGGCCGGCATCTTTGCGCTTATGGAACTGCTTCAGGCGCCGTCCCTCGGGACCATCACCCGGCAGGGATTCATCGACGGGTGGAAGGCGACTAGGTGAGTAACACCGCACTTGCTCCTTTCCCGCTCCCTTTTTAACCCAGGTTTCGTTCCCGTTGGATTCATGGCTCTGTGCTGACAGTCTATAGCGCCCAACCGACCAAGTCTAGCCAGAAGGACCACATTCAGACAGTGATTCGCAACATGCAGACAGACACGGAGCTCTTCAGGCGCATCTACCGGTACGCCTTCGTTGCGGGCAAGGAGACACCAGAACAACGCGCGGTTCCTCTCGACAACGCGCTGGTGTACTGGCAGTGCTTTTTCGGAGCGGATCAGCACCAGGGAAAGCCATGGGTGACGGCAGGTGGGCCCGGGGCAGCTGGAGGCGCAGGAACAACAGACTGGTTCGCGCTTTGGTCCGACTACCTCAAGGCAAACTGGACTCGGACTGTATCCAAGGACATGTGGAACCAAACCTTGGTGTTCGCCCTCAAGACGCTAGCCGACCCGACTCTGGGCTTCTGGACCCCTGACGGTGCTTGGCCGTCCGTCATCGATAACTTCGTCGAGTGGGTTCGCGCCAAGCAAGGCGCTTCCGCCACTGCCGGGTCCACGATGGAGGTCGACTCTTGATTTTCAGGGCTTGGCCGATCGTGGTGGCTTTTGAAAGGGGTACATGGAAGGGGCCTTGGAGTTGGAGTGCGGGCATCACGCCTAGCATCCTTGTTGTGTGGGTGAATGGCACCCACCGGCGTGCTCCTTATGAATAGCCATAGAATCCCCAGCGGCCTTCACGGCAAACCTGACCCCGGTATGGTGAGGGCCCTCGACTTTGTATCCTCGAACGGCGTTGAGCGAGGCGGGGGGAGATTCGACTTTGGGAGTGCTATTGGCGTACTGGATTGTTTTTTGTGGGCGGCTTACAATGGAAGAAGCGGACAGTGACGAGGATGGGTGGGAAAGGTACGGCTATACTAAGATTGCACGCCTCCTCTCATCCTAGACTCGGCTGCGATGCCCAGACACTTTCCCGGGGGCAATCTGTGTTTGCATCGTCCTCTTGCCGAGTCCTGGGGGCGAGGACAGCGAGACGGCCACTTGACCTGATAGAGCAGGATAATACTGGGGTTATTCTATAGCGCTCGCGTCTGTTCCTTTTTGCGCCCGTGTGGTGTGTCACGAACCTCCAGTCCATGTCAGCCTCGCTCGACTTATCTGGCGTCATGCTCACATTGCCTCGAGGATTGTCTGACGAATCACAAAGTTGTAAACCCCCTGACCAGAAAAGAGTTGGGACTCGGAGTCTAAAGATGCCGTTGGCCTACATTGAAAGCCTTTTCACCTTTTCACATGACCATCATGACCAAAAGTGAGCCGGCGGCAATAGCTCGTAATATTCGTACATATCAAGTGCCTCCTTGCTGCGTCCTGACTTTCCTTGGACAGAGATAGTTGGCACGGCCTGATAATGGATCTCACCGACAAGCCGTTGTCAGTCGGATCGTGCAAAGCCCCACGGCGGTCTGGCAGCATCGGTTGTGCCTTGCTGTTTGCGCCGGACTGTCAGGTGTTCCCCCACCGCCGCGACGGCCGCAGAGGTGGCGGGCTCTCATCGCCACAAGGATGTATGTGACTTTGTAGCCACTCCTCCCCGCTCCAGGCCTCTCTTCCTTTTGTCCTTTTTTTCGTTTCATCTTTTTTTTTTTTTTTTTTTTTACACTTTGTATCATCCCTCCTAGCCCCCCTACAAGATCTCCTTCTCCTTCCCCGCCGTGGCCCAGCGGATCTTGCCGAGCCGGCTGAGCGACCCGAGCATGCCGTCGCCGAGCCTGACGGTGCTGGCGCGGATGACGCGCGGGTCGAGGCGGAGGGCCTCGCGCAGCGTCTGCTGGGTGGCCACGCCGGCGTCGTAGCGCACCACAAAGTAGTGGCCCTCGTGGTACCGCATCTGCGACCGCGCCGCGCTCCGGGGCAGCATGAAGACGCCCCAGTTGGCAATGTCCCGGATCACGCCGCCGCCGCGCAGGATCGTCTGGCCGGCCGTGAGGACGATTCTGGTGGTGGGCATGGTGGGTTAGTCTCGGTTTTTTTTTTTTTTTTTTTTGGCTGGTTTTCGGTGCTCGGGGTTCGGTTTCGATGGGGAAGGGGTATATCGGGGGTGCTTCGGGGGAGCCGACGAGGCCGGTTGAGCGGTCGTCATTCGTTTCACCCCCCGTATATGCAACTCGAATGGGTCGGTCGAGGGGAAATCCTCTTGAAGAAGTAGGACAAGACGCAAAGACTCACTCCTTGACCTCCTGGGGCCTGCCAGGCCGGACCTACAGAAGAAAAAGAGAGGCCATGTTAGCGACAACCCCAGACAACGGCAGACACGCCAATGAGCGGAGGGGCCTTACTATTCCAATCAGCTCGTATAACATCCTGCTCGTGCCCGTCGGGGGGAGCGGTTCTGCACAGGGCAAAATGGGCGGGATTCGAGATGGGTGGACGCCCTGTCGCTCGCGTGGTACTTTTTTTTTTGGTTGCTTGCATCACCGATCGGAACCGGCGAGTTTTCACAAGGGTTGCGCTGCGGCAACTTCCGCCCTCCGACTCTCGCCTGCCCCACACGCCCGCACGTGCGTGGGGAGCGATGCGCCCCACCTTGCGCCAGCCCGCTGTGCCTGCCAGCACCCGACGGCCCAGCCTAGGTGATTGAGGCAGATTGGAATTGCTCCTACTTACGGCTGTTTGTCACACGTTCACTACTAGTGCTTGGTCAAAAGACGAGCCTGAGATGTCGATGTACATGCAAAAGAGAAATAAAATGGTCAAACAAAAAAAAAAATCAGAAAAAAAAAACCCCTTCGCTTGCGCTATTTACTAACAGTAGTCGAGTGACAGGATATCTACAATCTAGCACACAAACAAAAAGAAAAGTGACTATTCCAGACAACGAAATGCTTCCCTTCACTCCCGGCCAAAACCCCAAATATCTTGTCCCGGATCTTTTGTCGCAGCCTTCCTCAGTTCAGGCGCCCAATTGCTGACGACAATCCCACGGGAGTCCCAAATAGAGCCCCAGTACCCACCCGGACAGGAAGAAAAAATTAGGACCAGCGGCGCCGATTCAGCATATCGGCAGGCCTTGGGACATAGGAGGTCGAGAAACGGGAGAGTGTATGGAGAGAGAAAGGAAAGGGGCAGGGGCAAACAACCAACAAAACCCCCGATTCGTCGTTAGGTTCAAGAATGCCTTTATGTTGTGGGAAGGGTTCAAGGCGTATCTCAACATCAGAAGAGGAGGCTGAGAGTCAAAAGAAATAATGGCAGGCCAAGGAGGGGGCTTCCAGATATGACCTGACCGAGATCGAGGAGACAAGTCTGCTGGTGGACGAAGTGACGTGCTGGTTCGTGTGTCCAGCGAGTGCGTAGCTTTCGTCTCGATCACTATCGGGCGGCTCGCTTCGGATATTAGGCTCCGTTTGCCGATCCTGTTGACGACATGTTCGAGGCCTACTCGTCCGAGTCGTCTCCTGGCAGAACCACAGGGTTGATGCTATCCCAGACGCTGTTGATCCATGAACTACAAAACAAAACCCAAGTTAGTGACATGAACCACCCCTGAAAGAGCCTGGTCTGTGTGCGGAGGGACCGCAGACTTACGCAGTCGTCTTGATGAGTCTAACGTCCTTCTTCTTCATAAACTTCAACAGCCGGCGCTTCGTCCGCTCGCGCTTGAACTCGGCCAGCACGTCGCCGCGGTATGCGATGCCGGGGACGGAGACGGTCGTGACGACGATGCGCAGCGAGCCCGGCGCCCAGCTGACGGCATCCAGCTCGGCCAGGCGCAGGTGGAAGTTGATCGGGTCCTTGTAGACGCCCCAGTCAGGCGGCTTGACCTCGCTAAGGACCTGGTGCTCGAAGAAGTTGCCCTCGGACCCGTCGTCGACCTGGGCCGCATCCACCCAGTGCCAGTACTGCGTGATGTCGGCACCCGACGACCGCTCCGACGTCTTGACCACGCTGACGCGCCAGTCCACCTGCATCACCAGGTCGCCGCTGTAGCTGTCCACCGACGTGTAGCCGTCGTGGTATGTATCGTCCTGGTTCATCCGCATTACCGTAGTCGGCAAGCCCGCACTAAAGGGCTGGGGTGGTAGTGCCGGGAGATGCAGAGGCACGGAGTTCTCTAGTCGTAACTTCTTGTTTGCCATGGCGGGGACGGCGTGCTCGTTTCGGCGCTCGAAATCCTCAACTACAGCCTGCGTGCGTCGGATGGCCTCCCTGTAGCTCTGTACCGCTTCCGATGGAGCGCCGTTCACGCTGGGTTGCGGCTCTGGTGGTGCCACCGGGCGCACAGGGGGTGCGGGGGGTACGGGAGGCACGGGAGGCTCGATCGGATTCAGGGCCATCCCCAGGAACCCTGGATCCTTGGGGGCTGGTGTCGACATCAAGGTCGGCACAGGTATTGGCAATGGCATCTGCATTGGCGTTGGCGCGGGTGTGTGCGTGGTGGGCGCAGGCGCGGGCGCGGGTGCGGGCATGGGCGCGGGCGTCGATGTCGGAATCGGCATCGGCATCAGCACCGGGAGCGGCACGGGGTTCGACTTGGTGGGCGTTCCTCTGGGTGTTTCATGCGGCTCCTTGCGCTTCTCCACGCGTGGCGCCTTTGGCGCGGCGCCTGGCGTATCTGCTGAGATCAAGGCGAAAGAAGGAGACGGCGCAAAGCTCGAGACCCGAGACTTCTTGCCCCCCGTGCCCGACGGCCTCCCTATGTTGCCAAAGCCGTTCTTGGACCGGAGCGCCTGCAGCTTGGGGTCGTGGTATAGGTCCGCGACCACCTTGGACAGCTGGAAGCCGAGCGGGTTCTCGGACTGGATTTCGTGAAGCCGCTGCCGCACCCATTCGAGCGGGGTGACGTCGAGGCTGAACTTTTTGAGCTCGCCCAGCGTGGCCACAAGCCGGTGGATGGTGTCGTAGTTGATATAGGCAGCGTTAATGAACTGCTTCGCCACGAGCTGGTACGGGTTGATCTCGCCAAAGCGCTCCGGGCTCCCGCGCACGCCTAGAAACTCGAGGATCGCCCGACCACGGTTCACCTGCCGGTTGGCGAGGAACTGCGCGTGCTTCTTGGACCGCTCGCCTTCGGCCTGCTTCGCCGCGGCTTGGGCGTGCGCCTCGTACTTGCCTTCCCAGATCGACAGGCTCTCTTCGATCTTGGGCACGAGCGGTGTCCATTTGGGGTCCCAGTAGGGGTCGTTCTCGTCGATCTTGCGAACTGGCACGCCCACCATGATCTCGGGCGCGGTGTACACCTCGCCGTTGTGCTGGAGTGCCAATATGCTATGAGTGATCTCGGGAAGCGATGGGCTCTCGGCATCACCGTGGCCGGTTCCCGCGTCGGACTCGTCCGCTCGAGGTGTGCCGGCGTCGGAGCCCGATGGCGATTTGGCGAACCGCCTGAGCGGGGTCTCCTTGGCGGGTGCCGACAGCTTCCCATCCGGCAAGGACCGGCGTGGCGGCTTGTCTTTGACGACGCCGTTAGTCTCCTCGTTCCCGGCGTCTGATGCTGGCCTGCTAGGCTTCCTCGAGGATGCGTTGACTGCCGTGAACCCGCCCGTCGACACCTCCTCGGCCTCCTCGACCGGTGCCTCGACTTGCCGTACGGGTGGGAGCTGAGATGCTGAGTTCGTGGTAGCAGTCCCGTGACTGGGTCCGCCGTTCTGGGCCTGACTTGTCCCGTCCCTGTTCTGCTCGGGTGCAGACGCCGGGTCTGGCCTCGTGCGGACAGGCACATCGGTGTCCATAGCCTCGCCCGCGGGTCTGGCATCAACGGCCCCACTTCTCGAACCCCCGCCGGCAGTGGTTCCGTTCACCCCCTTTGCGAGCTCGCTGCCGTCCTCATCAGCCGCGTTCGCCGCAGCGGCGGCCATGGTAGCCGCCCATACCGCCTTCCTGTGCTTGTCCTCCGAATCCCAGGTATTCTTCATTTCTCGGCGCTTAACCCCGTAATTACTCTCGATCTCCTTCACCCGGGTGTCATTTTGCACTCTCAGGTTGGAGATCTCGCGCATACGACACTGGAGCGAGTTGTACTCGTGCAGAAGCTCAACGTCCCTGGCCAGGAATGGCGCCTTCTCCTTCGCCTCGCGGTCGTTCAAGTCTTTTTGCTCGGCATGACGTCCGAGTTCGACCTGCTCCTGGTGTCGGCGGAATATGGACACGAAGTCGTTCGGCACATCGCCGGCGTCTTCAGTCGACATGGTGGTTGATATAAACACTCGGACTCGCACCGGACGTTACACCTCAAGACCGCGACGGTCGATTATGGCAGACGGCCAGAGGCATCAAGGGTGACGTTGCCTCGTGCCTGGCCGCGGGTCTTGATCCAGAGCCCTCCTGAATGTAGACGGGACGCTGTCCCTCCTCCCACAACGCGAGATGCACTGGGAGCCCACGCTTTGCAAGCTGATAAAAGATCCCCTGGAGAACCCAACGGAAAACACTATTAGTTTCTGGGCAATGAGATAAACGGACAGACGCGCTCAGAGAACGGCCCGCACTCAATCGATCGACGCCGTGATCACGCGCCTTCACAGTCGCGTGCTCTTCACCAGTCGAGATCCGTGCGCTGAGTGAATTGGATAACAGCCCCGGCCATGGATGTGGGAACGGGACGTCAAGCAAGAACGAAACGCTCTGCAAGTAGCCGACGGGAGTGGGAGCGACAATAGACTGTGTGTGAATGGATATCAAACGCGGCAATGAGGTAATGGAAAGTCCGTGGCAGAGATAATGCGGCGAGCTTCGCGACTATCTAGAAAAACACGCTTGCGCTTGGACTGGGCGTGTTTGGTTGACGGCAGGTGCAACGGTGGTAGAAGTGCATGCATGGAGGAAGTGCAGGGAGGAGCAGGGGTAGGGACAAGATAGAATTGGAGTGACGTTGGATCCATCAATGTATCGGATTTGGAGAGGTGTGGAAGGGGGTGGAATAATTGCGACAAAGGAAAAAAAAAAAAAATTCAGATGGAGAAGGGAGAAAAAGAAAAAAAAAAAATTGGCAAAATAAAAAAGGTGATTGATGTTGCCAGATATAGGGAATCGATTGGGTAATGTCAGGGCCAGCAAATAGTTGCGCCATCGTGGATCCCAGGCGAGATTCTGACGATGTGTAATAAGAGAATAAGAATAATCAAAAATCTTGATCCCCCCCTCGCGCGTCCTTGACATTGGCAGAGACCGGGCGCGGCGCTGATGGAGGGTGGCCGAAAAAAGACGCTTGGGGCTATATCAATCGAGAGTCGGCAACGTACCACAAAATTTGCGCACGCTAGCTCCGGGCGGTGACCCAGCTCTTTCTCCGGGTAACCTTTCTTTTTTTTTCTCGTCCTCCGCAACTGGGGGAGGAGGAGGAACAAAGAGAGGGAAACAAAGGCCCCCCCGTTGTGCTGTGCTGACGGGACTTCGCTTCGGATGCGATGCCGCAGCTCGCGCGCGCGGTCGGGTGTCGGCGGAAACAAGTCGGCTTTGCTGTCGTATATTTTGGGGTATCCGGGTACGAGGGAGGCGACTATATGGTGTGGCCTGTCCTCCTCCTCGCGTGCGCGCGTGTGCAAGGTCGCAACAATCGATCCGCTATTGGGCTGTGTGGGCTTTGTTGCTGACGTTGACCTCGCTCCGAGTCGGATTTGGCGTCCGAGCCTGGGCCGCCTGTGGTGGTCTCGCAGTTTTGCGCGCCGGGATTGCTGTCAAGGTTCTTTCTCCAAATATTGTGTCGCAATCGTCGTCGGGTCGTGCAGGCACCAGCTGGCCACAAAATTTGTGTTTGTCTGCGGAGAGAGTTGGTAGGGTTTTGAGTTTTCGTTTCCCTTCCTTCTTGCACGTCCATTCGATTTTCTTTTCTTTTGTTTTCCCGCTGCCGTTGGAAGGGCTGAGCTGTTGGGACGGTCACAGGAAAAGGAAAACGAGCGAGTGTCGCAGGGATAAGAAGAGGCGGGCGGGCAAGGAGGCGAAATTATTGATTAAGCTTAGGGATTATAATATCCCAGAAAAACAAATGGGAAGGCGCCCCGCCAGGACGTCGGACGTTTTGCTGCTGCACGTTCGACCTGTCCTGGCTACCTGTCTCAAAAGAGTTGAGGATTTCGGCGCGCCTCTCCCAAGCACCCCCTTTCGTTCTTTTTCGGGCTTGGTCTCGGGCCTGGGCTAGACTGAGCTTGGCAAGGGATGCGGGTCAAAATAACAGGCTGCTCCGTGCGAGCCAGCTAAGGCGCGCACAATGGCTATCTGTCCGTTCTGTCTAGCTCCATGTGGCTTTTTTTTTGTTTGTGATCAACTTGGGTGATTGTCGCCGGGCGGGTAAAAGGCACCGTGTAGGGACGGACACACAATGTGCTTGTTATTCCCTACGCGAATCTACCTTTCATGCACCATTCAATGGCTTGATATTTCGTCAGCAACCAACCGCATCGGGTGGCACGCAAAAGACCCTCGCATATTCCATCCACCCCAGTCGCCCTGCAGCACTGGTCGGTCTTGGTGCATGGAGTCGCAGCTGGAAGCAAGGTGAGGAAGGTGGTGGCGCCCCCAGCCAGGAGTTTGTCTCCCTTGGGCAACCCGCTGGTCCCACGTGAAGTATATCGATTCTCGGCAAGATTTCAAGGCGGTATCACATAGCATCAAAGTAAACCTAGACGATACGTCAAGCCTGAGGTTTTGCAGCGACAATCAGATGTGGCGTGAGAGGAGAGGAGGGTGCATAAATGCTCGGCCGGCTGGAGATCACAAGGCCCGTTATTCCAGGATATCCCCACGTCTCAGGGAGAGCGAGGACCTAACAGCCAACACCACGAGAGGGGCCACTCGGCCTCACATTCTGCTAGGCTAGTAGCCCCGACTTCCCCATCCACTCGAGTCCAAGTAAAATACGACCGACCGCCCACCACGTCCGGTGCACTGTGCCGCTGTTGGTTCGACTAAAAAGTGCGTCTTGGCTCTGGAGAGATTGGGAATCGATACCGAAGCAAGTGACCAGACCCATCAGCAGCAAGGATTCGACTGGGGGGCTTATTAGACCCACACTGGGGAATCGAGTCAGCCAGCCCGGATTGGAAGCTCAATAGTCGCGCCGAGATATTTTTGCGCCGCCTGAAGCAGTACTCAATTTTGCCGCCAAGGCCAACAACAGGCCGACCACCACAGGATAAGAATCCCGGCCTTCCCACGCTAGATGGCAGGGCTGCAGATGCCTTTGAGTGAGGAAATATGCCCTCTTTCCTTCGTGCTACGTCGGCCGGCGCACACCGTTGGCCCGCTGAAGCCCGGTGGAAGGACGACGTGGGGGTTGTTGCACCACGCGTGCGCAAAGCCATCCTTGTCAGCTCACCGTGAGAATAAACACGAGATGCTATTCGGCAGGGGACATGTTCCACGAGTGCATTTCTGTGCGACAAAGGTATTAGATTTCTATAATGCTATACAACTACCACTATTCGGAATTCCCGGTATTTCCAACCGAAGACTAGCGTGCACAAATATCCAGCAAGCCAGATCCTCTCCTACTAGGGCGCCGTCTCGCCCTGGGTCATACAGTGAAGGAAGAATTAGTAAAGAGAGAACGGGGAAACCCAGTAAAGGAGAGAAGCGACTAAGCCAACGCCTGAACCCATAGCTCCGTCCATGCATATCCTGCTAGGAGAGTTTTGCTCATATTTTTTTTCATGGCCTTCTGATATCCGAGGGCACACTTGCGTGATATAACCGCCGGGTCCGTAACACGGAACCCGGACCTGAGCGAAGGGCCGAGAAAGAGGAAATCTCTACACGACCCGACCCCGCGCCAGGCATATGAAGTGAAGGAGAAAAACAGAGTAGAAACAACAACTCCCAAGTTTAGTACTTGGAGTAGGAGCGGCCAGGCGAGTTGGAGTAGGGGTGGTCGTAGCCGCTTGACTGGGCATATGGGTCGTCGTTGTAGATGGTGCCTCTCCGCTCCTCCTCGGGAAGAAGATCCTTAACCTCCCAGTTGTTCATCCTAGTTCCAACCGAGAATTCCAGGTCTTCCTTGGTGATGGAGTCCCAGTACTATAGCGAGCACGATATGTCAGCGAGTGTTCCGCAGGTGAGCGACAAGGGCGGAAATCGAGAATAAGAAACGTACCTTGTAAACCATCATAACACCAAGCAGGTTGCACGTTGTCGCAAAGAACAGTCCGTCCATGTAATGGCTGACTGCTTCGCAAAGCGACGCGCTGAAGGCGTACAGAATCACCTGGCCAATGACGACAAAGAAGACGCCAAAGGCAATGTCGCCCAGGGGCCAGCGGTCCTGCAGCGTCCTAACCACCAGCATGATCTGCAGCACAACGTA
Source organism: Falciphora oryzae (assembly GCA_000733355.1). Taxonomy (NCBI): domain Eukaryota; kingdom Fungi; phylum Ascomycota; class Sordariomycetes; order Magnaporthales; family Magnaporthaceae; genus Falciphora; species Falciphora oryzae. The sequence continues at coordinate 1,824,178 of JNVV01000004.1, forward strand.
AACGAAGAGCTGGACGGCGTTGAGCAGGTACAGCACGACGAACAGGCCGATCGTGTTGGTGGGGCCCAGGCCGGCCCAGCCCTTGAATGTCGCCAGGGAGACGAGGAAGGTGATGGCGAAAGCGGCGAGCGAGCAGAGGCGCATCATCCACAGCGACAGCGGCGTGCCATCCTCGTACAGCTGGAAACCGACGAACCCGTTGATAAGCAGACATGTTATCAGAGTCGACGAGAGCCCGTTCTGGATCGCGACGAAGTACGGGTATGGGGCCGATCCGGGAGGGATGACACCGGCGTCGACGCAGAGCGATAGGAACGTGAGGAGCATGTAAAGGTAGAAGAAGTTCAAGATCTCCTTCCGGCCTGCGGGGATCATAACGAGCCAAGGTTAGTTATGGCCACTCTCGATAGGTATCAGGGAAGAAGCGAGGAGTCGAGGGGCTCGTGAGATGCCACGTACCAACGGCGGTGAATTTTCCCCTGACATGCAGCACCATCACGACCGTCATGCAGAGCGCGACAATGTGCATGGCGCTGGTCGCTCCCTGGAAAATGATGGTGTTTGCCAGCTCGATGCTGCGGGCGTAGCAGTTGGGCTCAATCCCGACCCTCTGGTTGATCGCGTTGATCGGCCCAACTGATGCACACAACGGCAGCGGCGCCGTGTGGCATAGCTCCGTGAAGTCTCCAAAGCCCGACATGTTGTCGTCGGCCCGCGTCGTCGGCCGCGGGCTCGTTCAATCGATGGTGTCGCGATGGTCTTCGGCCGACCAGCTCGTTCGTTCGGTCGGTGTGGAGAAAATGATCCGCGCGGGGGCCTCCCTGGAACGATTGTCGGGAACGATTGTCGATGAGGGCGAGGAAGGGCCTGTTGGACAGCGCGATTGTCGACAGCTCAATTAAGAGTGTCCTGGCAGCGAGAGTCGGCGACGGTGAGCAGCGCGATGCTTCGGTTGACTTCTGCGTGGTCGTCGAGCGCAAAACGACGTCGATACCGACGAAGGGACGTGGTTCGGGCAGAGAGCGAGGAGGAGCCCGGCCGGCAAAACAATACGACGGAGCAGATGGGTCCCTTCTCGTAAAGGGGAATTTAATTTCTGGGCACCAGCGAGGCAGCGGAAGCGAACAGTCGTGTGGGGATCGTTTCGTGGAAATGACCACAAAGAAAAAAAACACAATCGCTTCGAGGAAAGATCTTCGTACGACACAAGGACACTTTTCTGCAGACCAAAAAAAAAAAAAAAAAAAAAAAAAGTAAACGAGAGTCGTTCTCTTCAGAGGCAAAAGAGGGGGAGCGAACGTGTGCCGCAAGCAGAAACAAGGCCACGATCGAAGGTGGACTACCTGGTCGGCTGGCCGAGTGACGGGATGTCGCAGCGGCAGGAAAACAGGGCAAACGGCTGGACAGGGCCGGCGTTGCTGGGGTAAAGGGAGGAGGAAACGGGCTGGTTTCGAGTCGATTGTGCCTGGACTCAAGCTTGGCCGCGCACCCGTGCTGCGCCTGACTCCCGCTCTGAACTCAATGGCGCCCAATTGGCAGCCCCTCCGGACCTCCACCTCATGTTTTTTTGTCCGATTTTCAGCCAGGCCCGTGCAGCGCAGCGTCAGCCGTCGCCAAAAACAGACGGCGCATTAAGCCTAATACGAGCTAGCGCCATGCAGAGGAGATTTTTCTGCTGCCGGCAGAAGCTAGAAGCACCACCTGAAGTGACGATGCGATCCAACAAGCCGCCTGTTCGATGTCCGATTCGATGTTTCGAGCTGCCTTCCTGGGATGAGATCCCATCTGATCTGATACGGCCCGTCCAAGGTGCGACGGAGAACAAAGGGAATGCCGGTTCGGCTGAACAAGGTAGGCAACGTCGTCCCTGCATAAAAGGGAGGATGCGCGGTTTTTCGTCCCTTTCTTCACTATCGGCTGCGTCATTCACTATGCCCGAAACCTCGGCTGGTAGGCTCCCTTTTTGTCCCATCGAGAGTTCTAGCCAGTTGTCGAAGCCACGTCTGGCTCAGCTTTGTCTTTGTCGCTGGTCTGGCCCGACCCGTACCACCCATCACAAACTCGCCCCGCCCCAATCCTTGAAGCTCGGCGCAGAGGCGGAGAGATGAAGAACGGCTGCCCGAAGTCGACGCGAGCATGCGTGTGCCGGCCAGGTATCGATGACCAACACCCTCGAACTCGTGCAAAAAGCCGTTGAGCGCGCCTCAGTTGGGTCCGCCTGGCCGCCACCAGCGGACGAGTCGCAGCCCGCTCCTCCTCCAGCACGCTATCCTGCGTCGCGCTGAAACCTCTCTGGACCTGATCTTGGAACAGCCATGTGCAAGTGCGGTTTCTGGGTGCCTGACGCGACCATCAGTCATCAGTCAGCTCCCCTACACACCGGGTGAGCTTTGATACCGACACGTGACTATGCTTCGTGCGGTTGTTTGCTTCCGGTCGAATGGCATTTGGTTCGTTCCGAAGCCCGCAGCGGTTTGGTCGTGAAAGTAGCTTTCCATATCGGGCACCCCACCGCCTCACCCAGGTCAACACGCCGTCGTTCGCTCAAGGCGGCGGCGGCCCCAGGCTTGGCATTGCCAATCATTTTTTGCGCCTCTCTGGCCCACCAAGCCGGGGTGTCCATTCGCACCCACGGCTCCCCTCGGGGGCGCCCCCGGCGTGGTCCTGCATGGTCGGCGGGCTGCAAAATTGTAGCGCGTTTACCGATTTGTCAATTTCCCATAATGCTTTGCGGCTTCAATGGATTTGTGGCTCTTATTCAGCGCCCGCCTGTCAACCCCCATCACCGCTCCGGCGAGCGAATAGCGTATGACTTGTTGTAACGATGCAGCCATCCTGCTCTCCTCCAGAAAACCTCGGGCGTCCTTTTTACTCCCGTCCTCCGCCCACATAGACTCCGATTTCCTTCTTGGCCGACATTTAGTGGAGTTGGACCTCCAACCTCGCAGCACACGTCCAAGAGTTTGTTTCCAACTTCTCAGAGCCTCGTTGTGGAGCACTGCAACAAGGTCGGTTCTTGATGCCAAAAGCTGACTCCTCGAGTGGTTATCCTGGGGGTCCCCTTGTCCTGAGCTATTGCTGTGCAACCGAATAATATTGATCCCCTTCCGTCAGATTTGTTCCCTGGGATAACTCTCATGGATACACCAACCTCGCACAGTCCTCCCATGGACTCACCCCTAGCCAGGCCCATGAGCCGCAAGGTGTCAGTCGCCGCGTTCGATGGCTCGTTTGCGCCTCTAGGCCGCCCGGCACAACACAGTCCTCTCCCTTGGTATACTAACCGCGAGTACTTTCTTGCATCTTGGCTGGACATCTCTATATGGAAAGCCGCGGTACGTTCTTTCAGCCCTCAAGTCCTATATACTTCCCACAACTCTAAACCCAGACGAACAAGGCCAGGTCCATGTTTTTTTTTTTTTTTCCTTCGAAGAAACCACCGACTCTGCGCTCTAGATCTCACGTCACTTGTATCTTTTCTTCTCGATCAAGACAACTCCAGGTGATCGGCTTTGTTCTAATTGTTACACTTTTGGACATTCAGATACTTGAGCTAGTCGGTACAACTTGCCAGGTCTTCATATCAGGGCAGTTTACTGCGACGGTCATCAGCTATGACACACCACAGATAGGCGGATACGTCGGTATCTTCAATATCTTTCTGATATCTACCTTCATCTATGCAACCGCAGCCGGATCTGGAGGACACCTCAACCAGGTCATCACGTTCTCAGCTATACTCGCGGGGATCTGTCCCCTGGCCAGAGGTTTGTTTTATGATATCTTTCAAACTCATTGATCTGCCTGTTGTCTTGACAGATAGAGGTCCTAACCTGTCGCGGCCTAGGGACTTTGTATATGATTTCCCAGACCATCGGCTCCGGGATTGCTGGAGGGCTTCTGCTGGGAGTATGGGGTCATGAACGCTCAGTCAAGTAAGATAAAACAGACCCCCAGACCTTCAGTCTTCTGACCGTTAAGCCTTGGCTTTGGGAACCTTGTTGGAGCCTGTTTCATAATTCCAAACTTTGCCTCTTGATATTGGACTATCATTACTCACCTCTTGTCTTTATGACGCAGGAACTTCGGAGGGGGCTGTTTTCTTGACCCGACCCACGTCACCTACGGCCAGGCATTCCTCAACGAGTTCTTCAGCTCCTTCGTCCTACTCTTTCTTGCCTATGGCGTCGGCCTGGACCCGCGGCAGGCCGCCCTTTTCGGGCCTCGGCTGGGTCCCCTGCTGGTTGGTGTCTCCCTTGGTATTGTCACCTTTGCTACCAGTGGGATGGCCCCTGGATACGCGGGTGCGCAGATCAACCCGGCGAGGTGTTTCGCGTATGGTATTGCGAGAGGTGACTTGTCTGGTTCGTTGGAGTGCCCCCTTGACCCCGTCATCCTCACCTTGACACTTTCCTTGTCATCAGTCATTGCAAGAATTCAGTCTGCGCAACAAAAAATGGAGCATGATATCTGACACGCATAGTTATCACTGTATAGACCAGTGGATCTGGTGGTTTGGACCGGCAGCCGCCGCCGTTATGATCGGAGTTCTGTACAACCTGGTACCACCACACCATGCAGACTCAGAGGAAAACACGACCGTGCCATCGCCGCTCCCCAAGTAAATTTTTTCCCGAGCGGGGAACAACGAAAATATTATCTACTTTTACAGCACAGACGCGGGGAACTAGATGCAGAAAGCAGAGAGCCGGAACGGACGAGTTTAGCAAGTCTTAATGGAGATCATAGCGCCAAAGCGAGGGGTAGGTAGCATCAATACTGGACGGGTGGTTGGGTGGCGCATGCTGTCGTGGCTGTTGCGTAGTGTTGACGCGGGGCAGCGACAGTGCCACTCACGTGCTGCGGTTTGCATGTGAAGCAGGGTTGGGTGTTGTGCGTATGTAGAAGCGCGGTGGGCGATGGATCGCTGTCCGCGGGCATGCTCGCGAAGGGAGCGCTGATTGGGGAATCCGGATCTTGGTCTGGGTGGTGTGTGGCGGCAGTAGTGGTGGTTGGGAGGCACGGTAGGATGGGTGGGATGCTAATGCATTAGGGGTCTTGGTTGAAAATTTTTAGATGGACTGCCATGACTGCCAATCAGTAATGGAGGGGAGCTAGGGGCGAGCTTCCAAGGTTTTTAGGTTGTTCACCGGACGAAAATGTCCGTTTGGAAGGCCGATGGTGGTTACCGTGCGGCTGTCACCCTCCGTTCCCAGGTCGATGAGCAATTTGAATTGCGTAGCTCCTCCATCCCGTGCGTTCTTATCGCTGCGAGCGCAACATCCCAGTTTGCACTCACCGCCCTCCTCGGGCAATGGGTGAAAATACCTTGGAAAGAGGAGGAGAGGAGATGGTGCAAACTCTATTCGCGTCCTCGGTGTTTGCTGTGGCAGGGTTGGGAAGGATTGGGTGTTGAAGAGGGAAGGCGCGTTTGAAGGATGATGGGTTGGGGAAGGTTCTGGAGGTCGGAGCTGATGGCGACGGTTCTTTTGCAACAGCAGGGATTGAACCCGAGAAGTGACGGTCAAGCTCTGATGGTGGCCAACCCTGGCTCAGCGGTGCCAGCAGTCAGATACGCAGATATCAATTGCGTGCGATTGAGCGTGTGTGAGTGGGTGAGTGGACTGTCCAAAAAACAGGATGCGAGAAGATTGAACTCGTCGGGATTACTGTAGTTTGCTGCTTCGCATCCATTCTGCAATGCAGAAACCAATTTAGCGCTACAACCGTTTAATCGGCGAGGGTTGCATGGCAGATATAAAAACGAGACATGCGGCAACGGTGTGCATGTTGATGGAGGGGAAGTCGAGGGATTGAGGATGTCAGCCAAGAGCGTGGCACCCGAGCCGTATCCCCCGTCCCCTCGCCCGCGTCCCCACCGACCATCAGCCCGCCATGATCGACACCCTCCCTGATGCAAGAGTCTAGACCGGCGTCTGGCCCACGATCAAATCACCGTCGTCTTCTCGATAAGAAGCCGGCCATTGGGCCACCACCCCGGCCAGGCTTGTGCTTGTGCTTCACCGCTTCCATATGCTCCGAGAGGTGGCTTGCATGGGGATTTTTTTCCCCTTTTCTGTTGCTCTGTGACGCCTGGTTGGTTGGTTGGCTGTTGATGCCGACGACCTTTTATTTTTTTCTGCTTCTATTTTTTGTTCACTCCCCTCACACCCTACACCAAACGGCCGACCGCGGCCACCACAATGTCGCCGCCGCCGCCACCGCACCCCCATGCACCGCTAAGCGGGCTCTCCAAACCGCCCTGCATCGACATGCTATCTGGTGCAGCGCCGGGCATGCAGCTCAGCTGGCAAGGGAGTGGAAGGTAGTGCCGACCGACCCCGTCATCCCTAGCTCGCGTTGCATGGCTCATCCCCCACCACTCCATGTCGTCACCATTCCGGCGCGCAACCCTGCCACCTCCCCCTCGGGGTTGGCGCCGTCTTATCTCTTGGTTGCCCATCCCTTCGCGCGGGCAAACACGCAAACACGCAAGCAGGCAGACATTGACAGCGACCGACTCAGGATCTGCCTCTTCAGTGCTGGATGCAGGGAAGGAGGGGTGAGCCGCATGGCAGGAGGCATCGGAGGAGGCAAAACGGGCAGCAGCGTCGCCGCTTTCGCCTCCTCCTCCTCCTACTCCCCTACGCCCCCTCCTGCTCGCTCACCACACCACTTTCCTTCTTGTAAGACGCCCCCGGTGCCACTGCGACGTCGGCATTGCTCGAGATAATCTCCTCCATCACCGTGCTTCTCATGTGAAACATTATTGCGGGCTGTTGCCTCCCACCCCAGTTTCTTCTGCCGTCTCCCGTAGCCTGGCCATATCTCTCGACCTCTGCTGCCTCCATTGCGTACCATCCGTATATAGACCCACAGGACCCTGCTCTCTGCTCCTGCAAACTCTTGGACCCTTGAGGTTGCAGGATCTTGGTTCTCTTCCACTCCAGAGCCTTCTTTAGCCACCTTGAAAGCAAGGCTCATCTCTGCACCGGAAGAAGCCCTTGATCGTAGACATCCCCAACCCAAACAACATCACAATGTCTGGATCAGAACGGGATACTGTCCATCAAGGCGCGGCCGAGGAGCGCCGCGGCTCCATCCTGTCTGCTGTCCTGCCGAGGGCGGATGGTGGCCGTCGCGACTCCATCCTCGCTGACCTGCTCCCAGAGAGCCTGCCCCTTCCATCGTCCTTCGTGGCGACAGCTCCAATCGTCCAAGAGATTCTCACCAGAGACATTGCAGAATGCTCTGATGATGAGGAGGACGAATATGATGAGCATGACTTCTTCCCCAGCTACGAGGACAGGATGCCTGGTTCCCACCGCGACAGCAGCCAGACGGACCGCACGGCACCACCAACGGCAACACAAGAAGCCGATGAAGATGCAGAGACGCGCTCTCAGAGCTCAGACGCCAACCTGCACATCCGCCGCCCGCGCCGCGGCAGCAGCAGGCGCGGCTCCGTGGCCGACTCGGCCCGGCTGGCCTTCCACCCCAATGGCGTCGCCTTTGGGCTCTCGGGCTTCTCGTCGGTCTCGATCCAGGGCGTGGACCGGCCGGTGCCGAACCCGCAGGAGGTGCACGAGTCGCTCGGCGCCGAGGTGCGCCTGCTGCGCGACAACGGCCTCATCCCGCCGCGCCACCCGGACGCCGAGCGCCGCCGCCGCAGCAGCGCCACCCTCGCCGGCCGCGTCTACCGCCGCTTCTTCAGCACCCGCGTCCGCGACCACGAGGGCGACCAGGTGCCCATCTTCTCCACAGACATCTTTGCCTCGTCCAGCCACTCGGTCCTGCCGGGCGCTCAGAAGCAACAGCCTGACGAACGCGCACCGCTTCTCGGCTCGCACCGCCCCAGCACTGGTGGCCATGGCACCACGGGTGATGCGGCCAGCATCGCGCCGAGCGACAGCTCCATGGACGGGACGATCCCGACGCCCCCGGCTGATGAGGTCCACGACCGCTGGGAGGAGGCCGTCGCTGCCCACTGCATCCAGACGACGTGGCAGCGCGAGACAAAGACGCTGGTCCAGTATGCGGCGCCACTGATCGTGACGTTCCTGCTGCACTATTCTGTCACTGTTGCCAGCGTTCTCACAGTTGGACGTCTGGGCATGGTAGAGTTGGCTGCTGTAAATCGTGAGTGCCAACAGGTCCCCTGCCTGGGGTTTTCTCTGCGGTTCTTCAGCTGACAGACCTCCTCGACACAGTGGCTACAATGACTGCCAGTATTACCTGCTACGTCCCCGTCCAGGGTCTCGCCACGTGCCTGGACACACTTTGCGCGCAGGCCTATGGCTCTGGCCATAAACACCTCGTTGGCCTTCAGGTATGGTGGTTGAGATATTTACTCGTCTCCACGCTTTTTCAGATTCGTTCATACTAACCTTTTCATTAGGCGCAACGCATGACCTGGTTCCTCTGGATCCTCATGGTCCCCATCGCCGTGCTCTGGTGGTTCTCGGGCCCGATCCTCGAGGCCCTGGTGCCCGGCGAGGAGACGGCCGCGCTGGCCGCGCTGTACCTCCGCTTCCTGATCCTCGGCATGCCCGGCGTCGCCGCCTTCGAGTCGGGCAAGCGCTTCGTCCAGGCCCAGGGCCTGTTCCGCGCCACCACCTACGTGCTGCTCGTCGGCGCCCCGCTCAGCTTCCTGCAGAACTGGCTGTTCGTCTTCAAGCTGGGCTGGCACTTTGCCGGCGCCGCCACCGCCATGGCCGTCACGCAGAACCTGCTCCCGCTCCTGCTGGTGCTGTATGTCCGCTTTGTCGACGGGAAGCAGTGCTGGAAGGGCTTTACCTGGAAGGCGTTTAGCAACTGGGGTTTGTGATTCCATTCCTCTCTAATGTTCTACCCCCTTTCTCGTCAACTTTGTGGCGCTAACTGACTGATCCCTCCTCACAGGCCCCATGATCAAGCTCGCGCTCCCCGGCATGATCATGATCGAGGCGCAGTTCTCGGTCCTGGAGATCCTCACCATCGCCGCGGGCCAGCTGGGCACGGCGCAGCTAGCTGCCCAGAGTGTGCTCGTGACGGTCACGTCGACGTCGTTCAACGTGCCCTTCCCGCTCGCCATCGCGACCTCGACGCGCGTTGCCAACCTCATCGGCGCCAACCTGGGCGACGCCGCCCGCAAGACGGCCAAGGTCGCCATCGTGGCCGCCTGCGTCGTCGGCCTCTTCAACATGACGGTCCTGATCGCCCTGCGCCGCCAGCTGCCCGCCGTTTTTACGGACGACGAGAAGGTGGTCTCGATTGCCTCGCAGGTCATGCTCGTGTGCGCCGTCATGCAGATCTTCGACGCGCTGGCGGCCGTCTCGCACGGCATCCTTAGGGGTGTCGGGCGCCAGGCTATTGGCGGCTACGCGAACCTCTTCTCGTACTACTTTGTCGCTCTGCCCGTCTCGCTCTCGACGGCCTTTGCGCTCGGCTGGAAGCTTAGCGGCCTGTGGGCTGGCTTGGTAGCTGGTCTTGCTGTGTAAGTGCTGCTGCTGTCCCGTATTTCTCGCGCTCGGTTCCGTGAAAATCGAACGAAGTATACTAACGGCTATTTATCCGCCATATTCAGTGTCTCTGCTCTTGAGCTTCTGTACCTTTACAGTTCGGACTGGGACAGTGCTATCGCTCAGGCCGCGGAGAGGATGCGGTCCGAGGAGGTGGAAATCGGAGAGCCAAAGGCTACAGATGTTTGAACAACACAGCTATACATATAAAGATAAGACTTCAAGGGGAGACATCGGCTCGCAGAAAACTGTTTAATACTTGATCGATTAGTTATCTCAACGGCATATGGATGTGCCCAGCTGATTGTGGTCAATTGCCGAAGGCCTGGACCGTGATTGAAATGAACAAAAGCAAACCTCCTCGATAGATATGACTACGGGTTGTGGGTAGAAAATTCGGAAATCCTCATAAACTTGTTCGATGACTGAGAGGATACTTGGACTGTTGTGTGAACTCGCTTACAATCCGATCGCTAAGGAGAGGTCCGAGGAAGACAGGATGGGATAACAAAATAAAAACTCTTTGAAGCTAAGATTTGACACCTTAGTTGACTGTGCTGGCACGATATGTCGCTATATTCATGCTTTCTTCGAAGCGATTGTTGCTACCTTCTTCGCCACGCTGTTCTTGTGCTTGAAAGCCAAGCGCCACATCTCAGCCTGTCGCTCGGCAGACAACCCATGGTCCGCTAGTGTCTTGGCAGGATCTTTCCCTAGGACCCAGGCGAGAAAAGCATTTCTCTCATGCCTACCCATGGCCTCCTTGAAATCTACACATGCATACCACTCATCGCAGCAAGGGCGGAGATTATCCTCCAACACATCCATGCCTACCCAGATCGAACAAGTTCTAGAATTGCGGAATACGACATGCTCGATAGATGCGTTAGTTACCCACACCTGAGGGTCAGCTTTACCCCGAGCTATACAAATCGACAAGATGCAGCTCGGATTTCCTCGAGAGCAGTTGACCCTCACGAACGCCTTGCTGTCGCTATTGCTCTTGTCCCTCGGGGAGCTGCAGATGGGAAAGTTGCGGATAAGCGGGCCGTCGAACGTGTTGATCTCGTCAAAGGTTGTGGGGACAGCATCCACATAGACACTCTCCAGGAAGTTAGGCGGCTGGTTCATATAGACGCTCACATACGCCATGGCCGTTTTCCATTTGGGAGGGAGCTCGGTGGGGGCAGGAGATGGGGCTTGAGATGCTCCGGCGGTATCGGCTCTGACTTGAAGAGCTCCATCTTGAGCGGTACCGTTTTGGGTGGCGTCTTCTAGAGCGTCCTCTTTCTGAGCAGCTGCGTCCTGAGTGATCTGAGCTTGGGAGGCACCGGATTGAGTGGCCTCGGGCTGAGAGCTTTCGTCTCGGGTGGTGTCGAGAAGAGGGATTCCGCTGCTCTGCAAGTTATGGTTCTCGGTTTTGACCTAAGTTACTCAGGAATTAGAACTCTATCCCCGCTAGCTGGATCGTATCTACCTGGGTCTTCTTTATGGAAGAAAGGAGCGCGGTGGGTACCTGAGCTTGAGCTGGGACAGACGTGCCCTGGAACGGAGCTGAGGTAGACGCCGTCCGGAACAGACTTGGGGTTGGCGGGTTCTGGGACGGAGATGGGGTAGACTGGTTCGGGAACCAATTCTGGATAGGTTCGTTCCGCTGCCTCTTGGCCGGGCGGGCCGACTGGCCGGAGTTGGAGCCGAGCATCCTGAATCCTGAAGTCCTAAAGCATCTCTACCGGGCGTTTTCTGGGTGGAGGTGGAGGGACCGGAGAGTCGAGAGCGAGGAAACCTGAAGAGATGTTGATGCTTATGACGAGTTCTTTCAGACGACAAGTGTGTGCCTCTCCCAGCTTTTTACGCCCGGGCAGGAAGGTAGCCTGGGAACTTCTTTGGGGGCTTGATGTTGATTTCGTGCTGGTGCACGGGCAGTCAAACCGTCTGCAAGGCGAATAGAGTCTAGGAAGTCTGAACTTGACCGCAGGAGGCGTAGACGAGGATGCCCTCGGAGACTGCGACGGGTGGTGGAAAGCGCCTGGAAGGATGTGGCTAGCAAAGAAGAAAAAAGTCTCAAAAGCGAGAGGCGAGCGAGATGGGTAGAGTAAACTGGCAGCGGCAGTCTGTTGGGAAGGCGCGGATACGACAGGAAGGTGCGGCAGATTTGAGAGGTAAAAAGGGAAGGAAGGGCTGAGCCTCTATTTTTTTTTCCACAACTGTCAGGTCTGCGGACAACTGCATCCCTCAAGTAATACAGAAATACACTATCGTTATTTCTAGAAGGACCACACGGCAATGCGGTACCTACAGCAGACCGGCACCTGATGTTGACTTCTGCAGCGCGAATAGCTTCAAAAATCATTCGCCGTGGCGTGGAACCGGCCCGACCGATCCAGCTCCTTCAGCACCTCAACCCGCCGCCGATCCCACGGCGCTATCCCGGCAGCCCTCCGAGGCTCCGCGCCCCGTTCACGCTTGCATCTGAACTCACTGCAGCGCGTGCGCGTCCACCAACGCTCTGTGAGCGCCGCGCCGAACCAGGGGAAGGCGTGCCCGTCGACGCCTTCGCCCCCGACCATCCTGGGCTCGTCGCCCGGGGACACCTGGGGGGCGGCTGGCGGGATCTCGTTCAGGCCGAGGGGCCAGCTAGACAAGGGCCGCTGCCACAATTTGTCGAAGCAATCCAGTACGCATCTGGTTTTCCCTTGCTCAGCACGGCCGCGACCAGCGTGTGGTTGTCGAGGCTCTTCCGCTCGGTGATCTCTCGCAGTACGTCTATGGTGAAGGCCGGATGCTTGCGTAGGTAGGTCGCTACCCCTTCGACGCCCGTGTTCCAGAAGACTTCGAGCGAGCTGGGGCCTGTGGCGGTAAGGGCGGGCTGCGGAGGGGTCGGGCTCGTTTGGTCGCGTGTTGCCGACTTGCTACGCTTTGCCATGACGATCAGAAGAACGTCGATGACATTCTTCGCGAAGACGAAGATGTGGTCGACTTGCTGCAGCGCCCACGGCTCGAAGAAGGTGACAGTGCCCCGCCGTCGGTTCCCCATGGCGTGTGAGGCGTGCACCACGGGGCCGTCCTGGGGCGATCTAGTTCAAGGATCAAACCCCCAAAGGATCTCCCACCCCAGGTGCAGCAAAAAATCTGGAGTCGGTAGATGGCACGCAGCACGCGCTGACGCTCGGTGCGGGAGAAGGGTGCTCTGACTGCGAAGCTACCGGCGTGAATGTGCGCAAAGTCTGGCACATTCTGGTCAGCGACCTGGCGGCGATCTGAGGTCGATCATCCGGGGCGTCCAGCGCGACCCTGTAGCTGCCTGCAATGGCGGGGGCTCGTCCCCAGTGGGCGATATGACCGCCGTCGTCATCCCTGTCGGCCGACATCGAGTCCTCGAAGGGGGGCGGGAATGCCGCGTCTGTGAAGACGGGCCCAAGTTAAGTCTGCAGCACCCTGATGATGACGGCCTCCTTCTGCGGCTCGAAGCGCTGGTAGACGAAGCGAGCGACTCGGGTGAAGCTGGCGAGAACGGAGATGGAGTTGATCTCGAAAAGGATCTTGTCAAAGATCTCTGGCGTAAGGGCTCCGAGACTGCCCGCGTGGGAATCTGCCATTCCGTGTCGTTTTTCCAGTTGACCTATTCTCCCTGTCGTCTTTTGGTGTTTCGAACGAAACTTGGGAGGTAGGATCTTCTGCTCTGTCTGCCCTGCTTTGAAGTTGGAGCTGCGCGTGCCAGGACGGGCCGGGTGAGAATTCTTATTTGCGCGGTTATACACGTGCTGTGTATGTTGTTGCCCGATCTGTACGACTTCAGTCGGCGCGTTTTTGTTGGCACACTGGTCTAGAGCAATGGGGGAGGAGGGGGGAGGGGGCGGGTGCATGCAGTTAATGGGCCACGAGAAGGTTGTCACATCATTATTTTGGGGTGAAATTGTGCATACTATATATACCGTTATGCCAGTCCCGTTTGCGTCATTCAGTACATGCATGGCGTTGCTTTCAGGAAGATGAGTCGCCCAAATACAGACAAGACATCCATCTTAGATAAGGTCGTGGTCACAATGCTTTCCGTGAGTGGCGCTAAAGTCGATCTGCACCCCGAGACCAGCATCCCTCATCTTGCGGACACGACCAACAGTCGCGTTGGCGGGGGTCTTGGGGATGATCTTGGTACCGTCGACAGCCAGGACGGCCAAGGCGTGCGCAGCGGCGAGAGCGTTGGGATAGATGAGCTCCGGGCGGGCGTTTGTGATGTTATCGCATGACTGGTGGTAGCACGGGTCCTCATCGATGCCGGTACCCGTAAAGAGGCCGCCGACGGGCTTGTCGATAATGTCCTTGAAGGGCACGTAGTCGGTGCCACCTGTCAGGCCGGCTGGCTTGATCTCCTTGCCCTGGGCGACCAGCGATTCGGCCAGCAGCTTCTCGATCTCGGCGGACCCAGGCGCGCCACCAGGTCCTGCGCGGTCACCGGTGCCGTCAAACACGTAATGCACTCCACGCGAAACCATGTCAAAGTTGAGGTAGCACAGCAGGTCGTCGACCTCAGGCGAAGCCGCCAGTTTTTCGACGTAGTAGTTGGAGCCCCAAAGACCATTTTCTTCGGCCGCCCACCACCCAAATCGGACCTTGTTGGTGGTGGAGAAATGGGAGAGACCCTTGGCCAGTTCCAGAATGAGCGAGGTACCTGAGCCGTCGTCGTTGATACCCGCTCCTGCCTGGACACTGTCGAGGTGAGCACCGAGCATGACGACGTTTGTCGGGTCGCCCTTCTTTGTCTCGGCGATGACGTTCTGGGTTATGCGCTCCTCGATAAGCTGCTGGATGTTACTAAAAGCCTCAATCTTCTCGCCGGCCTCGATGCGCGCCTTGATAGCCAGGGCGGGGGCGCGGTCAACGATGACGCCGGGCGCGTATTCCGGGTTTGGCCTCGATAGTGAGCCTCCCGTAAGCTTCGCCTCGTTAAGGTTGTAAATGAGGACCGACTCGGCACCAGCCGCCGCTGCGGCCTTCAGCTTGCCGGCAAAGGTGGTCTGGTCCGGGCACAGGCCGCGCTCGACCAAGACGATCTTGCCGGCGGCGCCCAGTCCCTCGTAGTTGGCGGCGTCGCAACCAGCCGCACCCTCAGGGCCGAGCACGATCTCACGCGTGATACCGCCTCCCGGAGTGCTGGGGGTGTAGGTGAGGGCAACGGTGCGCCAGGACTCGCCCTCGATTACCGTCTCAGCAACCGTAGTCAGGGCGAACATGGCGGGCAGATCCTGCTTCCAGACGTTGTAGCTCTTGAGCTTGGAGAGCTCGCTGACGATGAAGTCGACAGAGGCGGCATAGCCGGGGAGGCCAAACGCGCGGTTGCCACCGTTGGCGGAGGCGATGTCATACAGCTTCTGGAGGTTGTCCATGAGTCTAGAGTGTGGTCGCATTAACATATCTAAGACTCTCTTTAGTCGATTCGGACTAAGAGACCAAGGATCAAAGGACCTACCCGTCCGCAGTGATGAACCCCTGAAGCTTCGCGGACTCGACGGGCGGCCTGCAGTCTTTGCTCTGAGCCAATGCAGGCAGCACCGCCCACAGCGCCGACGCCTTGCTGATCCTCATGATTGCGGTTGGGATTGTGCACGGGGAGGTTCTCTGGACGGCTGGGATACAGCTCGAAAAACGGCGCTCGAGGAAGAATCGAGGATAGCAATGCACCCAACCAAGCAGAAGAGGAGCTGCAGTCATCACGGCTTTATACTACACGCGTCATTTCCCCGCGCGCCTGCGGGTGAGGAGAACACGCCATCGCTCGCTTCCATGTCCCCCCTCCACCGCGGTAACTTGGCATGCCCGGATCGCTGGTCAATTGGGCATATCGTTCGCCGGCGGCGCGATTGTGGTTGAAAGTGTGGGGATCGAGAGCATCGGCGAGGTGAGGAGCTTCCCTTTGCAGCTCTGGCGGTGGGAAGCTGAGGAGGGATTAGGGAAGAAATCTGACCGCCCATGTCGAATGAGGAAGGTCGCACAATTTGAGTCTGGGCGCCGAGAAAAGGCAAGACTGGTGGTGGCGGCCTATTGACAACCTGCCCGAGTTCACTGCAGTCAAGCACTGTGTTTTGGTGCAACAGCGCTGCACCGTTCTGACGCTTGGTTTGTGCCTGGCTCAATGGGAGATGCACTGCAGGCACACTCTGAATTGCACGGTATGCTACTGCAGGTTCCACACAGCGCCTGCCGCATGGGTGTTGGCGATACCAAATT
Organism: Falciphora oryzae; assembly: GCA_000733355.1. Classification (NCBI taxonomy): domain Eukaryota; kingdom Fungi; phylum Ascomycota; class Sordariomycetes; order Magnaporthales; family Magnaporthaceae; genus Falciphora; species Falciphora oryzae. The sequence goes on from JNVV01000004.1 coordinate 1,839,906, forward strand.
CCAGCCGCAGGACGGGCGGGGAAAGCAAGGCCACCAAGGACTGGAAGACATGCCCACCCTCCCTGCAAGGGACTTTTCGGCTCAAATGGCCTCAGGCGCAGAAATCTGCTCAATCGCCTCTGCAAAGCGTTCAATAGGGGTTGCATCAGCTGATATCTTGCGCTTTCTTCAATCTAAATCGACCATCTCCGCCGGTTTTCGTGCTCAATCAGAGTGGGATTGTGAATAAGCCGGGGAGTTGGTCGAGTCTGCTTACGCTCTCGGTTGACATCAAGCCGCCGGCGATCATGGACGGCCGTGGCCGTGGCCGTAGCCGTTCCTACAGTCTGTAATCCGGATACTTACGTAAAGACCTATTTCCCGTATTGAGAAGCAGTCCGCTTCCAGGTTCTGCTGCGCGGCGGGACTTTTTTTTCGCTCGGGATTTGGCGGCATCCCGGAAGCCATTGTCCAATCCGGGGCCAGCCTCCCTGCAAGCTTACGGTCTACAGCCTCCCCACCGCCCGCCCCATGCCAACTAGTATGGACATCGGGAAAGAGTCATTCGGGACGGTCCATGGCTGGCCTCATGGCTGGCCCCAAACCGGCGACAAGTCTTCGGGACGGCAGCGAGATGAGTGGTGGGGCTTCCAGAGCCCAAGACATGCAATCGAGGCATCGACTATATCGCCCAGGTGACACAGCTTCGTCTCTTACGACTATATAAGCCTCAAGAGATGCCGCCACCAACTTGAGATACGGCCTCCTGTGCCAGAGCCACCGAGCTTTGATTTCCCCCCTTCGGCAAGCAAGGGAAGCAGAATGTCGCTCTCTTCGATTTGCGTCCCCGAGACGTTCGGCTCTCTCGACATCTTTGGGGCTTCAGTCCTGCGAGTCGAGGCCACTCTCATCAACAAATTCAACGCGACTATCCCGACCTACAGGCACACTCCCGGTCAGCAGTTCCTGAACCTGACGGGACTCGACTTCTGCAATGTCACCGTCTCCTACACACACCCGGGCCAGAACGACGAGATCCACGTCGAGACATGGCTGCCAACGCCCGAAAAGTGGAACGGCCGCTTCATGGGGACCGGCGGCGGCGGTTGGGAAGCCGGCCGGTCCCTGGCCTTCAATATGATGTTCATGATGCCCGCCATCAACGAGGGGTTCGCGCCTGCCGCTACCGACGCCGGCGTGCCTCCCAATGTCGCCGACTGGGCCCTTGTCAGCAAGGGCAACGTCAACCAGATAGCCCTCCACAACTTCGCTGCACGAAGTCTTGAGGAGCAGGTGAGATTTTGTTCTATGTCCGAGAATCTCTCATGAGACACATCTTTTAACCCAGGAAAACAATCCCCAGGCCCTTATCGGCAAAGCAGTGGTAAAGCTTGCGTACAAGAAGAAGCCCGAGTACTCGTACTTTGAGGGGTGCTCCCAGGGCGGCCGGCAAGCCATGATGCTGGCAGCGCGGTATCCGACGTTGTACGACGGCATTGCAGCCAACGCGCCAGCACTGGACCTGAACAACATCTTCAACAGCTGGTTGTGGCCGCAGCTTATCATGAATCTGGCTGGCGAGAACGCTCCACACGAGTGCGAGATGGACGCTATTACCGCGGCTGCTATCGCAGCCTGCGACGAGCTCGACGGCGTTAGGGACGGCCACATCGGCGTCGAGCCTGAGGAGTGCTTGGCCCGCTTCGACCCCTTCTCCATTGTCGGCCGCACCATAAACTGCACCGCGAACCGCCACCCGGAGTCGGGAGATGTGGGCCAGACCCTCGTCGTCAGCCAGCTGGCGGCAAAGCTCGTCAATACCACCTGGGCTGGCGCACTGTGGGCCGACGGCACTAGCACCTACTTTGGGCCGCCCCCGGGGACAGACCTGACGGGTAACCAGCCCAACTATCTTGACCGGACGGCCTTCAGCACCCTTAATACGGCATGCAAGAACGGCACCGACGGAGAGGTCTGCGTCGGCCGCCCGAATCCTTTGGGGCTTTGGTGGTTCCAATACTTCACCGGCAGGGACGCGAGCCTCAACTTCACTAGCGTGACGCAGGAGGAGTTTGACAACCTCTGGAGGTTCGGAGGGCAAGAATATGTCGCCTTCACTCCGAAGCCAGACTTGACCGAGTTCCACAAGGCAGGCGGAAAGATGCTGACCTTCCACGGCACGGTAAGCACCCATCGCCCTCGTCCGCTCACGCGCATTCCCAGCACACATTCGTGATTCACAAGTCTAACAATTGGCATTCTGCCTCGATCCCCAGCTCGACCAACTGATCCCGGCTAAATCGACCGAAAGCTTTTTCAAGTCGGCCGCCTCCCGTCCAGGCAACATCCAGGACTACTGGCGATACTTCCCCGTGCAAGGCCTGCACCACTGCATCTCGGGGACGGGCTCGCCCCCTTACACCATGCTCAAGCAGCTACAAGCCTGGGTCGAGGACGGGACCGCGCCGACGTCCTCTCCGTTCGACCTCCTGGACCCGGCCACCGGCGACGTCCACCAGCGCCTGGCCTGCGCGTTCCCGCAAAAGGCAGCGTTCAGCCGGGGGTGCGGCGACCCGAAGAAGGAGGAGTGCTGGTCATGTGCGGGGGACCCCGCTGCTGCCTTATAAGGACTGCCTCGGGGGTTGTGGGCCGAACTCGCCTCAGCGCAGAAGGTCGATGGTCGTGGGAGCCTGTTGTGGGGCTTGATGGAGACCATGAGCGGGTGCCACGGCTGTTCCGAGGCTCGTGGCGAGCATCTTGAGCAGCCCCAAAAGGAGGACGTTCTATATTGAGGAGTGGAAGATGGCCGGTTGCCCCTCGCGACTTTTGGGCTGCGGCCGTGGAATGGGCACACCAATCGCGCGGTTATCCCGAGCGAGCGCGGCTGTGGCCTCGCGAATCTCGATGGTGGGGTCGGCTTCACATGTGTTGACCCCTGAATCTTTCGCCCGGACTCCCCTGCGAAGCGGGTGTCGCGACGTTGCGGGTGGTGTGGCCCTGTGCCCAGTTCGATCAGGGGAGTTCATGCCCCCGCAGCTGCGCCTCCTCTTGCGTGATCGCATGGATGCCAACCAAGCATTCGTCCCATAGTTAAATTTTACTCCGTCATCGAAAAGCCTCGAGGTTTGTTGTCGGTTCGATCCGGCGCCTGATGCCCTGTGCTAAATTTGAGTAAATAACGTCGTCCAGGGGCTGCACGGTCTCCACCCTAAATCGTTCCCCTGCGTTTTCGGGATCACCATGGCATCGCCCCTTTTCCCCAGAATCGCGACCATGGGTGTGGTCACGCTGCGGGGCACATCGCGACTTTTTTTTTTTTTTTTTTTTTTTTTTTTTCACAAATGCAGAGATGTAATCTCTTTGTAAATCTGGGCTGTGTGGACCTCCAGGATGGATGTCATGGGCATCGCCTCTCTCGGCACAATGTCACCCGCGCGGGGGGCGACGGCGGAGCGAACGCTTCCGCCGGCTGTGCCGTCGTCGTGGAGCGGCGGCCGAGGTCAAATAGCAGCGAGCCCGCTCGTCGGGATGTGTCGATGTGGCTTTGTCTTTACCCATCCACCTTTTTTAGGTAGTCATTCTTTATAACCATTCAAAGACCCTTTTTGGCTGTCGTCAACACTCTTTTTTTCTTCGACTCCCAACATGACGAGACTGTTCGAGCTGGGCACCGCCCTCGTCGCGGCCGCCTTTGCCGTCACGTCCGCGTCCGCAAGGGTCCTCGCGCCGCGGGCCGCCGCCGTCTTCGAGGCCGAGGACGCGGCCCTCACCGGCACCGCCGTCGCCACGGAGGTCAAGGGCTACTCGGGCAAGGGCTACGTCGGCGGCTTCGACGGCGACGGCGACAAGATCACCTTCACGGTGCCCAGCGACGGCGCCAGGCTGTACAACCTCAACATCCGCTACGCCGGCGTCTACGGCGAGAAGCGCGCCACGCTGAGGTACAACGGCGGCTCCGACACGGAGATCCTGCTCAAGGCCACAACCTCGTGGGAGACGGCGTCGGGGGGCCAGGTGCTGCTGAACAAAGGCGACAACAAGATCGAGATCTTGAACAACTGGGGATGGTAAGAGCTCACTGCCCCTTTTGCCTGCTACCTACCTACCCGAGCCTCGTTCGCTAACAAACTCTCCACCGTCAGGTTCCTCATCGACTACATCAGCATCGAGGCCACCACCCCGCGCGGCCCGCACGACATCAACGCCAACCTGAACAACCCCAAGGCCAGCACGGAGGTCAAGGCGCTCTACTCGTACCTCCGGTCCATCTACGGCAAGAAGATCCTCTCGGGCCAGCAGGACCTCAAGTGGGCCGACTACGTCACCCAGCAGACAGGCAAGACCCCCGCCCTGGTCGCCGTCGACCTGATGGACTACACGCCCTCGCGCGTCGAGCACGGCACCAAGGGGACCGCCGTCGAGGAGGCCATCGCGCACCACAACAAGGGCGGCATCGTCTCGGTCCTGTGGCACTGGAACGCCCCCGCCGGCCTCTACGACACGGCCGAGCAGCCGTGGTACAGCGGTTTCTACGCGCGCGCGACCGACTTTGACGTGTCGCGCGCCATGGCCGACACCGCCAACGCGAACTACACGCTCCTCGTGCGCGACGTCGACGCCATCGCCGCCCAGCTCAAGAGGCTGAGGGACGCGGGCGTCGCCGTGCTCTGGCGGCCGCTGCATGAAGCCGAAGGTGCTTGGTTCTGGTGGGGCGCAAAGGGCGCCGAGCCGTGCAAGAAGCTGTGGGCCATGGTGTATGATCGGCTGACCAACCACCACGGCCTCGACAACCTCGTCTGGGTCTGGAACTCGGCCGCGCCCGAGTGGTACCCCGGCGACGAGACGGTCGACATCCTCAGCGCCGACGTCTACGCCCAAGGAAACGGAGTATGCTTCTTTCCCTCCTCGTCTTGTGTTTCTGTTATTCACTCGTCACGCTAACCCCCATTTTCTCAATTCCAGCCCATGTCCCTGCAGTACAACGAGCTCGTCGCCCTCGGCAAGGACAAGAAGCTCATCGCCGCCGCCGAGGTGGGCTCCGTCCCGAAGCCGGAGCTGCTCAAGGCCTACCAGGCCCACTGGCTGTGGTTCTGCGTCTGGGAGGACAAGTACATCAACAACAAGGACTGGAACGATCCCGCCCTCCTCAGGGCCGTCTACAACGATGACTACGTCCTGACGCTGGACGAGATCCAGGGCTGGGCCAAGTCTGGCGGCTCCAAATAGGCCCACGATACACGGGGCTTTGAAGCTTGGACCTTTTCTGTTTGTAAATATTATTATAACGCAAGCGTGATGTGACTTCGTTTTCTGTATATAATTACATCATTTCGGTGCCCGTGCCCGTTCTCGGCAAAATTCCCCTTGTGCATGCGCTAGCCACTCTTGATCAAAGTCGGTGTTTGTAAAATAAAAAAATAAAAATAAAAAATAAAAAAAACGTCCTTGATTCGGGGATTCGGCGTGCCGCTTTTGGGGCCTCTAAATTGTACTCCCTTTCATTAATCTTGTGACCCCTCGTCCTAAAACAGCTCTCAATACTACTCTTGTGAAAAGTTGTTTTTCAAGCCTAAACCATGATGAATGATACTGAATTTCTTTCATTCTCGTGAAAAATCTACAACTATCTAAGCCTCAAGTTAATGACTATAGATACTGTAGCAATTATAACCAATCTGGGAGCTCATCTCACTTTATCCCAGGGTCCTATCTATTCTTTCCCCAAGGTCATGTACCTCGCAGTGAAATCATCATCAAGTTACCTGAAACCCCCAACACTTGTTTCTGATAGACTAGCGGGTCAGACTCATTATCCTTCGGCTTGAGAACATTTCCCTTTTGACGAGCCAAGTTGCGCTGCATGTTTATCCAACGATGCTGTTGTCACGTCATATGGGGTATCCCCATATTTGGCCGTGAGATACCGCATCGACTTGATGGCACTGAGTATTTTGGGTTGTTTAGCAAACTTTTTCCGTACAGTGATTCAAGCCATGGGAACGAAACAGGAGTCCTACTCTTGTCTCATCTCTTTGTGATCTGTCCATAGCGTCGAGACCATCAAGGATGACCTGATTGCATAGAGCGTCCAGAGATCGTATCTTTCCGGGTTGTCCTCCACTTGCAGATCCTGGGTCCCCTCGACCAGATTGAGATATGCCTCATAGTGCTCCTTACCTGTAAGATTCCTCGAGGTTTTAAACTGTGAGAAATCATCTGCGGCGATGGAGGAATAATCCCTGTTGAGCAAGATCATTCAGATATCAAAGTGAGTTCGGATGTGAGAAAAGAGAAGAATTCACCCACAGTCACGGTGTCCGTAGAAGCAACATGGGTCGTAGAGCAGGACACTGTTGGTCTCACTGTCGACGGCAATGTTGCCATGCCACAGATCCCCGTGAAGCAGCACCGGCTCGATCTTGTTGCCCCCGGTCTCCAGGGGCCGTATGAGGCGAGGCACCACCCTGCTCAGCAGCACCTCGGACAGGGCCTCGAGGTCCGCGTCCCGCCCCTGGGCCTCCAGCTCGGCACCGAGGACGGCCCTGAGGTTCCGAGAGAAGAACTCCTCCCAAGTGTCGCACCAGGACGTGTCGATATCCTGGGTGGCCGCGAAGGTCTTGACGTGGAAGCCGAACTTGCCCTCGGGAGACCGGTGCTCGTGGAGCCGGGCCACGACTCTGGCGACCTCGGCGGGCGAGGGACGGTCGGGCCCCATGGGCGTCATGTCCCGGAACTCGGCCAGGAAGAAGGCCCAGCCCGGCCTCGAGGCGCAGCGGCCCCAAGCGATGGGCTCGGTGGCGTTGTCGGGGATGGCGCGGAACAGAGTCTGGGAGCCTTCGAACTCGGCCCGGGCGATTTCGCCGGCTCTTGGGACTGTGTAGAACTGGCGCTCGGTCAAGTTTGTCAAGACACCGCAGAGTCCCGGCGATTGGAAGACTGATAGCCTGTTGGTCCCGAAAATGTGGGAACAAAAGCTCACCTTGAGGAACAGCAACCTCTCGGAGCCATCCCGGAAGCCTATCGTGACCTTGCTGTTGATGGCCCAGAAGCTGCAAAAGGGATTGGTCTTGACCCATTTGACCACCGCGCCCTTGGGAATTGCTGTGAGGGATGCAAGTTGGTCAGGATGTGCCACGGCGCAATAATTCTCATTGAGATTGACAAAGGACGTACCTTGCAGGACATTGGCATCGAGCTCGTGGCCTTCGTAGCGCTCGTTTTCCGGCACCGTTGGCGCGTCAAAGCCAGGCGGGAGCCAGATGGACATGCTTTCTGATGGCAAACAACAAGACCCGTGCAGGATTCTGGAGCACCGATGGCAGGCTGCACGAAACGAGCACGAGAGAAAGAAGCCCATTGTTCCCATGATCCCATGACGCCTTCTTAACACCAAGGACCAGGGTCCCCCCATGACAGGGACGAGAATCGCGGCTGCAGGCTCGAGTGTGACAGCCAATACGGTCGCTCACCGGTGCGGTCTATCTCCCCCGTCCGGAGATGCTTGTGTGCCAGTCTAACCCAGGAAGCTCGTCGTGTGTGGGTTTTCGCACCCGGTCGACGGTGTCAGGGGCGCCCGACACGCGCGCGTGATTGGACGGCGGACGGTGTGCTAAGGTGGCTAGCTCCCCCCGCGTGCAGGTTTGTTTGCGAATGGGCACATGCATGTGAGGGTTTACGGCTTCCAGGATTTTGCTTCTAGGCCTGGTGGTCGGCGAGCCGGTTCGGGCGGTATTTTTCTGCCTGGAAAGTCAGCCCATGCAACTCGGCCGCCGACCTAGGCTGGGCTGCTTGTCAGTCGCATCCATCGATCCGGCCCTGACGACAGAATTTGGTCGCTACGACTCGGCCAAAACTCGTGCACCAAGCTGCCAGACCGTGGCAGCCCTGTCAGGCTGCCACCGGTTTCGGTTGTCCGCCCGATGGGGGTGGTTTCGGGAGATCTGACCGGTGAGCAATGCTTTGATGCTGCCCCCGTCGCGCTGCAGAAGGCGGTGAAAACATATTGATGCAGTGGCGTCGGATAGCCGCGTCGGACGTCTCGAACACTGGGCCATGCTTCTTCGGGTTGATAATGATGCAGTAAATTGCCGCCGGCGTCAATTAATTGGTGCTCGCCGTTATCCTCGCAGAAATCGGGCAACCGACATGGATCTTATTGGCGTGGATTTCCTCACCAAGAGCCTGCGGCTCCGTTGTGCACCTCCCGCCCTCACCGTGGCCTTCAGGCTTTCGTATATTGCCTCAACGGTCTCGGCGATGGGGAAATAAAGATGACATGCACGCTTTGTCCAGGTAGTCAGCGCCTTGAGATAATAAGCAGAACATGTCGGACCTGACACACCCAAAGCCCCCGACTGTTCGTTCGCCCCAAGGCGATCGAGGAACGTGTTGCTGTCCTCGTATTCGGGCAGTTCTCCGCTATGGATGATGGAGATACAAGCCCAGGCACACGACCTTGTTCCGTTGGCACAGTCGGGATATTGTGGTTTTTATTCCCCGTGGCCATGATACCAAATGCCCTCGCTCTTGGTTTGTGTGGTGTTCAATTTTTGGTTCCTAAAAAGGTGCCATCCATAGGCACGCATCAAGTGATGGAACTCCTCAGGCTTAAGCGTCTGTGCAACCGAAGCGCCCAGGCGACGGCTGGTTTCAAATAGCAATGATTTGCCCGTCCGAACCCATTTGCTGCTGTGCGACGGGCGCGAGGCTAATTTGGAATATCTCGTAAGCGTGCACCTTGGCGTCACAGATTTCGATATTGCCTGTAACGCAGGAGGACAAACAGTCGCCTTGTATTTGCTATCAATCGGTAGTGGTCGGAGCATGCCGAAATGTGGAAATGGGAAATCAAATACGAAAGCGAAACAGTGCGGCCAGAGATAAAAATCGGGAGCAAAAAGTACCAAAGATAGCAGATAACAAAGGACCAGCCAGCCCAGTTGACTTGGGCAGGCGACAAAAGATTTGGACAAACGGGGAATCGAACCCCGGACCTTTCGCAATGCCGTTGCAGATGATTCTACAGTGCGAAGCGAACGTTATACCCCTAAACCATTCGCCCTGTTGCTGTGCTGGCGGGCCAGAAGTCTTGGCTATGTGCGGGATGTGGATGCTGAGGGATTTTTGTCAGAACACACCCCTCGACAACCTCTGTCAGGTAACAGCGGCCGAGGTGAGACACCCAAGTGACAATCATCAAGCGTTATCTCTAGAGGTCCCCTAGGCTCTTGCCAAGTCTAATCATCCCGTCTTGGTTTCTTATGCATCGTGCGTCAAGATTGCCCTCGGTTTTGTGTATTGGGCCTCGCCGACTTTTGCCTGTGTTCAAGGTGTGTTTTGTGCTTTGCAGACGACCAGCTGGCCCGGCCCCTCCCGCTTCCCGCTATGCCGACTTGAGCCCCGCCGCCAGACGCTCCAGCCGGAAGCTGGCCAGGCGCTAGAATGGAGCACAGCGGCAAACGCCCAGGCCCTCGCCGCCACGACATGCGCCTGGAACCCCGCTGGAAAGTGGAAACGCGCGTTGGAAGCACAGCGGTGGATCGCTGTCGCTGTCCGTTCATGCTTTTCTCACACATGGAGACCTCAGGTTGGTCAGAGGAACGCCCACAGCTTCAATCTGCAAACTCTGCTCCATAAATCCGGCCGGTAATAACATTTAGAACTGCATTCTTTTCGGTGAATCGGAGAACGGTCACGAGATTATTTCATGTTTTTCCATCCGCAATACGATGTCTTGGAAGGGGCGCGCGCTGCGGGCGAGTGATCGTTGGCAACTGAGACAGCGCAGGGGGTGGCAACGTTAACCCCACTTGTATGCTGGCTGTGTTCGATCCTTGCTGAGTGGCAGCAGCCACTGCGGCCTGCGCAGAAAAACACCAGCTCTAGCAAGAACCGACTCTACTGGACCAGGCCAGCCGCCGACGCCCCCTTACCGCCCCCAATCCTGGGCGGGCGGCAGATGCAGGCGCTGAATGGGGTTGCATTGACCGCGCCCTGCAGCCTGCCGGCCTACGCGTCTACCTGGTACCCATGATGGATGTTGGCCAGGCACACAGGCATGCAGGCAGGCTGACCGCGACTCTGTGGCTGTTCCCGTCGCCCTCAGCTGGACACCTGACGGATTAAAAACCCGACAGCGCCAGACGCAACGCTTCTGCAAGATACTCGTGACGCTTTCCTGTAGCTCACCGCTTTAGTCGCTGTTTATCCGAGCCCTGGATAATTATCGCTGTGCTTCTGCTTTCCACAGCCTCCGCGACAGTTGAACATCGGACACCTTAATTATCTACAACATCACACTACGGGCAACACTCCGGGACGGGGACAGCTGTCTGCCTTGGCCGAATCCTCCTTCCAACATAACCCCCCGCGATGGCGTTCACGGCACCAGCGGCGCCGCCCACTGCGGCTGCCCCGCGCAAGGACGTGCATCGTAACCTCAAGGAGCTCAGTGGGGCACTTGAGATTGAGACTGCCCCAATCAACCCACAGCCGCTGGCCACGCATCAACCCGGCCCAACCGCCACATCCTCCCTTTCGGAGAAGGGCGCGCAGGAAGCCGATCCCGCGGCGGCTGCGACGCCGCAGCCGTTGTCGCCCGATGCCGTGATCACGCCGGCGTCGCCCCGGCCAGCCACTGGTCAAATCAGGCAGAGAGTTCGGCTGCTCGCGACGGACAAGTCAAAGCAGTTTCTCCCTGGCCAGCCTCGCATCAGCCTGGGCCCTGCTCTTCCTGCCCCTGGCCAGAACTCTAGCCCGCGAGACCAAGAAACCAAGGATTGTGTGCTGGAATACATGCGCGAATCGCACCTCACCACCGAGCTGGATGGGCTGCTGCCATACATGAAGTATATCTTTGTAAGTCGCCTTCTGCTGTTGCGATGCCGAAATAGGTAGGTATCTACATAAAACGAGAGTGCTGCTTTGCTGATATATCATGCCCTCGGCGGCCTTGTCCAACACAACAGGTCCAGACTCCGGCGCACAAGCATATCATGCCGTTGCACCATCAGAAGGCCCACGGTCGGGACATTATCCTGAATGAGCACCCGGGGTTGCACCTGGTCTGGTATTACGACCGCATCTTTATTAAGCCCATCCCAGCTTACATGTATAGCCGGGCCTTTTGGGACTACATCTCCGACGCGGATCCCGAGGTGTACAAAGCTTCGCTGGGCTTCATCCGCTCCTATTACTACCTCATCCAGTTCGAGACCGACTTCAGCAAGGCCTGCGAGATTGGCCTGATTCCCAAGAAGCCTGCGGTTCCGGCGACGGCTTCGTCAGACGGCGCAGCCCCCAGGCATCCGAGCTACGAGGAGTTTTGCGCCTTCATGGGGTCCTTCGCGCTGGACATCAAAGACACCGACGTCAACTACCGCTTCATGTACGGCGAGCTGCGCCTGACGCGCATCAACAAGACGACGATGCTCTTCAAGCGCAAGATGGCCTACTTCCACATGCTGCCGCAGTGGGGGTCGTACCTGGAGCACCTGCTGGCGCCCATCATCACTGTCTTCGCCATCCTGACCGTCATCCTCAACGCGCTGCAGGTCACGCTGGCCGCGCACCAGGTCGGGCCCAACAACGTGGCGCCCAACTGGCTGCCTTTTATGGACCTCTCCCTCTACCTCCCCGTCGCCGTCATGATACTCATCGGGATCCTGCTCGCCTTCCTCCTCGTGGGCGTCCTCGCCATGGGTATTAAAGACCTCATCTGGGCGAAGACGGTCAGGCACCGTCGCAAGCATGGGAACCTACAGGCCGGCGAGAAGAGCTATGGAGTGATCTGGTAACACTGGCGTGGACTTTGTGTGGCTGGAACTGATTTTGGACTTTACAGGATATTGATGGGCTCTTATTTTGGACATGACGAATTTGCACAACGATCTTGGATACCGACAGGCTTTGATTTCTTTTCTTTCCCCCCTCATAATAACGGTACACAAGTCACGATAATTTCATCGAATATTTCAGGCCCTGCAGCAGTTGAACCGTCTCCCCTGCATCTGCAGGGACCGCGCTTCAGGTCGACGACACATGCGACCGGCTTGCCGCGCCAAACCATATCAGGCTGCAGCAGATGGTGTCTAGTCCTCGCGGTCCGGGCTGCAGCTAGTGATACATCTATCAGCAGGCATTTGACTAGCTTCGGAGGGGGTACTCATGGGCTTTGCTTCGACCTCTGCTGTGGATGTAAGTTTTTGATACCCAAATTCCTGGGGAAACCGCGAGAGTCTCGATCGTCGATGTCCTTGACGCGCCGCATCGAGACGCGATTCCGAGGCTAGAGGACTGGGCGGCCGGCCCCCACCGACAGACTCTAGATCTCAAGCAAGGGGGCTTGGTTTGTCACAGCCGGGCCGACGATCTGATATGCCGGTCGTCTCCGACACAAAAGTCCGACGCTTTCGCGCCGCCGCCACCAAGCCCTTGGCCGGGGAAAGCCCGGCCGCGGGTGGAAGCGATTGGTTCCACAGGGCTGAGCGTCTCTCGTTTGTTTTGTTTGGACTATTTCTGGAAGGGTGGGCACTGGGGATAGATGGTGGTGGTGATGGTCAATGTTTTGGCGGCGGCAGCGGCGGCGGACCCCTTCCGGAGAGGCGCGAGGCGTGTTGTCGTAGCTGGGATAATACGGGCTTAGAGTTCACGCTACGCTCAGGGGCAGACGCCACGGCTGCGCGGGAAATGCACTCCCCACACCACCATCACGATTGCTCGCGCCTGGGCTTTTTTTGGTGGTGTGGAAGATACTTGCTTCTTTGCTGTTGGTTTTGTCCGCATTTGGAGCATTCGGCAGGGGTGGGATCGGCTGATCATCGATGAGCCTTTTCGTTATGCTTCTTCTTTCTTTTCCCTTGTCCTCGTCCCGCGTCCCTGAAACCTGATGCTCGTCTCCCGGAGATTGCCCGCAGGGATTCCTACATGGATCGTGGACACCACAGGCCGCGCAGGGGCGTGCTAGCCCGTCGAGCGAGCGACGCCAGTAACAGGCTAGGTAACAGGCCCCGGTCCAGGTGTTGCTCGTGGCAGCCATCCGGGAATGACAGATCGTCGCAGGCCCCGAAGCCTCTAGACCACAAACTGAGATGGGCGCGCCACCTCCACGGCCGGCAAAAACCCAAAGTCCTGGGGGGGAAACAGGGCCGTCTGTGCTCGCGCCTCAGAAATCCTTAGTCTCTGGCCGTAAACGCCTCGTTCGCGACCTGTGGCGTGACAGCTGTCTGGCTCCCGATCTGGCATCCCACTCTGGTCGCTGAGGGTGCCAACGCGGGCTGGGAGAGAGAGAGAGAGAGCACAAGCTTGACGCAAGGAGATACTTGGTATAAGTTGGCCCCGCCGCCATCCTCGAGGATGGCCAGTGTTGGAAGATCCCTCTGACATAAAAAAAAGCAACTACCTGATCCTACCCTCGTTGTCCTGATCCCCTCTAGCTTCAAGACTGTCCGGACCAGGGAGCTCCCCCACAGAATAGCAAAAGAGAAACAGTTGGTCAACGGCCACCACCTCGCCTCTTTCTTTCTTTCCCTCCTTCCCGGCCTTCTGTCCTCGCCACACATTCCTTCACCGAACCAGCAACAACGGATAGACCACCAACCTACACGGAGCCGGTACCCAACGGCAACAGCAAGGACACTCGCACAAGCCACAAAAAGAAACCCAAAATGCGCGTCATCTCCGCCCTCCTCCTGGCCGCAGCCGCCGCCGTCGCGGCCGCGGACGACGTCGGCTCGCTCGTGGCCCAGATCCCGTCGTGCGCCTTCACGTGTCTCACCGACGCGTCCAAGACCTCGGGCTGCGCGCTCACCGACTACGGGTGTATGTGCGGCAAGATGGTCCAGGTCCAGAACGCCGCCGCCGGCTGCCTGACGACCAGCTGCCAGGTCGAGGACCTCACCAGTGGGTTCCCTGCTGCTTCTCCTGCCTTTTCTCCTTTCTTTCTCTCCCTATAGGATGCAACAAGAAAAGAGACTAACGAGTGGGTCCTTCAAACAGAGCTGGCAACCCTGAGCACCAAGCTCTGCCAGGCCATCACGGGCGCCAGCGGCACCGCCAAGGACACCGGCGCCACCGCGACGGGCAGCACTGCCACCGGTGCCGCCGGCGGTGCGGCCAAGGCCACGTCCGGCGCCGCCGCCACAGGGACCCCCCAACCCGCGGGTGCCGGCCGGTCCGTCGCCGCTGCGGGGGTCGCGGGCCTGGCCGTGGTCGCCGCCGCCGCCCTTGTTGCATAAAATATGTATATGTATGGTTTCATTTAAAAGAGCGACGGGCGGTCTTTGGTTGATTAGTTGTTCAGGGTTTCTTGGGTGTTTTTCATCGCTTCTGCTGCTTTTACTTTACTCCTTCGACGCAATGAACCGAGGCGGAATCTGTGCATGGCTCATCTTCCCACCCTTCTTTTTAGTAAAGTTTGTGACTGCATATTTCCCCCACACGTTATGTCTTCAGAAAGACAAGGACGGATCCGTTCATTTTTAGTTATTCTCATTGGTCGCTGGTCGGGTGTCCTCGACATTTCTTTCTTGCAAAACATATAACCAACAACCATCGTTCACCCGGCAACCTCCCTCTTCCACTCCTCCTTGACCCGGTCCAGCATCCCGTCGACGGTGAGGACGTCGAGCGCCGTGGCGGCGAGGGCCTTGCCCGCGCGCAGGCAGCGGCCAAAGGCGTCCCTCGTGCCGGCCGACTCGGCAAACTGCGGGTTGTGCGGGCCGTTGGCCTCGCCGGGGGCGTCGATGGAGAAGCCCGGGTGCAGGCTCGGCAGGGCGTGGCTGACGTCGCCCTGGTCTGTGCTGGCCATGGTGCGGCCCTTGATCTCGTCCACGTCCGGGTCCGTTGCGATCGGGTGCGGCGGCGAGAGGGCGTTGAAGTGCTTCGTGTAGGAGGCGCCCAGCACGCGGTTGGGAATGTGGTCTATTTTCGTTGTTTGGGGCATAGGTGAGTCTAGTGCGTCGTGAAGACATGGTCCTAACTAATGATCTCATAAATTTAGTACCTCTGTAGGACCGGCGTTCTGTGACTTTGACGGTTGCACCGGTGGCGGTCGCCCCAGCTTCGAAGCAGGCCTTGGCTTTTTCTTTCAGCACGTCGAGCCTCGCCTGTGTGCTGGCGCGCACAACCCATTCTGCCGAGGTGTAGGAGTGGATGATGTTTGGTCGCAGGCCGCCGTTGGTGATGCAGGTTTGGATTACATCTCCAGGCATGGTTTGTTGCCGCAGGACAGACACGGCGTTGTAGGCCTGCAAACAGGCGGACGTATTACGCTTTGTATCAGCAACTTGACGTCTTCAATACAAAGAGTTTGGATCATCGGTATTTCTGGGACGATGCTACTTGCCGTCACCATGGCATCGAGGGCGTTGATGCCGAGCCAGGGGTTTGCGGCCGCGTGGGCCTCACGTCCAAAGTACTCCACCTTGAAGAAGGTCAGAGCAGACGTGCGGGCCAGGGCGCTGTCGGGCGTCTTGCCGGGATGGGCGATCAGGCTGATGTCGACGCGGTGGTCCTTGTAGGCGCCGGCTTCGAGCAGCTTGATTTTGCCTCCGCCGCCTGAAAGCCGCATGTGAGTGAGTTTTTGTTCAGTCCCAAGAGTTACCGTCTGTGGCCGTCTCGAAGTTGTTTACCTTCTTCCGCAGGCGTGCCGAAAATCACGACCTTGCCGCCCAAGTCACGGCGGGTGATCATCTCGGCCGTGGCCAACGCTCCCGCCACCGAGGCGCTCGCTATCAGGTTGTGGCCGCACGCGTGGCCGATGTCTTTGAGTGCATCTGGTATTTTGCCAAGTCTCTCAACAATTCCCTTTTCTGATTAGCCTGCCGTTGCTACAAGTCGCGAGGCCAAAAAGGGTGACAAATAGGTGCATATTCGCGCCTACCCATTTCCGCATTGAACGATACAACGGGGCCCTTCTTCCCGCTGTCGAAAACAGCGACCCAGGCAGTGGCCATGCCGTAGGCCGACGGCGTGACCTTCCAGCCGGGCCTGGAGGCCATGAACTTTGTCAAGGTCTCGTGCGCAACGAACTCCCTGTAACCAGTCTCGGGCGTGTCGTGGATTTTCTTGTTGACGGGCCACAGGTCGTCAGCGATGCTGTCGATGAAGCGACTGACATCACCGATGAGCCCTTGATCGGCCGCATTGTCTTCGGCGTGGGCTTCTTCGCGGGGGATCAGGACGTAGTCGTCCTCAACAAAAGACATGTTGTCTGAAGCGCTGGATTGGATACCTATTCCTATTGGAAGCATGCAATGCGCACATAAGGGCTAGTTGGAAATGTTGGACGAGCTGGGCGACATTCTCCTGTCGTCGGTTTAGTGTTTCGTTCAGTGTCAATGTCCCCACCCCGCTGATGTTACGCCACTGAGCGCCGGACCTGTGGGCCGTCACTGTCAGCCTTCGACGATCCCCAAAATGCACTGTATATGGTCCTTCGCGGGCTGCCTCAACAGCCCAAGGCCTTTGGTCATTCTCGCGTCCACGTACAGGTAGTCCAGAACAGCGACACGTGTAACCAGTCTTGTGGACGCTAGAACGTCCCGTCCCTTCCTGCATTTCCTCTTGATAGTTAAGGTTGCCGTACTCAATTCGTCGTCCTTTGTTGCCACGTCACGCGAACGCACAAGGTTACCGCTACGGCTAGCTCACAATGCGCATTCTCAACGTGCGAAGCCCGAGAAAGACGCTTTGTGTACATGGTTGCCCAGCAACCCGTCGGCCTGGCCGGTCAAATCCTCCGAACTTGTTGGGGCTCAGGAAAGGGAGGAGAGAAGCGAAAGCATAAAGCGTGAAACCTGAGAGCCAGAATATTTGCCGGCTAACATGGCCGTATCGGGCTGCTTTTTGAGTCAGCTTATCCGGCAACCTCCTTGCATGTTCTGGCCTGGAATATGAGGAAGGCCGGGTTGCTGCCAGAGAGAAAAGCGCAGCGGATAGTTATAACCATTAGACCGCCGCGCTTCGCTCGTCCATCCTGCGCGACGCACATCCCACGCGAGTGAATATCCACCATGGAGAAAGAAAATCGAGACGAGATTGCCCCGGGGGCTGCCAGGCTGGCGCCCAAATCCTCCAAGGAGGAGACCAGCAAAAATGAGACCGGAGCTGCCGGGGTCGCTATCAACGTTAGCGACATTGAGGACGAGACGGGAAGCATCGCCGCAAGAGCGCTGACCTGCGGAGACCTAGACCCCGAGGAGTCGCGTCTTGTGCGGAGAAAGCTCGATACTTACATCCTCCCGTGTCTCTGCATCACCTATGCCCTGCAGCTCATGGACAAAACTTCGTTGACGTATAGCTCCATCTATGGAATCATCCAAGACACCCACCTGACCGGACAAGATTTTTCTTGGGCATCGTCCATCTTTTACTTTGGTTTCATGGTTGCCCAGTAAGACCAGTAACCCCTTTTCTTTCGAACCAAGGTTGGGTTTTGGCTTCATCCTACTCACGCAACGCAATCTGTCGGTCAGATATCCAGGCATCGCAGTCATCCAGAGATTCCCGATCGCCAAGTTCCTGGGATCCAACATTATAATATGGGGGTTCGTTCTGATGGCAACAGCAGCCAGCTCGTCCTTTGCCGGACTAGCCACGGCAAGATTCGTACTGGGAATGACCGAGGCAACCATCTCACCGGGATTCGTGGCCATGACCAGCATATGGTGGACGCGCCACGAGCAGGCCGGCAGGTCGGCGCTGTGGCTCTCTTTTCTCGGCGTGGGCGGCTTTGTTGGATCGCTTGCCGTCTTCGGCATCGGCCATATCCACGGCAGCCTGCCCTCATGGCGCTACATCTTCCTCATCTTGGGGTCCGCCACCATCGTATGGGGAATTGTCTTCCTGCTTTTCGTGCCCGACGGCCCGGCACAGGTCAGGTGGCTGAACGCGGAGGAGAAGGTAGTGGCGGTCCAGCGGGTGATCGAGAACAAGATGGGGACCAAGAGCAGACGATTCGTCAAGGCGCAGGTCGTAGAGGCCATCACGGACCTCAAGGTCGTCGTCCTCGGGCTGCTCCAGTTCGCCGCTGCCATCGCAGCAGGAGGGTTCGCGTTTGGGCCGCTCATCATCTCCGGGTTCGGGTTTGACCCTCTGCAGACGACGCTCATGATGCTGCCGTATTCGGCCATCCAGGCCATCGCACAGCTGAGCTGTGGGCTGCTGACCTCGAGATTCTCGAACTCCCGGCTGCACATCGCCAGCCTAGCCATGTTGCCACCAGTGAGTTCAGTTCATGTTGGACAGGCGCTGGGAGCGGCCGTGCAATAGATAGCGCAAGACTAAACCGTGTCCTCCCAGATAGCCGGAACAATCCTTATTTCACAGTTGCCTGCCGAAAATAAATGGGGTCGGGTGGCAGGCTTCTGGATGTTCGGCTTCCACCCGGTGGCCTTCACCGTCGTCCTTGGGCTGCTGGGCACGAACGTAGCCGGCAGCACTAAGCGCTCGGTGGCCCTGGGCTGGTCCTTTGTCGGCTTTGGAGTTGGCCAGATCGCTGGTCCGCAGTTTTTCATGAGCTCAGAGGCGCCGGTCTACAAGAGCGGTATCGTATCCATGCTGTGCAGCTTTCTTCTCACGCTCGTCCTCGCCCAGATACTGCGTCTCATGTACGCGGTGGAGAATAGAAGACGCAATAAGAAGCTGGCAGTGAAGAGCGCGGACGAGATTGCCGAGCTGAAGCGCATCGGCGACCTGCAGGGCTTTGAGGATGTCACAGATAAAGATAACGTAAGTGAGCAGTATGTTGCTACCCAGTTTACAAAGAGCGCTCGCTAACGATACGCAGTTCATGTTTCGATATGCTTTGTAGATGCCTGGTGGCAGCGCTTGGAAAGAAATGGCCAGGGGACCCCGTTAGTGGGGCGCACATGAATCAAGCAGCAGGTGGATACAATATGCAGGGATGGAGCCGATTTGACCAATCGTCTTGTACCGAGGACTTCCCCACAATGGCGGTGGAGAGCGGCGGAAAAAAATATCTTGAACAATCGCAGAGAGCGTCTTGCAGTTCGCGCTTGCTTGCATTTTCCTGTCTTGAGGTCAAGCCAGCGCACCAGCAAAGCAACATGGCGGCCGAAGTTGTGCCACTAGAGCAATTGAAGCTGCCTGCGGGCCCCTCGCCCGTCACGGCCGAGCAAAAGTACTGGAAGTCCTTCACCAACCAGAAATCGCACGCGTCGACGGCGTCATGGCCCGTGTCGCACATCAGCTTCCCCGCCCCGACGGGCTCCTACACCTCGACCACGTCGACCTCGGCGGCCAAGAATAACGACCTGTTCGCCGTCACCGCCGGCCCCCGTGTCGATGTCTACAGCATCCGCCGCCGCGAGCCGCTGAAGACCATCGGCCGCTTCGACGCCGCCGCCCGCTGCGGCGAGATCCGCCCCGACGGCCGCGTCCTCCTCGCCGGCGACGACACGGGTCGCATGCAGGTGTTCGACGTCGCCGGCTCCAGCCGCGCCGCCGTCCTGCGCACCTGGCATGTCCACAAGCAGCCCGTCTGGGTCACCAAGTGGTCGCCGCGCCCCGCCGACCTGACGACGCTCATGAGCTGCTCTGACGACAAGACGGTCCGCCTCTGGGACCTGCCCTCGGCCGACCCCGTCCGCACGTTTGTGGGTCACCAAGACTACGTCCGCAGCGGCGCCTTCATGACCGGCCCTGCTGGTCCTGGCGGCGGCGGCAACATCCTCGTCACTGGCTCCTACGACTCGACCGTCCGCCTCTGGGACGCCCGCGTGCCCGGCCCCGCCGTCCTGACCTTTGCCCACCAGGCCCCGATCGAGGCCGTCCTGCCGCTGCCTTCGGGCACCACCATCCTCGCCGCTTCGGGCAACTCCATCTCGGTGCTCGACGTCGTGCACGCCCGCCCCATCCGCACCCTTACAAACCACCAGAAGACCGTGACGTCGCTCTGCCTGGCCAGCAATGGTCGCCGCGTGCTCTCGGGAGGGCTGGACGGCCATGTCAAGATCTACGATGCCGAGTCGGGCAACTGGAACGTCGCAGCCAGCATCAAATACCCCTCGCCCGTCCTGTCCGTATCGGTGGTGACTGCGGGCGCCGCCGCTTCGGACCGCCACCTCGCCGTCGGCATGGCCTCGGGCCTGCTCAGCATCCGCACCCGCCTCACCGGCGCCGCCGCCGACCGGGCCCGCGAGCTCGAGGCCGCCAGGACCGCGACCGACATTGCAGACCTGCGCGCGGGCGACGCGGCCCGCGACAAGAGGAAGCGGGCGGCCGCGCACTCGCTCGCGCTCGACAAGGCCGGGCTGTCGGCCGACTTTGTCATCGGCGACTCTGCCGTGACGGCAAAAGGCGCCGCGGCGACGGGCGGGCGCAAGCGCCGCGCCGCCAAGGAGCCCCGGTGGCAGCAGGACCTGCGGCAACAGCGCTACCGGCAGGCGCTGGACCGGGTGCTGGACCCGGCGTCGCCCGAGGCCAGCCGGTCGGCGGTGCTGTCGTGCCTGACGGCGCTGCGGCACCGCAGCGCGCTGTCGCACGCGCTTGAGGGCCGCGACGAGGAGACGGTGCAGCCGGTGCTGCAGTGGGCGTGCCGCCACGTCATCGACCCCCGCTACGTCTCGGTCTGCGTCGACGTCGGCCTGCACCTGCTCGACCAGTACGCCGAGTTCGCGGACCGGTCGCCCGAGCTCGAGAGCGGCTTCCGCAACCTGCGGACCCAGGTCGTGCGCGAGGTCGAGAGGGCGCAGATGGCCTGCCAAACGGGCGGCATGCTCGAGACGCTCCTGGTCAGCTCCGAGTCCTAGAAGGATGCGGGCACCTGGGGACGCGGAGCCAAGCACAAGCCGAAGAAGGCCAAGTCCTATCACCGGTACGGGGCATACGTTGGTGGTGTTTGATAGAAGCTCTCTTGCGCTGGGATGTTTTGTTTTTGGTATTCTTTTCTTGAGGTGTATACTCTCTCGGTCCTGTCTCGATCGTCCATGGTTTCTTTACTCTTTTTGGTTTTGCATTGCGTCGGCGTTGCGCACTGGGAACGGTCACATAAAAGGAACCAACTGGTAGCTAAAAGTCATATTCCTGGGCTGTACTACTTGCACCAACTGTTCCATTCAGCCAGTTTCGACCCCAGGTTCTGTCCTTTGCTCCTGAATAAGCAGGACCCATAATGGCGCAAATACGAATGGTCAAGTGTCGAGTGGACTCGATGGGCCACCTCGGGGCTTTGCGGACACGATTGTTGCCACTAGAGGTACGAAAATGCCTCGATTATAGTTGAGATCCCTTGCTTGCCGCCTAACTCGGACTGACCAACGGTGTAGATATGCTCCATATTTACCCATATATAGACCGGTTGATTGGCCATGTCGATGTGGCCTCCGCCTCGCATCTTGGATCGTCGGCTCGCATTGAACGGCAATAAGAGTCTTGGAATTTCTGGGCACCCAAGCCCCGATTTCATCCGCCACCTGATTTTCTGCTGCGGTCTGCCTCGCCGGGTGGTGCGCCTGCTGACCCGGCTCAGCCCCTACAAATGCCTCTCTTTGTCTGCTGTTATTGGAGGAAGTTTTCTTGATCACGCAGCCAAGAACCAACTATACGATCCGCCAAGGCCGCCAAAGATGGCCCGCGGCAATCTAAAGATGCGATCACGGCAAGTTTAGTAGAGCAAACTTGGCTGTCTGTATTCTCACCTGGTGGCGCCACCTCTAGCCGCCACGGCCTATCTCAACAATTGGGCTCTTTACAGAATAAGTAAAGCAGCACAATGGGTACGGATCCAGAGAACAGAACAGAGGATGGGTTGGTCTCGGCACCCCCAGCGGCGTCGTCGTCATCCTCCGAGCAGGGCGCCGCCCCGGCCGCCACTACGGCCACCTCACCCAGCAGGCCCGAGCCGCCGGCCTACGCCGAGACCGCAAGGTCGCCAACAGCATCTGCGGCAGCCGGTGGCGGTGGCGGCGGCGGAGGCGGCAGCCGCGCCAACGCCGACGCCCTCGTCCCGCCCGACACGCTCTACCTGGCCTCGAACCAGATCTACTCGGGCAAGCAGGGCGAGGACATGTCGCCGCCGCTGTACGAGCTGTCGCTCGCCATCGGCTTCCTGAACGACCGGTCCGGCCCCGTGCGGCTCGAGCGCCTCGAGTACTCGGTGCGCCAGCAGCCGCGCCCGCCGCGCGTCCTCCCCCTGTACGCCAGCGAGGACGACCAACTACAGCACGAGCAGCAGGGCGGTGGCGAGGTCATGGTGCCGGCGGTGTCGACGCGCCGCCGGCACATCTACAACCTGGCGCAGCCGCAGGCCGAGGTGGTCGGCGGCAAGCGGCCCTGCGGCTACGCGGCCGAGCCCGAGGTGCGCGCCGCCCTGGGGCCCATCGCCGTCGGCCGGCGGCGGCCGTCGTCGTGGGCCGCTGCGGGCATCGGGTCCGCGGACCGCGCCGGGGGCTGCCAGGCGTGGCGGCTCGAGCGGGCCAAGGGCAGCGGCGGCGGGGAGGCCGGCAGGCTCGTCAACGCGGAGCTGCTGTTTGAGGCGCGCCCTGAGGGCGGCGGCAGGGCGGCGGCGGACAAGAAGGTCCTACAATGGTTCGCGTACGGCCAGTGCGCGCCCGACGGCGACGACGACGGGGGCGGTGGTGGTGGTGGTGATGCTGGCGGGGGCAAGGCGGCGGCAGCGGCGGCGGGCGGCATGGGGACGGGCTGGCTGGTCGCGCGCGAGGACCAGGGCGAGGCGGACGGGCTGTACCGGCTCGTGGTGCTGGCGCCGCTGGGCCGGCGCGCGAGGGACGCGCTGGTCGCGGCGTGGTGCTGCCGCATCTGTGAAGACGTCGTGAGCAGGAGCAAGACGGCTGGCTCGAGCATGGCTGAATGTGAGTTTGAGAAAGGGCTGCGTTTGTTTTGTTTTGGCCTCCCCGAGTCCCCGGTGCGGAACCAAGGATTGCTGCTACTGGACATCTGCTGACAGCTCCTTCTTACAGTCAAACGCATTATGAGCATCGTCAGGGGGCCCGAGCTGATGACGCTCAAACAAAGATACAAGTAGATCCTAATAACATTCACAGTCGTATTTACTGAATCCCGCTCTGCTATTGGGAGAATCAACGCTGGAACACCCTCTAGATCTCAGTTGCAAAATACCTGACTCCGACGTCTCTTCCCTCCGCCCGCCACTACCTCGACAGGATGGCCCTCAGCACCTCGTCCAGCTTCTTGGTGGCCCAGGCCTCGTCGCCCTTGAGCTCGCGGCACCGCCAGGCCACGAAGCGGTCCGGGCGGGCCAGCACGCAGCCCGACTCGCCGACGGCCCTGACGCGCGCCCAGTCGAAGTAGACGTCCTCGAGGTCCTGGTTGTACCCGATCGAGACGGCGCGCACCGGCACGCCAAGGCTCTCGGCCGCCGCTTTCGCCGCCTCCTTCCAGGCCGCGCCGCCGATGCCGGTGAGCAGCAGGAACCCGCCCTTGCCGGCCAGGTCGATGGTGGTGACGGGCTCCCCGGGCTCGGCCGTGTTGAGCCAGACGTGGGGCAGGCGGCGGCCGGGACGGGTGCTGGGCGTGTAGTAGAGGACCTCGTCCGGGTTCTCGGGCTCGAGGGAGAGGTCGCCCAGGTCGGCGGCGTCGTCGGCCTCGTAGACGGCGGACGAGCCGACGCCCGCGTAGCGCTGGTTCATCTCGATGCCCAGGCCGTGGAACTCGTGCTCTGAGTTGGCGATGGCCCACTGCAGGTCGGCGCGGCGCTTGCGGCCGGCGGGCGTGTCGGCGGCCAGCTCGGCCAGGGCGGCGCGCCGCTCGTCGACGGTCGGGAGCAGGTGGCCGAGCGCCGTGAAGACGTGGTTGTGGTCGCGGAAGCCGTCGTTGGCGCGCTTGACGATGCCTTTGCCTACAGGCTGCCGCTCGGGTGTGTAGGTGTCCAGGATGGCGGGGCCGGCCTTGCCTGTGGTTTTGCGTTAGCATGGGTGGCGATACATATGCATCAATTTACCGGGACATAGCGCCAGACCTACCCTGCATCACATATGCCAGCTTCCAGGCGAGGTTGAACGAGTCCTGGATGCACGTGTTGGACCCCAGGCCGTTGAAGGGCGGGTGGCGGTGG
Organism: Falciphora oryzae; assembly: GCA_000733355.1. Lineage (NCBI taxonomy): Eukaryota > Fungi > Ascomycota > Sordariomycetes > Magnaporthales > Magnaporthaceae > Falciphora > Falciphora oryzae. Next base: position 1,863,940 of record JNVV01000004.1, read on the forward strand.
ACGGCGTCGCCGAGGCAGAAGACGTTGCCCTTCTGGTACGTCGACGCCACGATCTCGTTGACGGTCCAGGTGTTGACCCTGACGATCTCAAAGGGCGTGTCGTCGCCGATGGTGGCGCGCACGCTGCGCGCGTAGTCCTCCCGGCTCGGCCTGTTGTCCATCGAGTAGCCGGGCAGCGGGAACAGGATAAACATCCACTCGGTCCAGGGCTTGACCATGCGCACGACGGTGAAGAAGGCAAAGTCGGTGTGCTCGCGGTCGGGCTGCATGACCCAGTGCAGGTTCCCCGTGCGCGACTTCATCAGGTGCGACAGGTCGGCGCGCACCTGGACGTTGATGGCGGGCCCGCCGCCGGGGCTGCGGACGAGGGGCAGCTCGAGCTGCGACACGATGCGCGAGCGCGCGCCGTCGGCGCCGAACAGGTAGCGCGCCGCGATGGCGTACGTCAGGCCCGTCACCTTGTCCAGCACCGTGACGGTGACGCCCGAGTTGGCGCCGTGGTCGACGAACGTCTTGAACTCGGTGTCCCACCGGATCTGGAACCCGTTCAGCGTCGCGTGCCGCACCAGCTCCGGCTCCAGGAGCGTCTGCGGCAGGTCGACGGGCAGGCAGGGGCTGGCGCGCTTGTACTCTCCCTATGTGTGTTGTCTGTGTCAGAGCAAAGATATATACAGAAGGGTGTCTTGTCTTGTTTCGCACTCACTCTCCGCTTCGGGTCGTTGCCCCACGAGTGTATCCGGGCGTACTCCCTCCCGGCCATGCTGTAGCACCAGCGCGTGTGGATCATCGAGTCTCCCTTGGTGGCCAGCTGCAAGCAATTCTTCTCCAGGCCGATGTCCCTCAGGCACTCTGTTGTACGTGTGTAAGCCACACATGCCCCCTGAAACCATCTGACTGGTGTGGGTATTGTCCTCAAGACGCCTGCCAGGACAAGCACTCACCAAGGGCGGCCATGTTGGTGATGTGGGCGCGCGGCGTCTCGGCGCTCGTCGAGTTGATGTCGACGATGATGCCCTTGATGCCGTACGACGTCAAGAAGCACGCGAGCGACGCGCCGGCGGGGCCCGCGCCGACGATCACCACATCCGTCTTGACGGTGGCGGCGGGGGGTGCCGTCGCTTCTGCCATGGCGATTCGTTGTGTTTCTGCGAGTTGGTTGTGTAAGAGTGGTTTAGGATACTAGAAGTAGTTGTGGCTTGAGCAGTACTCGTCTCAAGGCAGACAGTTCACCGAAGCGTGGAGGAATGCAGAGACATGAGATGTCAAAAGAGACTTCAGGAGCGGGATGGGGCGGGACGAGGCATATGAATGGAATATAGGTGACGTTTATTAGGCCCGCGTCACGGCCAAACCAGGGTAGCATCGTCCATTATTTTCTCCCCCCGCCGTCTTTGGAAACCCCTGCCCTGCCACCCCGTGGCCGCCCAGGGAGGGCCGGCGTGGGGAAAGCGGCGAGGTGAGGGGCATTCCCATCTCTGCCGCGGAGGCTGTGTGTGTCGAGCCTTGGCATCGGTTGGGGAGGGGTTTTCTTTTGCCGTGGAAAAAGGCGCTTCCTTGTTCCGCAGACAATACACAGCGGACCTTGTGTTTTCTTTTTCTAAGCGGCCTCTCGAGTGTTGGTGCCAGGTGACCAAGCAGCCACCCTCCGTTGCCAGCTGCTCGCATCCAACCCGTGATAGCACAGGGCAGGGCATTTAGCTTACACAATGCCTAGAAACTTGATGAGGCGTGATTACCCTGTCTTGACTAATTCGGGCCTGAATCAGTCCTGAGCCCCGCCAAGCGCAGCGCGCGTGGCTAACAAATACTTGACAAATTAGGCGGTCTGCAGCCAAACATCGCGACTGACGAAGGGGGAACCCCACATCCATTCCCGGGTGCTTGCGGTGCTGCAGAAGCGGAAAATGCAGTTCGCTTCTGCGTGTTGGTCGGAGCCCACCGAAGCATGAGCGTTGCGTTCGGCTGTAGCGCAGCAGTAGCAGCAGGCCGGCCGTGCCAGTCGGGGATTTGATTTTGCTGGTGCTGGTGCTGGTGCTTCGGCCCAATGCAACCGATTCTGTGCTCTCGTCTTTTTTTGTCTTTTGCTTGTGGCCTGATTCTTGGGACTCGAGTCGACGTCAGACAAGCAAATTCCCCGCACAGTCATGGAGACGGCACCGGGCTTGTGATTTTGATTCTTCATCGCGCCAACCTCCCCCAGTCTGCACCCCTCCCACCCTCCTACCTGTTGCATTTGTTATGCCTGTACGGGCAATGGCGGACGGCAGCCCGCTGCCAATAGAAACCATAGCATCCATTGGCCACGACGCTCCCGATGGCGCTCGGCTCGGTGATAGTGCCCCCTAGTGCAGGTACCAGCTTGAATTAGCATGCCCCAGCCATTGAATGCCCACTATGGCGTATCGCACCTAGCAGCAGTCATACGCAGGCACGAAAAGGGGCCCTGACATCGAACCTCCATCACGGGAACTGAAACCACCAGCAAGCGCAAGAGAAAAAACTGCATATACCCATTCGCATTTCATCATGTCCCGTTTGCGTCTAGTAGTATAGAGATTCCCCTTTCGTTTTCTCCCATCCAGATTATATCCATCAACATTAAATCGCAAAACCCCGAACCGTGTGAACATGAAACAAAGTACACCAAAGAGGCGATATATAGTAATACAACAGGTCTTGAACGGCGAAAATAAAACGCAAAGAGCCGGCAGAAACACAACGAACAAAAGCCGCTTGTTCGGAGATCCTCATCAAACGTCTCTCCAAACCGTAAATCCAAGGACAGCAAGCAAAGACATAACAATCCGCTCGTTAGTAGCCCCCACCGTGTCTCCGCGCCCTCCCGGAGCCGATGTCGATGCGCTTCATCTCCTCCATGAGCGCCCAGTCGCCGCCGTTGCCGCCGTACGACCCGTCCGGCGCAGGCAGCGCCCCGCTCATAACTGGCATGCCATGGTCGCCTCCGCCGCGGTAGCTCGACGAACTGTATCCCCCGCCGCCGCCGCTTCCTATGGGGATTTTGGCAGGGATCGGCGGGGGGCCGTTGCTCGAGTAGCCGCCCCGGTTGCCACCACCATTGTAGAGCACAAGCGGCGCGTGGTTCTCACTCTGGTGGAAGTCGTACGTGCTTGCGCGGTGCATCGAGCGCGGTGGCGCGTAGTTGTCCTGGTGGTAAGGCTGCTGCAGCGGCGCCAATGGGCTGCCCCCGCCAGGGGACGAGCTGAGAGCAGTGCTAGACCCACGAGCCTGGACGACCTTCTTCTGGAGCCTGTTACGCCCTGCCGAAGGTGACGTGTCTCCGCCGTAGGTTGGCAGAGCGGACGTGCTTGAACTCCCGTTGCCGTACGTTACCAATGAAGATTGAGGCTTGACCGCCGCGATCCGCAGCTGCCTGCGCCCCGACGTGCCGATGGGCAGCCCGCTATCCGAGGCCCTCGGGTTCTGCGCAGGCGGCTTGGATTCCCGCGGCTCTGGCTCCGGCGCCCACGTGTCCATGGGCAGGTGGTCGCTAGGATCGATCTCACGCCCGTCGTGACCGATGATCTTGCCGCTCGCCTCGTTGTAGTCTGGCCGCTCCTTGTGCCTGTCTTTGACAGCGCCGGCCGACACATGGGGGTTGAGCTCGTCGAACGAGTCCGGCGCAAAAGGAGCCCCCGATAGGCGCCGCTGGGGCTCAATCATGGGCGCTGGACTGACTGACTTGCGCCGAATCGTGTGCTGCTGCTGCGGAACACCTGGCATGGGCGACATGGACCGACGGTGGGTTACGGCATGTTGGGCAGGCAATGGCGACATCGACCGGCGATGGCTGACGGCGTGCTGGCCTGGCAGCGGCGACATAGACCGACGATGACTGACAGCGTGTGGTGGTGCAGGGGAGGGATCCCTTCCACTCGAATAGCCCGGCGGGTTCCCGTGGTCATACGGCATGTGCTGGGGCGATGTGCTGAAATGCTGCGTCGAACTGTCGTGACCATATTCAATCATCTGCCTCCCGCGCGTTGGCGTGGTAATCTCGGAAGCTCGCCTCATCTCGCGCCGCCTCTCCTCGTTCATTCGAGACGATAGCTCAAGGGCGAGATTCGGGTCAACGCCAGGAACCAGCGATGCAGGAACGTTGGGAGGGACTGCAGGAGCCCCTGGGCTGCGCTGGGTGTAGTGATCCTCCGTCTCACTCCGGTACTCTATCTGCCGCTGACTGGGAATGTTGTGATAGCTGGAGTGCGGGTTTGGGCCAGGGCTGGTTTGGTAGCGGTCCCTCGAGGAGCCGCCAGAGTACATCTGGTTACCCGGGTGATGATCTTTGAGTGGGCTCGTACCAGGGCTGACTTGGTGATGATCAACCATCGGGTTTGGACTAGGAGTGCGCTGATGGCGATCCCTTGTATAACCGTCTCTTTGGTAGGATGGGTCCCCATTCGAAGCGTATGTACCACTCCTCTGTGCGCCGGGCGAGGTGGACATCTCGTGGGCGTAGTCGTTACTGGAGTACTGCCGGCCGCGCGGCTGTGGGGGCGCAGCTGGCGATGGGCTATAGTGTCCCGAAGCGCTGTTCCTGCCACTCAGGTTGAGTGGCGCCGGTGTGTCATATTCGGGCTCATTGTATTGCAGCAGTGCCTGTGGCACGCGCGAGCTGCTTTTGCGGAATGTCGTCGCAGCAGCAGTCGGGGACTCGGGGTCATCCTCCACCGTCGGTTGCATCGATCGGTGGTGAGAGTCGTATGTTGGGTGAGGGTCATAGGCCTGGTCGTAAGAGTGGTGTCGCGGGGGTGATGGCTGATGGGCAGCAGCTTCGTCTGGGTATTGGTGCCCGTTGGCAGGCGCCGGAGCAGAGTCGTATGGCCGGTACGTGGGCCTCCCGGGGTATGATGCCTGGCCAACAGACTGCCTGTGTGCGGTCCGCAAGACATCTTGCCTCATTGTTGGCGGCGTGCCTCTCTGAGTGGCATCAAAGTTGCTTGCCCTATAAGCCATGTCGGCCGCGGCGCTGCTGCCCCTGCTTCGGTGGACAGGCGGCGGTGGCGGTCTATCCTCGTCAATGCTGGCGTGGCGCGGAGGGTCCATGGGCGGCATGCTACGCTGAACGTAGGGGTCGCGATCCCCATCGAATGACGACCGAGGGTCTTGGTGATCATACGACTGGGGATGCGACTGGGAGTAGGAGCTGGAGTATTGTGACCTGTCATCCACCGTTCCATAGTCGGCCTCGCCGGGCCTCACAACATACTTGTCGTGTCTTTCTGAGGTGCGCGGGTGGTGGCTCTTTTGGGGTTGCTGTGGCGGCGGGGTATTGTATGCTGTGGGTGGCGCCGACACCGGGGAGTTGTGGTGGCTTTTCTGATGATACCTGCTGGACTGTGGCGGGGTGCTGTACTCGAGGGTCTGCATGGGCGACTGCTTTGGCATAAACAGCGCCGGCCCGTTCGGCTGCTGCCGCAGCGGCGTCTGGGCCTGCTCTGGAGCGGCCGCTATCGCTGGGGCCGGGCCGTTTGGTGGTTCAGTTGGCAGCGGCCTGCGCTTGGGGGTGCCTGCCTGCTGCACCGGGGGCGCAGGGGCGTCGGGGTCGGGGCCCGATGTGATTGCCTTTGGCTTCGCCACTGGCTTCTCGGGCTTGGGTCGAGAGTCATAGAATGTGATCTCGAGCCTGATCTCGCCTGCATACCTGCCGCGGCAGTTTAGGGTGTGCCAGGTATCGCTCTGGCCGCCACCGGTCACGATGATGTCGCGCAGGTCGATCCATGTCTCGCCGATAAGGTCCGTCTTCTTGTCGTCGTTGAACACCGACACCTTCAGCTGGTAGTAGTCGGGACAATCGTGTACTGTAAACCGTAGCTCTTGGTCCCTACGGATTGGCGCAAATCAGGTTAGTTTCGGCTTCTTGCAGGGCACATGGCAGACGCAAGCCACGCAATCTCGCTCACCATTTCGGGGTCTGGCCTCCCCGGACGTCTGTCGTGGTCTTCTTTGCCTCCTTGCCCAGCCTTGCCGCGCAGTACGGATCCTGCTTGCCAATCGTCTTGCGGTTAGGCAGGTTCTTGGCCTTGTCGACAATCAGAACCAGGGTGCCGATCTCAGGACCGTCGACCGTCATGTCGGAGAAGATTCCCGCGGTATGCATGCTGTTCAGCGGGTGCGACTGCTTCTTGAGGGTCGCCATCTTGCTCTCATGTGCTTCCCGGGACGAGAAGTGTTGCGGCGGTGGTGCTGGCGGGCGTTTTGCGCGCTGTTCGTCGCTTTAAGGCGGCTTGTTTACTTTGCAGCCTCGCCCGTTTTCGGTTGCCTGGAACTGGATTGCGGCTGGGGCTGACGGCGGACAAGGGTGAAGGAAGGCGGAAAAAGACACTCTATGTCATGATCAAAAGAGCGGCAGGATCGTGTTTCCTGGGAGCGAATGTCCAACAAACGCGACCCGAGTGAAAGGAACGAAGAGGAGCAGGAAACTGAAGAGGAACCAAGTTATCAATGTGCTGCCTCAACCCGCAATGGCAGTTGCAAGTCGCGGACCTTGACCTTGGACGCTGAAGTGGGAAGCGTGGGTGCCGCAGTAACAATCAACCGGGCTGGGGACTGATAAATGTGGGCATGGGCAAGCTTCCCAAAATGGGGGGGCTGGCTCTGGATTGGGTGGCCGGGTGTTCCTAGTCAGGGCGCGCCCCACCGGTCTCCGTGGTACGTGCAGGAGCGAGGATCTGACCTACAGTGCCGCAACCCCGCGACGCGTTCTCATCAATCCTACATGCACCAACACAAATGCGGAAGCGTGGCCGTTGGTTTTCTTACTCCCTTTCGGAGGGGGCCCACAACGAACAACGCCCAGGTATAGCGCTTCGCCGAGTTTCAAATCCAAACGCTGCAAACGAAGGCGCCGGAGTGACCATACAGCCTTTGAATATTGGCTTCTTTTTGGTTTGCTTTCGCCCGACCAAGAAGGCTATTGCCCTGAGGTGCGGGCGAAAGTTACTGCACTTTGAACTATTGTCACACATTGTAGCGGTTGTTTGAGATTTCACGTTCGTTTTCTTACATTTCCCCTAAATCTAGACAGGAATCAGAAAAGAGCTTTTACCTACACAAGTTGATTTTGTATTACTGTATTAGCCACGTGATTCCCTTTTCATTTTCCCTGGCCAAAAATGGCTCTCATCCAATTCGCCTCCAGCCCAACTGACCCGACATGGGAGCCTCCCCGCTGGCAGGACTTACACGTCCGTAAAATCCGTTTCGGCCGCCCCGGCGACGGCTGCAGCGGCAACCCGGCGCCGCAAGCGGGCACAGAAACAATCTTGCTGAGTGAGCGGGCGCAGGCCCTGGACGACGCGGCTAGCGAGCTCAACAGGCTCTGCGCCTCGAATGCGCCCCTAAGCGACGTTCAAGATTTGATGGCGCCGTGGATGACGACGGCGACCGAGGGCACCTCGGGCTCGTCGCCGAGGCCGTCCTCGTCGCCATCGCCAGGCGAGGACAAGAAGGCGCAGCACAACCTGCTGGCCTGGCTCGACGACACCAACGCCCTGCGCTGGGCGTGCGACGGCAACGACGAGGCCCTGGTGCGCTTCCTGCTGCACGTCGGGCTCGCGCCCAACGAAGCCGCCGTCGTGCGCGCCGTCGCCAAGGTGAGAGAGACGAGGGACCCGCGCGTCCTCGGTTTCCTGCTGGACGCCGGCTGGGACGTAAACAAGCCTCTCGGCGGAAATGCCACCCCTCTTCTAGGGTAAGTATTCCTTCAGGGAGTCTTGTTCACTCGGGGAAGAGGTGACAGATAAAAGTGATAATAATAATAATAATAATAAAAATTGCTGGAAACTTTTTTTTTTTTTTTTTTTTTTGCCACAGCGCGCTTATCCACGACCAAAACCTGGCCTCGTGGTGCCTCTCCCGCGGCGCGGACCCCAACGCCCCCGGCAGCGCGGCGGCCTCGCGGACGATCATGGAGCGGGCCGCCGCGGCCGCCTCCCCGGCCACGCTGAGGCTACTGGTCGACGAGCACGGCGCGGCCGTGGCGCACGGCTCGCTTGTCGCGCACGCGTCCCGGGCCCACGCCGAGGGCACAACGGCCGACCGGCTCGGGGCCGCGCGCTTCCTCCTGGACGAGGGCGCGCCCGTCGACGCCTATTATCTGCAGAACCGGAGCGGCGGCGACAGTGACCGTCCAGAACGCCAACAGCAGGAACAACAGCAAGACGGGGGAGGTTGCTGCGGCATCACCGAGGCCGTGCTCGTCGGTCGGCAGAACGCGCTCCACTTCGCCGTCTGGTCCGGCAAGATCGACATGGTGCGGCTGCTGGTCGAGAGGGGCGCCGATAGGACCGCGCCGGCATGCTCCCTTACGAAGACGGACAACGCGACCATGTCGCCGCTGGAGCTGGCTCTGAAGTATGGGCACGACGAGATTGCGGATCTGGTGCGTGGCGACTGATTTTTGATAAATGCAATCCAAGGGCGGTGCATGTGCAAATGTCCACTGCATCCCACACGACACCTTTAGAGTCCGGGATTGGCCAAAGGGATCCCCCTCCAGGGGCCAAGGGTGGAATATTCTTGGTTAGGGTCACATTAGAACCTCATACCGATGTGGTATAAGGGTTGCCCCCAAATTGTTGCCGTGCGCTGTACACCCCCAACCAACCACCAAACCCAATAACCTGAATAAAAATGAGGGCCGCGCCAAACGCCTCCCAAAAATCGGGAATCGAAAGAACATTAGGTAGTGGTGTGTACAAAAATGGGCATGGGGGAAAACACCCATGCGCCAAAGTCTGCGGCGCAGAGAGAAGGCTATCATAACTCAAACAGCTGCTTTCGGGGCGCGTCCATCAGGCAAATCGTTGGGGAGGCCAGTAAGCATCGGTATTTTTACACCTCGATCCCAAAATCCCAAAAGTCCGCGTTTGAAACGCGCCCACGCAATCAGAGGCGCACAATCAAGGCGGCGGGCACGCATGCTCCGACGCAGGGCGCGACGCGTTGCTGTGCTCCGCCCCGACGGCCATGTTCTTTCAACCTTGGCTTTCCACTCCCCGCATTTCCTTCCCGTCCATCGTGCCATGTGCCCCGCCTGCTCCGCTCATTGGGCTGCGGCTTGGAAATTGCCGGAATGACGATTCAGTGCAGAAAATGGATGGATGGATATCAAATTTGTATTGGTCTTCGGTTCGGCTGCCGCATCACTTCTCGACAATTCTTTTGTCGACTTCTAATCTGTACCTGCATGCCGCCTGACGGGCGTCAACGCCAAGGATTCCTTGCATCCTGATACCAATGACGAATGTCTGTGTTGCAGCACGCCCGATCTACCCGTAGCTCGCTATCCTAACCGTGATTGGTTGCGCAATGTTCCACCGCAGCTTGCCCGATGGGCGTACACAAAAAACCCGAGCGGAATGCTCCATGGTGGAGTCAGTCCAGTTATTGCTCCATGCTCTCGAGCTTCTTCTTGGCCTCCTCCTTGGCCTCGTCGGAGACGTTGGGGTTTTTCATGGCCCTAGAACATTTGTTGTTAGAGCCTTGTGAGTATTTATAGCCGGCAGCGTTCGTAACATGTAACGGGTGGTACTAACGCCTTCAGACCTCCAGCAACGTTGCCGGGGTTCTTGCCCTCGTCAGAGTCTCCAGCCTTGGGGACTACATATCGAACGTGTCAGCTCGTAGTTCTCAAGTCCTCTATGGCTTGACAAATTTCACTGGGGCTGCCGCATACCATCTCCGCCGTTGAACTCGTTCTCGAGGACCTGCTTGGAGTGCTCCTTGGACTCCTGCGAGGTGTTGGGGTTCTTGAGGTTGGCCTTGTGGCCTCCGGCGATCTGGGCGTCAGACATGTTGATGAGTTGGTGTGGTTGACGGGTGTCTTCGGGTGGGTTGTGTTTATATGTTGCAAGATTGAAGCTGCAGAGGCTGCTGAGGTGATTGTGAGGTTGTGTGTGATGATGAGAAGCTGGACTGTTCAAGATGGGAGGATCGACTAGTTTCTTATAGACTTGGAAAGACGGCGGCTTCTACGACGCTCGAGGCCTGATCCAATTGGCATCTCGGTCTCCTGGGTCCTCACTCGGGAGGCCGTGGGAATCATGACGCCTTGACTTGCGCCTAGCAAGAGGCCAAGACGATCCCCCGTCCCCCAACGGGCCACCTGGGTCGAGGTTCGCAAAGGATCGTGGTTTGCTCAGTCCATCGAGCGGCTTTCGGCTCGGAGATACGCATAAAGAAGAGAGAAGCGACTTAGCACTTGGGCAAGCTTTGGTTTGGGCCGTGAAATGTCGCCGCTAGAGGCGCCCGCCCGCCCTTGCATGCGTCTGTCCGACGACTCGATGCGGCTCCGCAAGGGCATAGGCTGGAGCACCCCGGAACTGGGCTTGATCATGAATCATCAAGCACCGGACCATCCCCTCGTGGGTCCGACGTGCGCGCGTGCTAGCTGGGCCGGGACGGAAGGAATGGATCTGCGCCGCTCGATCGGCGGTCTCCCGGTAGACTAGACCGCCTCATACCTGGGCTCGGCGCTAGCAACGGGCTAGTGGAGGACATTTAAGTAACAAATATGGTGCTGTTCGAGAGGAAGAGATCGCGGGAGCGGTCAGGCGTTTGTCTGAGTGTGGACGCAGGGATGCTGACGGTCATCGAGTACTGGGACAAGCGGGCATGATTATTGATTTGGTTTTCATAATGCATAAATGATGTATATCTTGTGAAGGGAGGTAGACGAGAGGTCGGGAAGCGGTGCGGGCTGGGGGTCAACATCCAACCTCCTTTCGTGCAGGTTAGCGAGTGTAAAATGCCCCCGTCCATCACGCCAGACCCGCATCCGCGGAACGATCGTTGGCGGAAAAGGCGTTCGAGTTCGCCGGGGGCTGTCTCTGGTGGTGCCAAAAGAAGACGATCGATGCCGGCCCGATCTAGAGTGTCATCGATCGCAGCCGCCGTCGGGAGCAGCGGAAAAAAAAAAAGAGAAGCAAAGCGCCTCGCCTCGCGAAGCTTGGCTTGGCGCGCCGGGGCTGGACCCGCTGAATTCGGGCGGGTGAGCCCAGCCACCCAGCCACGTTCAGCTTGACGCGTGTGGCTGTGCGTTTGGAAGCGGTGTTATCGCTGCGAGCGCCGACTCAGCCCCTGACAAGCACTGCCCGAAACAAAAATCCATCAAAGAAACAGCCAACCAATTCTGCAGGACAGAATCCGGACAGTCCGTTGCTCACACCATCGCACGCACGCACATCCAACACAGGCGCCACACCGAACAACCAGGGCAAAAAAAAAAAACAAAAAAAAAAAAAACAAAGAACACAACCGAAAATGTCCACGCCGGCGACAGCACCAGAGCAGCAGCCCGGCCCGCTCAACTACGTCGTCGGGTTCCTGATGGTGGGGCTGGCGTGGGGCCTGACGACGCCCTTCATCCGGCGCGCGGCGCGGGACCACCGCCCGGCCGCCCACCCGGTCCTGCAGTCCGACCGCGTCCGCTCCAGCGCCGTGCGCTCGCGCCTCTACGGCGCCTTCTTCGCCGTCGTCGACCTGCTGCGCAACCCGCGCTACGCCGTCCCGCTCCTGCTGAACCTGACCGGGAGCGTCTGGTTCTTTCTGCTGATCGGGCAGGCCGGTGAGATTTTCTTCCCTTGACGGCTGAGGCTTCCCTCCTCTGCCTCTTGATATCTTGGCATCGCTGACATGAGCAACAATCCCCCACCTGCACCCCCGTAATCCCAACGTCGACTGTAGAGCTGAGCTTGACTGTTCCCATCGTGAACACCCTTGCCTTTCTCTTCACCGTCATCGGCGAATGGTGGGTCGAACACAAAGTCATTAGTAGAGGTAAGTCAGCGAGAGGCTCACAGGGTCCCCGTAATTACCACAGCTGCTTGCCCAAACTGACAGCATGGGCACCTTTGCTCTCTGCCTAGACACTATGCTGGGGATGCTTCTGTCGTTGGGCGGCATCGCCCTGTGCGTGCACAGCAAGCTTCCTTGAGCAGATCGCATGGACGTGGCATGCTTTCGTTTGTGTTGCTTTCCCCTGCTCGGCTTGTTCTCGTCTGGTTCCCCATTTGTCCTTTCCGCTTCATGCATAGAGTTTTTGCAGGCATTATGGGAGCATCTTTACGTTTATAGGCCATGGTGTCGGTGCTTGGGTCGTTTGTTGGCGCCATTTGGCAAGAGGCCATTTGCTGGCACCTGGCGGCGCATTTATGTCGTCACCGAACGGAGTTCCTGGTTCACGCAATTGGATAAACGAGATAGATCTGTGATTTTTAAGCCGCAACCCATGCTCGTTCCATCCACGTCTTAGATCCGTCGTTCCTCGTACGTGGCAATGCCTGGCCATGGTACGCTGGTCCACCAGGGCCACAACAGTTTGATAATACCTCTAACCAAAGCGATAGAACTATTTTTGCGGTAACTGGGACAAAGAGAGCAAAGAGTAGAAATGATGAAGGAAACAGTGAAGGAAGGGAACAATTTTGGGTGGAAAAAAAAAAAGTAAAAAAGGAAAACAAAAAAAGTGACAAAAAGAAAGGCCGAAGAGAAGATAAAGACACAAGAAAAGAAGAAAAAAGGAACATAAAACAATAAACAACTAAGGTTAAGGAGTAGAGCGCTCGCCAGCCAGCATCTGCGATACGGAGGAAACGTATGTACATTTTTGGAGAGAATAGGTATAAGAAGTTTGTACGGGTTTTGCAAGGGTGAAAGTATGTTCGAGAAGGAAAGGAAAGAAGGCGTTATCCAAGATACGTTTTTTTGCTTGGAAAAGAATAGGGAAGAATGAAAAAAAAGGAAAGAACGAAGAAAGGAAAGAGAGAAGCAAGAAAAGAGTGAAGCAAAGCGGAAAGGAGGGAGGATGAAGGAGGGACCTAGCCGCCCGGGCCGTGTTGCCGCTTTATCGTTGGGAAAATGGGTGTCGGTTGCCTACAGCTCGGCGTGTCTGCGGCAGGAGAAAAGATACCCAGAAGCATCTCGGCCTGAGGGCATCGATGCACTGTGACTCGGTCGTCGTGGGCACTGGTCGCATCGCGGGTCAAGTGGGAAACAAGAGCGATCTCGTCACAAAGGGGTCGGCATTGTCGACACTGGGGTATTCGGGCCTCTCTAAGTCGCGCGGCGCGAGCGGACCCAGCGCTGCACGGCGCGGATGCTTGGGTCCTCGCCGGTCCAGCGGCCGTACTGGATGTCGGAGGCCTGGAGCGTCTGGTAGACGGCCTCGTCGGTGATGGTTCCGAGCCGCTAAAAGGGGCAAATAATCACAAGAGGTTAGCCCCTGCTGACACCATAAGAGTCGTGTCTATCGCGCAGCCGTGATCCCGCATATCTTCCTTGGGTTTGTTGTGGTGTATCAAGGTATGAGGGTGTGACAAGTCTGAACTCTTGAAGAAAACAAGGGGCTGCAACTCACCCTCACGAGCTCCTGGTCACAAGCTCGGAGCTGGAGCTCGTGGCCCGAGTGCGGCCGCTCCCCCTGAAGGACGTATTCGCGGTTCGAGATCCAGTCCTGGGCAGCCGCCTGGCGGAGGTAGATCTTCTGGGCCATGTGTCTGCGCGAGAAGACGTCGAGGTGGACCCTGTTGACGCCGGAGAAAAGCGGTCAGTTTACAACCCCCTAACCCCTCAACTGGTTCTTTTTGTGCTCCTATTTCTTGTCTTCCTGCGCACCCTGACAGCAACCGAGCTGTAGAGCGAGGGAAGGAAACGGGACGCTCGGGTGGACGTTGTCTGGAAAGGGGAAACACTGACTGCTGGAGCTCGGCCTTGTCCTGCTCCTCCTGCCCGCCGCGGGCCCGGGGCACGGTGGTGTCGGCGCCGCAGTTGAGGATGTGCTGGCCGTCAATGGAGCACTGGCGCAGCGCCTTCCAGCCCTCGGTGTAGTAGTCGTCCATGTCCTCGGGCGTGTCGGGCGCCGCGGCAATGTACTGTTGCAGCTGCATAAAGTCCGAGAGGAGATCGGCGACGCGAGCCCGGCGTTCCTTGTTGTCTAAAAATTCCAAGGGAAAAAGGGGGCCTAGATGTCAGTAATGTCTTCCTACCACTTTTTGCTTGTGTTCTCTATTCACCGCTCTCTGCAACGCTGGCCGCTCGACTTTGAGGTTGGTGATCGGCCTTTATGGTGTCGAATTTTTTTCCCGTCGGCGCCCAACCTCACCCGTCTCGGGTGGGCGTTTCAAGCCTCTTTCTGTTGGGCCAACGAGGGATGTCCCAGGGGACAGGGGTGGAAGGGCTCAGGCAAACACTCACAGCCGTCCATGTCTGTTGATTCGGTCTGGCGAAGGGGTAGGATAGAAGGATAAAACGATCACGGAAGATGATTAAAAAGTTTGTAGACCGCCAATGCTTTCAGGAGAACAAGATGGGTATCGTAGACAGAGGACGATGGGTTGAAGAGGAAAGAGAATAAATGGGTGTTCGGACGTCCTATGCGTTGCAGGTAAACGGAAAGATATAGGACAGCGAATGCAGGGCGACCGCCGATGAAGCCAATGAGAGAGCCCGTTGGGAGAGGAAAAGACTGTCGGGTTTGGGGAGATTGGTGGATGATCTAGCGAGCGGCAAAGCCCTCAACGGCGCGGCTCCCGCGTCCCTTTTGTATATTTTCCGATGAGGCCCCCAGCATCGGTATGGCGGTATTAACACTTGGCGGAGAGAAAGAGAAAAAAAAAGAAAGGGCTAGTGTCGACGGGATCCCGCGTTCAAGGTCCTGGTATAGTTGCCGGCCACGGCGCGGGAGGTCACCACGTAAGATGTTGGTATGTGGTATGGCGAGGAGACAAGGAAGAAAAATGAAAGCTAGACTAAGATGACGAACGGCACGGGCACCAGAGGCTCCCACCCACACACCAGGCGCGCACACCCTCGACATGTCCTCTCCTGAAGGTCTCGGGAGGCTTGGGAGCTTGGGGGTGCTCCCGGAGCTACCACGGACCCGTACCATAGGGCTCCCGCGGCCTCATACTGGTCGAGAGCGAGGAGGACGCAACCCACAGGTGGACAGCCAGGGGGGTGTGTGGGCGTGGCCGGGTGACTACACCATCAGCCATCGCCAAAAGGCCACGCCCCTGATTATACCGTGATACACAGGGCGGTCGAATCGGGGATTTTTTGAGGGCTTCTTGGAAGGAGGAGGGCCCATGCCAGCGGAAAGCTAGGAAGCAACAACCCTTGCGGAGCTGTGGTTGGAGGGTGGGGAACGATAATAATCGTTCGGGTGTGTGAGGGTTAGGTTGGGGGGTTTGTCATTTGGTGGAGGAGGGCCGCCGCCATCACCGGCAGTGCGCCTTGCCCAAAATGGCCGAGGAGGAGCCACGAAGGGGCCGTCCCGGGTGTGCCCAAGGGGGCTCCCCCGAGCGAAGCAAGTGCCTGTCACTCGACGGCCTGCGGCCCTTGCCCCTGAGCTACCTGGGTGATCTGCATGCGCGTGCTACGCTAAGCTGCAGGTCCAGCAGCTGCCACAGTTCAGACGAGGACACGAATTGGGGAATAGCAGGAAGAGAAGACCATGTGCTGGGCTGGAGGGTGGGTAGCACAAGGCTGGCGCTCGCAGTAGCAGCAACAAGCTCACGGTAGGGTGAAAGGTGGGCCGCGGGATGAGGTCATATCGAGTTGGCGGGCATCACGTAATGCCCGCCCATCACTCGGGCTTTTGGTGTAGCTTGAGCGGGCAGAGGTGTAAATCTTGTAAATTCACAACGACCGATGCGACAGGTGCTGCTGGTGGCTGAGAAGTCCGGTATCGCGAGATCCGCGAGTCCGTGACGGCCGGAACAAATTGGGTATCTCAATCTCCATCACCACGTCTCCCTGGCTAGGCGTGCGTGTCTTGGAGGCTCTATCAAAGGAGGTTTGCTGCCGTCCTCCCTTGGCGCTGCGGTAAGTGGTTGGGCTAGCCACCTCAGGCACACTACAGCACCATTCCACAGCTAGCCTGAAAGCTCGCAGGCGGAGAATTTCAGCGCAGCAGGACGCTTCGCCGGCGGCACTGCATTTCCCAACGTGGACGCCACGAAAATAGGCGCGCAGCCAATGGGCGGCGCGAAGGACGTGAAGCGCCCTCTGCATGTGGAGGCCGCTTGCTGTGGGTTCAGGAGCAGTTCGTGGCTTAGCTTGCTCGACACCTCAGGCCATGGGGCCTTGGCGCGAGGCCGTTTGGCTGTGTCGAAGGGCCATGCCAGCTGAAAACGAGATATTTTGGGGCTACTCACCCGCATTAGCCCTTTGCCCGTGATCCAATGACGATGGTGGCCCTGCCGGCAATTCCCCCCCTCGTGGCTTTCGTGGCCCGGTCAGGCATTTTGCGTTTTTGTTCTTGTGGTCATTCGCCGCCGGTTTGGCCCATTCTCGGTCTTGGAGAGGGCTCACGATGGAGCGCAAATGCCGACAGGAGCGGGAAGTCCACGAATAAAAAAGACCGATTGGGCGGGTTTGATGTGGTGATCTTCACCTTGGCCTTGGGGTTTCTCGGTCATTGGCGACCTGAAGACATTTCGGTGATGGCAGAGGGAAACAAACAAATGCGGCTCTCCAGTGCCGGGCATCCGTCGCTGCCCACCATGCCCGCTCGTCGATACAGCTTGTCTCGCTTGTGGCACCCTGGGGCTGCAGTTGGAGGCCCAGGCTAATCGGTCCCTTGCTGCTGCTTAGTACAGGACCCTCGTCAACATTGGCGGCGGCATCGACACCGGGACAGGAGACAGATGCGCGATCGACTGCAAGAGGCCTGCAGGTTCCAGCTCGTTGCGCCCGAACGAGACTTGAAAATCTCAGGTGGCTTTAGCCCCTGCTGGTCAGTTCCCGAATCCAGTCTGTTGGGAACCCAAGCATGCGGCATGCAGGGCAGCCCCACTTCAGCCCCGAGCGAAAAATGAGGGTTGTTACATTATGTCTCTTTGCGGTTGCGCTTTCTCCAAGTTTCCATCGTCATCGTGGCTGTCATGTCCGATTTGCCCCGGGCAGGGCGCTGCAATGCGGCCTGTCCTCAGCAGCGGCCCGGTCGCATGCGAGGCTCAAAACGAGAGAGATGTGTGTCTATCAACGCCCTGATGGTATTGCTGTCGATGGTGTTCCAAGAATGGCAGGCGTCCGGACAAGGGGTGGCCGCACTGGGCTGGCTGGACTAGACTGGGCTGGATGACCGGGCAAAAGAAAAAAGGCCATGCTGTGCCGCCATACCAACCAACATCTCCCGCGACCCTCCATCAGACCACCACGACGGCCTCACAAGGCAGTAAGCGGGATCGGTGCCTGGCTTATACGCCACAGAACCCCAGCTCCACCCTTCCTTTCTTGTGAATGGTCGCCTTATGGCCTGAGAGGCTTGAACAAATCCGCCAACCCACCCTCTTTTTCTCGCCTCCATTACAACAAGGCATATTATCATCATCTCTGATCTATCCTAAGCGAACGTTTGCGGGGCGGGTACGCCCTGCCCCTGCTTCCCTTCACGACGCTAAGCCAACAGATGGTTCAGGCATCGAGAATCCGAATAGCAGAGCCGCAGCTCGGCCAGAATTCTGCTTGGGTGAGCCGACAGATGCTCATGTCCATAAATAGAACGGCCTCCTTTTCTTGGTTCCACCGAAAGGAGAGCTTCAGCTGGCACCAGCGACGGCTGGGTAGGCATATACTGGTCGATCACGGTGAACTCGGGTTGTCGGTCAGAACCATTGGGATCGAAAAAAAAACTCGCCTATCATCGATTATAGCAAGACACGTAAAGTACCCTTGGCGGAATCATTGGTGATGCTGGCGATGCGGGGACAGGCGGCTTGTTGACTCCTCCCTAAGACTGTCTCGTACAATCCTCGACCCCTTCGCATCCTGAGAAGTCTCCCCAAGCGGCCTCACGGCAGCTTGACCGACCCAGAGTCTGCTAGGCTGCAGCGATGACCGCACAGCTCCCTATACCGGTGGCATCGGTCCTTCTATTGCGCCCGAATGGGGAACCCGACATTTGTGCGCGCATCACACTGGCCTGGTCCCTCTGCTGACCCTGTCTCGTTCAGGGCCCGCTCAGTCCTTCTCAGCAATGGCCTGTAACCGCTCGTCGATCTCCTCCTCGGTCAGCTTCCTGAAGTTGGGATCGGTGCCCTCCTTGCCGTCCGCCCGTGGGCCGCCAACGATGCCAATCTCGATCTCGGTCTTTTTGAAGTCGATGCTGAGCACCGTGCTGAGCGTGGTGATGGCCAGCTCCACCACTTCCTCCCAGCTGCCCTCAGCGTGATCCTTGTTCTTGAGCTTCTTCTCAAGGTGGTTCAGCGCCTCTTGCTGCTTGGGGCCTGCCGCCGTTCCCTTGTAGCCGATATAGTAGCCCGCGGGGTCGCACTTGAACAGCTGTGGTCCGTACTCCTCGTCCAGAGAGATCAGTGTCGTGGCAATGCCATATGGGCGCATGTAGGCCTAAACATAGAACTTCGAGTAAGCATCTAGCTCCGAGTCTTGGTCCTCGTCCAGCAGGACACGGGTCGAAGGTTGCGCATATTGTCATGTCATACGACAAGGATACATACCCTCTGAGTGTAGACCTGGCTGATATTGGCCAGCCTCTTGGCCAGAGCGTCACACGGCATCTCATAACCGTACTTGTAGCGGAATTCAGCGGCCTCGCCCTGTGCCCGCTGAGCAAAGGCCCTGGCGTCTGCTATGGAGCCGGTGATGACACAGCCAACCCTGGGCGAGATTTGGAAGAGGTGCGACACCGATGAGGGGTCGATGAGCTTGTCCTAAGTCGGTCCGGCCTCGTCAGCTACAGGCCGGGGTCTTGTGAAAAGACGAAGCAGTGCTCCCTTGTGGAGGGGTAGAGTGACGTACGGGCACCTTCTTTTGCGACAGGACAACGGCGCAGTCCTTGCCACGGACGCCTACCGCCATAATGTTGGCAGCGGTAATCGCCTTGAATGCATACTCTGGGAGAAATGCGTCGCCTATCATCAGCACTCATTGTCCGCGGGGCAGTGTCGAGCTGGACTGGACGCTCGGCCAAGCTGATCGAGCTGGCTGGGGAATCAATGGACTGTCTGCATACCGACTTGGTACAGTCTACCCCGGTCGGAGAAGATAGTAATGTGCCTGTCGTATCCTGCGCTCCCTGCAGCAGAGACATATTGGTCAGTTTAGTTGTTTGCATTGGCGGGACGAGGCGGGCGGGCTGAAAACTGCTGCTGTCCATGACGACGAGGGCGGGCAGGAGAGAAAACAGAAACGCACCAGACATCTTGGGCTTGCCGCGGGGAGAGGTATGGGGGAGCTTCGTCGGTGGTCGGATGTGGGCGTTGCAGGCTGTCGGGCGGTGATGATGGGTTGCGGAGGTCAGGGTGGATGCGCTGCCCTTGAGCTCTGTCGACGGAGCTTCCCTGAACGCGTTGCCCAGAGCTTGCCTAGAGTTGGAAGGCTGAATCAGCTGGCTGAGCAGTGCTCCAAATTGCCTTGTAATTCAGGCGCAAAGGGATCAAGTCCAGACTTTCCAGCACAAAGTAGTGTGGTCCGTGCTCCGCGAACGGCTGGATAAGCCTTTGAACCCCTGTCAGCCCCGCACCAGATAAGTCGAAGTGGAAGCAAGAGCCAAAGGCAGTTCAGCAAGGGAAGAACGGAGGGAATTGGAGAAGAAAAAAAAAAGTGAGGCAATCACAACGAAAAATTATTGACCAGCGAAAACGGAGCATTCCAAAGTCGGCACAACATACTTTGGGCAGCCAGACGCATCCAATCAGCCCGACGCCCGGTTATGCAGCCGAGCTTATCGAGGATTGGCATACCACCGCCGCTATAGGCTCGCTCAGTGCCCGCGGCAAAAGTCGGGGCCCTCTGCTTGGTCGACTCTTTTCCCTTTTTTAGCCCAGCGTTATTGGGGGACCTGCCGCTACGGTCCCTGCGCCTTCCTTCCACCCGCGTGGTGTCTCCCTATTTGATCTATTGTTTTTATACCCCTCCGATTGAGCTCCCTCCGTCTCCCTCCCGGTCCTCTCCCTCTTCGCGCCCAGCATGGCTCCCCAGACCTTGCCAGCACAGAACGTGCCGGCCTGGAAGCGATTGGGCTTGAAGCTTAAAGGTGCTGGCGACACCCCTTCGACCCCTTCGGCCAAGCCTGTGGCCACGGGCAGCAGCGCAGCTTCGACAAACGGACCGCGAGACTCCCCCAGCTGGGGCAACAAGCGAAAAGAGTATCCCTCGCCCGCGAGCCAGTTTGGCAGCAGCAAGCGACCCCGAACAGACTTCAACCAGGCGGCCCAGACGCCCGGCCGGCGCAAGTCGGTCACTTTTGCCGACAGCACCAAGGGCTCGGACCTCGACCCCTCGGCCACCAAGACGCCCTCCAAGCCCCCAGGGGCTACCGAAGACAAGCAGCCGAAGAAGCAGAAGAAGCCCAAGGCCCGCAAGCCGGCCAAGAAGCCTGAGCAGAATTACAAGCCCGACCACCTTCAGCCCCAGCTGAGCCAGTACTTGCGCGACTGGCACACTGCCCGTGACACGTGGAAATTCCGCAAGAACATCCAGACCCTGGTGATCAAATACGCCTTCGACCCCGTGCTCCTGCCCGCCGCCGACTTTCCAATCTTCCGTAAATACGCCATTGGGTTGCAGGGCGCTTCGAGGGACTGGCTCCGCACCTCGGCGGCTGAGCTCAGGAAGAGGGACCTAGAGCAGAAGGGCGCCGCCGGGTTCCCCGCGGGCACGACTGACGCCGACGTCAAGCAGAAGAGGTACGAGGAGCTGGTCGCCAAGATGCTCGGCGCGCAGGGCACCCAGCCGAGGCGGGGTGGTGGCTCCAGCAATGCCAATGGCAAGCGCGTGCGCGACGATTATAGCGAGGAGGATCTGGTCATGGGCGGTACGGAGGCCGACGCGCGGGGGCCCGAAGTCACTCAGCGCATTGTAAAGCGGATGCGGGCCGAGATGGTGCTTGACGAGCTGTCCGATGCCGACACGTCCGATGCCTCGGCCGCAACGACGTCCACCACCACCACCACCACGACAACCAATGGCGCCTCATCGGAGGGAGAGGCAGCGACAGCAACGCCGTCAGCCGAGGAGGCCAAAGCCAAGGCGGCTGATAGCTCGCAGAAGCGAAGGCGCCAGCGGAAGAAGCGCACAGTCGATGACGATGACGACACCAGCAGCAGCGATGACAGCAGCGACAGCAGCGACGACGAGGATGCCGGGTCTGAGGACGAGGGGGAGGAGGAAGACGAGGAAGAGGATTCTGACAACGAGTCCACCTCGAGCTCGGGGACGAGCAGCAGCGGCTCCGACTCGGACTCGTCTGATACCGTGAGCGAAGGCACGCTCCAGAGGTTGGCGCAGGAGCGTGAGGCTCTTGAGTCCTCCTCTTCGAGCAGTAGCAGCAGCAGCGGCTCTGAGTCTGATAGCGATTCCGATGCCGAGTCCGAGCTATGATCGGACGCGGCAGGAAAGATATCGCGGCATGTTTTCCCCCGTTGCTATCCCTGTTGAAGAGACTCGAGACGTGTCGGTCCTTTGAACACCTTACACACCGGCTATCATACACTCGAAGCAACTGGCGACGGCCTATCTACGTACTGTCTTTATCCTCATACGAAGGTTTTCTGGATACCACCAATGTCAAGCTATGTTGACATCAGAAAGACCGGCTACACGCTTGGCGCAAATCCATAATACTATCTACCTCGCGAAGGCCTTTCCCTTGTTCTAATATTGTATCACCAGGACCCGATATCTACATGTATCAGATGAGTGTTCTATTAGGCGGCTTCCCAATATGGGAGGAAGTGGGAATGCTATTGTTCCTGTATGCGACAAGCAATCGGCGCCTTCTCATTCTCAGCGCTGGAAAGCAGTGACCCCCTCGGCGGCTAGGCTCTCAGCCTGGCGTCTCGGGCCGACTGTCGCCAAATCTCGATGGTGATGACGCCCCCCTGGAAGCAGCTATTGCCGCACCAATCGCGCCCCCAGGGTGGTTTCTGGCGAACACGGAGGCCATCCCCTCGACGCCGCCGTGGAGCTCGCGCCCTGCGACAACGGCCAGCGCGTCTCCGAGCGCCAAGGCCACCGTCGTGCTGGCCGTCGGCGCGGCTATGCCCAGGCAATCAACTTCAGAGACGGGGATCGGAGCCGGCAGCACCACGACAGGCGCACCATGCTGCTCACCGTCTCCCATATCCTCGTCCCTAGACGATGCCG
The DNA here is from genome assembly GCA_000733355.1 of Falciphora oryzae. Taxonomy (NCBI): domain Eukaryota; kingdom Fungi; phylum Ascomycota; class Sordariomycetes; order Magnaporthales; family Magnaporthaceae; genus Falciphora; species Falciphora oryzae. Next base: position 1,886,068 of record JNVV01000004.1, read on the forward strand.
CCCATGCTCGGTCGTCGAGTTCACCCCTAAAGTCTCCATCAGACTCGTACCCACACTCTCCCGCTCTTTCCGCGGCATAAGAAGAAACGCTCAAACCCCTCGACGCCGCGCTTCTACTCCTCTCCCTCGTCCTCACCCCTCTCAGCAGCGCCGCGATCTCGCACCCCCCGTTAGGCGCGGCCGTGACGACGATGACGGGCAGCGACCGGTGCAGGTGGCCCGCGAGGGCGCGCAGCTCGGGCGTACGGCCGCTGAAGCTGACGAGCAGCGCCGCGTCCCGGCCCGGCGCCAGCAGGCCCAGGTCACCGTGCAGCGCCTCGGTCGGGTGCATGAAGGCGGCACGCACCGACAGCGAGCTGAAGGTGGCGGCCAGCTTGCGCGCGATGTGGCCCGACTTGCCGACCCCGCTCACGACCAGCGTCCCGCCCTGCCGCTGGCTCCGCGTGATGGCGGCCACGGCGCCCTCGAACGCCGCCTGTGCTGCTGGGTCGCTGCTGTACAGCTGGGCTAGAGACGTCAGGGCTGCGGCTTCGGCGTTGAGCACGCGCACGGCGCTGGCTAGGCGGTCTGAGGCGAAGGGCTGAAAGTGATGTTGTTGAGTCTCGGTGCTGGCCAGACCCGAAGGCGACAGGGGTGGGGCGGGCAGGGTCTTGTCCCGCTCGCGGGAGTGGTAGCCCGCCGGCCTCAGTGACGGTGACGGCGGCGCGGTGACCACAGGGCTGGCCGGCGACTGGAGAGATGTGACGGCGGCGGGGACAATTGGTGATGATGAAGCGAGCCCTGGGGCCGAGATGACGTTGTCGAGCTCCGGGGGCTCCTGATGGATGGGAGAGCAGAACGGTATGCCGCCTGGCGATGGTGGTGATGGCGGTCGCTCCACCGGCCCGGCCGGCCGGCCGACCAGGTAGACAGCACTTGTCTGCACCGGGCCGGGCCGCTCGTGATGCCTGTGGTTGGCCATTGTGCTAGATATAGCTCTCCCGTCGCGTTCGCCTCTCACAGACTGCACCGACTTGATTCTCCGATCCTTCCCGCACTTCCGACAAAACTTGGCCTTCGCTTGTTCTCCAGGTGCAGTCGACCAAGGGGAAGGGAAGTTTTTTTTCTGAAGATGCCTTCACAGATTCTTATCTTTTACGTTCGTTTCGTGTTCGTTTTCTCGGAAATTTCCGCTCATTTGACTCCTGACGTGGTCGGCATGGAAGGATATAAAGGCGATTCCCTGCTTCCTGACTCTCGGTAGCTGCATGCGAAAAAAAAAGGAAAAAGCAATTTGGTGACGTCCGCGATCGAGGCGGGAGGCAGGAGTCCCGTCCAGCTGATGTAAGGGAGGAGTTCGAGCCTTTCAAAGGAACGAAGCAACGACTGGCTGCCTTTTTTTTGTGGGTGAAGATGGTTCACTGATTATGAGGTTGCGAAGCTAACCAGGGATTCTGGAATTCACATGCTTTCCCCAAGAGAGAGAGCGTCGATGGGTCGGCAGGCGAAGAATGGATGTGGATCGGGAGCCATTGGCCGGGGCGGGTTTTTTTTACGTGGTACGGGGCAGTGCTGTATAGATGTGCGCGGACTGCCGGACTCCGCCGCGCCGGAGAGTGACATTCCAAGCGGCCCCTGTCTGTTTGCTCGATGACAAATGCGGACGAGATAGAGGGTGAGGATGGATGCCGTCTGGATCGGTCAGAAAAACAGGAAGGGGAAGAGGCTGCATGCGGGATATCGTACGGATCCGTCGGGCTAGCGAGGGGCCGGACGGGTTGGCCAGGCTATTATTGTTCAATCTAGAGGTGTGCCCGTCCGACTTTCCCGAGCGCCTGTCTCCAAAAGCACGCCCACTACCCGTTACTCGCCCGCTATCCGCCCTGGCCGGATGGAGGGCTTGGAGGGGTTAGAGCAGCCCGAGTATAGCAGTGTACATATGTGGACACATCATCCGATATCTGCGTCGGAAACCAGCCCTTTGGGAACCAAAGCTGGATTAGTCACGCTAGTGGAGAGCTATGCAATCGGGCCAACGGGAGAGGGGCAAAACGGTCGTCGATATACAAGTTCGTCCCCAGCCATCGCGGTCCGCTGGAGGATGGGCGGCGGGGATCGATCGGGGTGTTTTCCTCATAGCCTATGTATATACGGAGCGCAGCCGGTTCAAGACACGTGCATGCGGGTGTGTGCTCGGGTAACGCTGTGACGCACTCCTTGGCCGTCATCTTGGGCCAAGGCTCAAATGCTATGCAACGGCAGAAGGAGGCGGGAAAGGAGAAAGCTGAAGAAAAAGAGAGGTCGATAGGTTTTGGTGGGAGGGAGTGGGGTTCTTGCTTGCAGAAGTGCGTGTCATGTACCTAAGTCTAGATTCCTCTTGGGCTAGACAGGGAACTAGGAGTATCGGTTAATTATCAGGAGCGTGGAAGTGGAAAATCGAAGCCCGAGAATATGCAAAGATACGACATGGAGGATACCCGACCTCCCTATTGCCCAATTTGTTCGGACCGAGATGGGAGCGGTTCAGAAAACGGGCGGGGATCGATCGATGACGAATGTTTCTTTATCGATGGCGTCTTCTACTGTCCGGGGTCGTCCCTCGTATGTCCGAGCCGAGCAGAGCACAGTGCATCAACGAAGAACGACGGACGGCTGTGACCCCTAATCTCGGGCGGCTGAAGGGGGCCTCCCAACCACCCCATTTCCTAGAAACTGTTATGTATACCATGTCCGCTTCCTTCCCGCCTCTAGACTATCTAGTATTTTGCACCTGGACTGCGGACACATAGTGTTCCTCCAGAGGCGCTTGTCCACAGGGCCCGTTGGCCCGCTTACGTAGTGGTACTGGCCAAAAAGCCGCCACTGCCGTCGGTCGCCGAGGCCGTACAGCTGGTCGCCCCAGCGGCCCGTGAACCCGAGCCATCCGGTCGGGGCCGCCGACGCCTCGTCGCCGCTGTTGATCGGTGCTGCGGGCTTGAAAACACCACAACCTCGGTGCTTCGCGTCGCTGTCTTGCCCGTCTTCATCCCCGTCCTCGCCGGCTCCTTCGGGAAGCTCGTGCCAGTACGCCCACACGTTCTTGGCCGGGTCCCAGAGCGGCCCCTTGTCCGTCACGTCCTTGAGCATCCCAAACGGCAGGACGTAGGGGTGGTTCCCCGGGGTGGCGTACATGGCGTGGCTGCCGACGGCTGAGTAGATGACCGGCCTGTCGGCATCCCTGCTAGACGGCCGCGGAGAGTTTTCACTGGTAGTGGTCCTATTGCTCCCTGTTGCTGCCTTCTCGAGCGCTCGCCACGCGTACGCCTGGCCGCCCTCGTGTTCGCTCAGGAACATGGCCGTCGGCTTGCCCCGCACGAAGCGCACCATGCAGTGCTCCCAGTCGCCCACGTGGTTCCCGAACCGGATCCCGAGAACCGTCTGTCCGAGGTTGTAGCTGTAGAAGAAGAACCAGAAGGCGTCCAGGACGGGCCCGTCGTCTGTCTGTTTCTCCACGAGGACGAGCACAGCCGGCGCCGTCGAGCGGCCGCCGAGCTGGTTGTTCTTGCTGCTGGGCAGCCCGTCGCGGCTGCTCAGCCAGCCTGGTCTCGTCTCCACGTCATCTGTGCTCGTGAGGTACACTGTGCCGCTGTGAATGGCGTTGAGGGAGTCTAGGTTTGTCAAGTTCAAGGGGACCCGAGAACCTCCATCTCCGCCTTCATCATCACCACCGACTGGCTCGCTATAGTTAAAAGCGCGCATGTGCTTGACGTGCTCCTCCGCGCTCGCAGGCCAGAAGCTCTCTTTGGAGTGCAGATGAACGAGCGGCGCGTGCCGCAGCACGTACTCGGGGACCTGCTTTGAACCCTCTCTCCTCACCGCTTTCGTCCTCTGTTGTCCTAGCCTTGCTCCTGCTTTTCTTGTTCTATTTTCTCCTCCGATATCGCCTAGTGACTGCCCTTCAACATCGCCACTCTCGAGCCCCGGCGGGTCCCAGCGAAGGTGGTGGACGCCACACAGGCTCAGCCAGCGGCAGGCCTGCCGGTCGGCCCAGTACGAGGAGCCCGAAACCCACTCCGCGTCCCGGGCGCGCTGCTCCGGGCTGGGCGGTGTCGGGTTCAGCGCCCGGGGTGCCACCCAGGTGACGACGTACAAGGCCCACATGACTGCGAGGACGATGGCCAGGAGCAGCAAGAGTGGCCAGAGCGCCCGCACTAGAACGCTGGGGAGAATAGAAGCGAGGCTGTTGGGTCTAGGGTTCTTGGGCTGAGCTGGCTGCCGCTCAGGGGGAGAATCTTCGAGGTCGTTGTCCTGTTGAGTGCGGAGGAGAGGCTGGCTCTCAAGGTCGTCTTCCATAGGGCATGGCCCAGACCCCTGGGGCCTCATTTTGCTAACGCGCCGCTTTGAATTGCACAATGATGGTGTTTGTTATGTCTTGTCATCTGCCATGGGGTATTGGATCCGTGGTGGTCCGGCCGTGATTGAATAGGTATTTATGAAAAGCAAATTGTCGTTGAGAAAGAATCGTTGAGTGTCGTATCATTTGCTTCAGCCCATCACCGTGGGCCAATGGCGGCCAGCCAAGTACCCCCGTGGCGCTCCCCCACGCGGCCTAGTGCCGCCAGTCAGCTTCCCAGGAAGAGCACAGGCTTGATTTGCGCACGCAGCACCGTCAACACCCAACCGTGACAGAATGCTCTCAGAAAGGATGGTCCTGTTGCACGCTCGCTGGCACTTTGGGGTGTGCGGGAAGTCTAGTTACTATCCCGACTGACGCTAGTCAATGGTAGGAACCTGCTCGCTGTGGACATTGCCGAAATCATGAGGCTTCTAGCACTCGGCGGCGGCCACCCAGCGCCACCCCGGGCGCCACAGCGATGCTTCCGAGTCCGGCCATCTGCCGCCGTGTCTGGCTGGGCCTTGACGCTGGGGGTTGGCGTCAATGGCTGCGCGCGGCTTGCCGTGGTGCCAGTGGCCGTTTCCAGGGCTAGCTCAGCCCTTGGTGGGCCAAGACCGCGAACGCGAATGGCTCATCGTCGTTATTGCTTCAGCGTCGCTGAGAGTAGAGAGGAAAAGCTGCAGTCGGGCCCCAGCAGTGGACGGTCTCGTCGGGAAAGCAGGTCCGATTTCCGAGCGAGCAGAAGTGGCTCGAATTTCTACTCGCATACATGTGTCTCCTCCAGCCGGCCCTCGAATGTTGGTCGACATTTTCGATGGATATGCGCATTGAAATGGATGCTTGCAGCGCTTGAGGCCACGCGCGGGCTGAGCGTGGCGTCAGCTGAAAATCGAGGCCATTGCAGCTGAATACAGCGCGAGCCCAGCGCTCGATCCCCTGAGCTGGCCCCACGCACAGACCACACTCGGCTCCCAATCTTCTAACGCTCAGCTCGCGCCGCCAAGCCGGTATGAAAATCCACGGCTACTCCATCCATCACCGGTGCCAGAGGGAAATAGGAAGCCTCTTCGAACGACCCACATAGAGGCCACATTATTGAACATGTCCAAGCCAAAGTTCAACCCTCTCTACGCGGTCCTGGCCTCCCTCGCCTTGGTCGGCCTTTTCTTCTGGCCTTTCAGCAGCCACGGCGCCGTCTCGAGCGGCTCGGCAGGCGGCGCGACGTCAAAGGCCGATGCGGGACATGTCACGCACGTTGTCCTGTTCGAGTGGAAGACGGCCGCTGATCCCGACGAGGTTGTCATGGTGGGTTGGCTCTCATTCTGCTCAGGCAGCGTATCTACGTATTGGCACCATACCCAGCACTGGCTGATGGCAATTCCCCCATCCCCCAGGCCCACAAGCGCTTGATGGCCCTGCGGACCAAGTGTATCCATCCGACTCGCAACCAGCCTTACATCGTGTCGCTCAAGGGCGGCAGGGACCATTCCCCGGAAGGGCTCCAGGTAAGGGTCGGCTGGGACTTTTAGAACATCGGACGGATACTCGCTGACCGTAATCTGGGTAGCATGGCGCTACACATGGCTATGTGGTCGAGTTCGCCTCCATCGAGGACCGCGACTACTACGTCAAGACGGACCCCGCGCACAAGACCTTTGTTAGTAGCATCTCGGGCATCGTGGAGAAGGCCACTGTGCTGGACTTTACGGCTGGATTTTACTAGGCGGGGGAAAGAGCCGGGTCGTTGGGTCGTGGAAAATCCGACCATTGCCCGCAACTGTCAATTTCCATACATCCAGCATCCTTGACTCGCAATAAGCAGCCGCCTGTCGTCCGCCATGCGCTCCATCCCTGCGGGACACGCTACAGCCGAAGCTTCCATTGTCGTCCCATTCTCTTGGGTTCTCTTTGATGGTCGCTTCATTGTCCGGGCTCCCAGGCCATTGTCCCCCGTAGTTTCTCTGAATGCCACCAGACCCAACTTTCGGGACTGTCGCGCCTGCAATCCGACCCTGCCGCACGCCCCGCATGCACATGCCGCCTCATCTGGCAGATGGGTTGGAATGCCAATGCTAATTGCTGCTCGTAATATGTTATATGCAATGTCTGGGAAAGTTCGGATGTTTACCCTCAAGCACCCGCGACCAACGACAGTGACGCTCAGGATGCAGCCAGTGCCAATTGAGGCAAGCGCGGCAGCATCACCGGCTTCAACGCGACTCACCGTCACCTGCTGGCGGTTACGGGCAGGCAGCCAGCCAGTGAGGGGAAGTCCAGAGAGCCCACGCCTGCGTCCAATCCAGGGTCGGGTGGCTTCTTCCATGTTTTCGAGGCTGGAGCACCCGCCCCCTCAATCAAATCAGCTGGCTGACAGGCTTGACGGGATGCCGCAGACCGCCGTCGGGCTGTTTCTCCCGAATTGTCAGGGTCTCGTCAATGCATGGAGTCCACCGGCGCTGGGCTCACATCAAAACAGAACCTCTGCTGCTTCAGCTCCCGCCGCCCTGACCCTGCATCGCGCGGGCTTGCGCGCCGCGATGCCACCGTCGCCGAAATCTAGCAGTTGAGACAGCTCCTACACATAGACGCCCGGTTTGGCGGTCTTCCTATCCATCCTCAAACCTGATCTGCGCTTCTGGTTGCGAGACACGCGACATCGCCCGCTTTTTCTAGTGCCTGTTTCCTGTGCCCATTTGCTGTCTCGATATTTCGCCTCTTGGTGCAACAACCCGCAACGCAAATGACCACCCCAGCTCGCTTTGCCGCCCACGCCGCCGAGCAACCAAAGATCCGAAGATGGCCTGCATAGCCATATCCTTCTGCGCGCTTGGCACATCAACAAGCCGCAAGCCCAGCAGCAGTAGCAGCAAAAACAACAAGAGCAACACCAACAAGCAGGGGAGCAAAAACATCTGGCACCGCTCCGTCTGCGGCGCCGCTGTTGATGAGCTACAGAAGCCGCCGCGGCCGGCGCCCTCGCGCCGCTACCTGCTCTCGGCGCTGCCACGCCCGCCGCCGCCGGAGCCCAGCCGCAGCGTCATCGCCGCGCCGGGTGCTGCCGCCGCCGACGCCGCGCGCTTCTCGGTCGTCGACGCCGCCACCCACGAGCTCACCTACACGCTGCTGACCGAGTTCGGCCACGGTAGGGCCCGCCGGAGGAGCGTCGCCGTCGGGAGCGTGCGCCGCAGCGTGCGCGTCTACGACTTTGACGAGGTCGCCCAGCTCTTCACGGCCGGCCGCCATGCCAGCATCGGCAGGTTCGCACACGGTGGTGTAGGTCTTCCCTGTCGGACCACGCGTGCCTCTTTCCGTCGTAACTTCTTCTTTTCTTCTGCTAACGACTCAACTGCCCTGGGTACTTCTCGCACACAGGAGCCCTCCCCAGCCGCCGTCCTGAGCGCCTCGGATACGGCCTGGCGGGTCTGGCTCTGCGAGCCCATGGGCACCGCGACTGCCTACTTCCCGCCGCGCACCGTCTCCCGCATCGGCACCATCGACTTGCCGCAGTCCAAGCGGCGGCTCCGCTGGCGCACGACAAGCCCGCTCGGCATGGTGGACGACGACGATAGCACTAACGATGTCAATGATGATGTTGCTGCTGCCAGTGATAATGATAATGATGACGATGATGCAGCTGCTGCCGCAGCTCCTGCCACCACCACCACCACCGCCACCATCCTCCAGCCGGCCGCACCAGGCAAGTTCACCGGCCCGAGGCCCACCAACAGTCACAGCGCCTTCAAGCTCGTCTCGGTCGACGAGCGTGCCGCCAGCGGCAGCGGGCCCGCCCCTCCCGTGGTGGCCAGGTTCGACCGCGTCGGCGATGTTGGGTGCGCGCGCATGGAGGGCCAGCTGCGCGTGTACAACGTGGAGGACTACGAGCGCGAGGTCGGCGGGAGGGAGGTCCTGGACGTGCTGATGCTCCTGTCTCTGTCCTCCGTCGTCCGTCCCCTGAGCCTCCGCCAGGATAAGGCCAGGGACAAGGACAGTGGAGAGAGGTCACCTGCATAGTTGGCTTGGAAGGGTGGGAAAGGTTGCGAATGTGGATTCCACCAGTTGTTCTATGGGTATCAAACACGTCTATCTATATCTACAAATTGGCGTTAATCGAAGGCGGCCGTGCTGTGGTGCCTGCTTCCCTGCTCATCATGGGAAAAAAAAGGGGGGGACTCCCCCATCCGAAATCCTGCCCAGTAACCGACATAATATACCAACCAGTTCCCTTTTTTTTTTTTTTTTTTTGTTCTTTTTTACCGCTGCGCCTCATAGGCCTCCACCCATTTCACCAGCTTTGCGACTGTGGCCTTTAGGGCCTTGATCTTAGCCGCCTGCTGTTTGGTCTTGGCCGCCTGCTTATCGGCCAAGGCCGCGAGACGAGCGGTGCTGCTTCATAGCTTTTTTCGGCTCGTCCTTTCGCCATAGTTGTGGCTTTTTTCCCCCACTGTCGCCAGCTTGCGGCTAGCGCTTTATGCTGGGACGTCTTTCAAAGTTTGTTGCTCTATACTGCCTGCTGGCTTCGTCGCGCATTCACCACCCGCCAGGCCTGCGTCTGGGCAAAGCCAGGGATGATCTGCGGAGCTGGGTTGGAGGGAGGGAATATTGGAATCATGACTTTTATGACCTGGTTTATAAAGTATTAAATATTTTGCAGATTGGGGTCCGTTTAGGGCGGCGGTGTTGTGTGCCTGCTCGCCCG
>JNVV01000004.1:1895542-1945141 GCA_000733355.1 Falciphora oryzae
AAGCCCAGAGCCTTTCGGCACACACAAAACCCCGAGCCTCTGGGCACGCACAAAGCCCAGAGCCTTTCGGCACACACAAAACCCCGAGCCTCTGGGCACGCACAAAGCCCAGAGCCTTTCGGCACACACAAAACCCCGAGCCTCTGGGCACGCACAAAGCCCAGAGCCTTTCGGCACACACAAAACCCCGAGCCTCTGGGCACGCACAAAGCCCAGAGCCTTTCGGCACACACAAAACCCCGAGCCTCTGGGCACGCACAAAGCCCAGAGCCTTTCGGCACACACAAAACCCCGAGCCTCTGGGCACGCACAAAGCCCAGAGCCTTTCGGCACACACAAAACCCCGAGCCTCTGGGCACGCACAAAGCCCAGAGCCTTTCGGCACACACAAAACCCCGAGCCTCTGGGCACGCACAAAGCCCAGAGCCTTTCGGCACACACAAAACCCCGAGCCTCTGGGCACGCACAAAGCCCAGAGCCTTTCGGCACACACAAAACCCCGAGCCTCTGGGCACGCACAAAGCCCAGAGCCTTTCGGCACACACAAAACCCCGAGCCTCTGGGCACGCACAAAGCCCAGAGCCTTTCGGCACACACAAAACCCCGAGCCTCTGGGCACGCACAAAGCCCAGAGCCTTTCGGCACGCCAATGGCCGTTTTCGAGATCCTCGCGATCACCCCGGCACGCATAAGACTTTGAGCCTCTGGGCACGCATAAGAGCCCCAGAGCCTCCGATACGCCAATGGCCGTTTTCGAGATCCCCGCGATCACCCCGGCCGATACCCGATCACGAGGATATAAGCCGTGCATGCGTATAAAAGAAAAAGTTGCCAGTGTTGGATCATAATTCCAGCATAATTGCATCATTATGCTGGCGCATGCACTTGAGGGATCTGGAGGCCTGGAGGGCCTGGGAGGCCCTGGCCTACGGGGTCCTACGGACCCCGTGACCTGGAGGGCCAAGCTCTACAAGCAATGTATATAAGGGCTTGGTTGCCCTCCCTCTCTGGCAGATAGATCCATTTCTTCTTCGTGCACAATAGATTATGATTCCTCTGATATAAGGGATCATTGTTCACCCTGTTTTGGAGATCTCCGAGCCCACAGGAGTACATACTCCTACCAACAGAAAGAGAGAAAAATAGCAATAAAAAAAGAAAATTGTTAGTTTTTGCTGCTGCTAGCTTTATCGCACATTCACCATCCGCTAAGCTTAAAGCTTGCGCTAGAGCAAAGCCAAGAATGATCTGGGTTAAAAGGAGGGAAAATTGGAATCGTGGCTTTATGACCTGGTTTATAGGGTATCAAATATTTTACAAGTTGGAATCCGTTTAAGGCGGCCGTGCTGTGGGCCTGCTCGCCCGTATGTCGTGTAAAAAAAAAGAAAAAAGAGGAGAGAAAAAAAAGAAAAGAACAGGAGAAAAAGAAATAAAAAACTCCTCCATCCCCTTCTTTCCTACCGTTGCGCCTCATGGGCCTCCAACAGCTTCGCGACCGTGGCCTTCAAGGCCTCGATCTCGGACGCCTGCTGTTTGATCGTGGCGTCCTGCTTCTGGATGATCTCGTCGTGCTGCTTCAGCTTCGCGTAATCTCTCTTGATATCCTGCGTCACCTTCTCAATCTGGTTCTGCTGCGCTCTGAGCTTGCGACTTAAAGGGTCTGATTTCGGCGCCGCGGCAGAGCTTTTACCGTGATTCTCGTCACAGGCCTTCTTGAGCTCCTGAACTTGGTGGTGAAGGTTGAATGCGCCCCTCTTGATGCCACTGAACTCGTCCTTTACAGACTGGATCTGCTTGGTGGTCGTTTGCGAAGTGGCTTCCTGGCCGTGTGCGTGGAGTGTCAGGTTCCGGAGGCTGGTTTTGATTTGATCAACGCCCATAGTCTGGAACGTTGCGTCGTACTCCTCGTCAAGCTGTAAAGATTTTCCACCCAGTCAGCAAAAGAGCTTTGCTGAGTAAGTCCTCGCTGCCGCCACCACTCCTCGGGTTTCAAAGTGAAGGCTTCGAAAAGGCGGCTCGATCCGTCCTTTCCCTGGCAAGGAAGGAATGGATTTTGCTGGCCTGATGGAAATGCAAAACCAGTCCGCACATCAGACTGGGCCTCAAGGGAAAGAAAGCTGGCCAGGACGAATTTCCACAACAGCAAGGCTGGGTGTCCCCAAGGTTTGCCAAGGGCCAGCACTGAGTGAAAAAAAAGTTCCTGGCCAGCTCGCTGTCGTCCAAGCTGGAACAGTGGATGTGCGCCCCCCTGGCAGTGCGTAAACCACGGCGCGTCCAACCCCGATTCGTGTAGACCCGAAGGTCAGAAGCCCGTGCTTCGATGAACCAGGGTGTGTCGGCGCCGTGGGTGAGGAGTGTTGGGTGTGGCGGGTGCAGTCAGTGGTGTCCGTAGAGCCTTCCCCCCCTTGGCCGCCCCAGAGGAACGACCAAGGAACACGCGGACAAAGTACCCGAACGCTCAAAGCGATCTCATGCTACCACGGATCAGAGGTGCCCGCCCAAGCAGCCGAAGCCACGAAAGGGTGAAGCCCTACACCTCATCTCCTCCCGCTTGTGTGCCTCCTTTGCCAAAGGAGCGAGGAAGACGCTGGCTCTAGACGCATGGTTACCGAGGAATGGTGGGGATGGGGATGGAGCACCCATCGCGACCAAGCCAAGGCCAGTTCCCCCGCCAGTGAACATCGAATGCCCGGGCCTGGAAAGTTGTCGTCCGCGGGAACTGTGCACCAAGCTGGGCCAAACACGGAACCATCATAGGTGATGGATCACGACTGACTGCGAAAAGCCTGGGGTGCAGACGGAATGAAATTCTGGCTGGGACTTACCTCGAGCTCCAAGATCTGGAGCTGGCCGTCGATCTCGATCTCGGCTCTTGCGGGCTGTTTTATATATGTGCGTAATGTTGTGCGCGCTGGTCAGTGTCAAGCTTCGGTCCAGGATATGACTAGGTAGGTGGAAAGTGAAGGGTGTTTAACTTACAAGCTCGGGTGCTACGATCTCGTTGGTGCCGGTCAGGAATGAATCCCTGAGCCGCGCCGAGTGCGCATAATCGTCGTCTTCGGGAATCGCCAGCTCCAGGGAGGCGGCGGGTGGCGGCAGTGGGCGAGACTATCATCAAATGGCAGTCAGATTTAGTCGAGATAATGGGTGATGGTGGAGTTGGGCTTGACAGGGAGGACTTACCCGGATTACGAGCCGGGTGTCGCTGCACGAAGCGACACCCGGCTCCTCCGCGGCTGGGGCATCGGCCGACATGGTGATGGTGGCGGCGGTGGTGGCCGTGGTAGTGGTGGTGATGGCGGTGATGGAAGAGCTTCTGTTGTCGATGGAAGTTAGCAACTATCTGGCCAGGTAGTGATGCGGAAATGTGATGGAAAAATGTGTAATGGAAAAAAGGAAGTGTGATGGAGATGAAGAAGCCAAAGGGAAGACCATGGTTGTGGATGCGAGTTGCTAGGGATCTGGTGGTGGGAGCTGGTAATTTGGGTTGGGTTGGGAGTACTTGCGTTGGTTGAAGTTGTTGGTGTCGGAAAAAAAAGAGAAGAGAGAAGAGAAGAGGTGGCAGAGAGGGAGGGAGGGGGGAGGGAGGGACTTTATATCCGCGGGAAGACAGGAAATCGAGGCAAATCAGTAACGGAATCAAAAAGAATCAGGAAAAGATTTTTGCTGCCTGGAAGCAAACTCGGGAAGGAACCCACAAAAGAAAGCAGCAGTGGGCTGCAAAGAGATCAGACGGAATCAACGACGGGAGGGGTGTATGGGCGTGTAGGGGCGTGTAGGTGTGCGTGGTTGCTTTCGGGGGGTGGTGTTGACGGCTGGCGAGATCTGAGGTTGAACTGAGGTTGATCTGAGTTGAGAACTGGGTTGAGGAAAGATCACGTCGAACTTGCTCCAGGAAGTGGGGCGGGAGTGCACGACAAGCACTTCAGCCTAGAGCCTGGCATCAGATGGTGCGTTGGTGGGCAAGAACACACATGTTAGCAGAATGTGGCCAGGGGGAGCCAAACAATGGCCTTATTAGGCCATTGCCTCTGTGGCAGTCCGCATTGTCCGGCTGGGGGACAAAGAAGTCGAGGAAACTTTTTGCGCCCATTGCTGGACTTATATATTGACCTGCGGCAGGAAACTTGACTCCTTTTCCCAAATGTCATCTTAGTGTTAGTCAACGGCCGCGTCGATCTGGGACAGTCCATCAAACTGTCCCCAAGACAGTCAGCAGTAGAACCAGCTTTGCTAGGGCAGCATACACAACCTTGCAAACGCCCCTGCGTATCACGTTCAAGATGAGCGGACTGGGCTCCAGCAATGACCAAGGCGTCCCGCCGGTCGTGCCTCCAATGTCGTCTTGGGGCGTGGACATGCGTGAGGAGGTGAGCAATCCCCAAGCAACCGAAACCGACAATCACTTGATCGGCTACCTGGCCATGGCTGAAATGATTAGCGAGTCTAGGATGTGTGAATACTGCCAGACGACTCTCTCCAAGTGCCTCATCAACGAGGACATGATCATCCGCCGACCCACCCAGTCCGGGGGCTTTTACGACACCAATCGACCCCCCAACGAGCATTGGACGACGAGCACAAGAATCGCTACATTCTTGGGGCCTCACATGGTCGACACCCCGCCGCGGAGCCACCTGCCGGACGCCTTCGACATCCAAACCAACCAGAACGCCCTGTGGGCCGCCCAGAACCTCGTCCTCTTCCGGCGCAGGTGGCTCGCCGACCCGGCCTGGCGGCAGCGCAAGCTGCGCGGCTGGCTCTCCCGGCTCTCCCGCCCTTGCACGTTCCGGCCCGCCCCCGTGGAGGGGCTGCCTCCTGCCCACAACGTCTGGGAGCTGAAGCTCTGGTCCGCCTGCGCGGGCCCGTACGACATGGTCGACCTCTCCCAGGGCCGCGACCTCGGCGAGTGGATGCGCATGACCCGCATGCACCTCCTCGCGTGCGAGAGCGCGGACCTCCGGGGCCGCTGCCAGTGCAGGGACGTCGACGGCCACATGTTCCAGGACCCCGGCCGCCTCGCGTGGTACCAGGGCTCGGGCGACAAGGTCGTCAAGGCGTGGCTGGCCCACGAGACCAGGACGCTGCAGGCCTGCATGCACCCCCTCCTGGTCGAGACCATCAACCGCCAGTCCGGGCGGCGCCGGCTGCTGACGGCGAAGACTGCCGCCAAGCGAGAAGACGCAGCGATGGAAGATGCCTCCATGATGGTCTCGGGGCTTAGCATTTCCGAGCCACCGAGTTCCGCCGGAGGCACTGTGCAGGCCGACCGGCTTGCGGGTGGCGTGGCGGAGGATTCGGTTGAGAGAGTGCTCGTCCCTGCCACGGAGCGGCTTGCCGTCAGCCCTATGCCCAGGGCCCGAGTGCCCACCGCGAGTGCTCCCCTGGCGCGCCAGCCTGAAAAGGTGAGCAAGGGCATCGAGTTTGAGCAGTGGCTCCTGGAGCTCTGGACAGACCCGGGCACACAGGCCCAGCTCGCCCTTCTGAAGCCAAAGGGCTTGGAGGCTCTGCAGGAGCTCGAGGCCAGGTTCGGCGCCAGAGAGAAGCAGTTGATCGAGGAGTCGCAGGCTTGTATGGAGGAGTCTGACGAGTAGATCTGATAGAGTCTAGACTGTCACAAAGGATGTGGTTCTACGGAGGTATAAATCGATCTTCTAGGCCAGCTGCGTGCCCTCTACTCCGCAATGTAGATAACTACCGCTACTTCTGCAGAGAGAACTTCTTGGAACTATGTAGCCATTTCTAATCTAACAAAAACCGTCTGTGACCCTGGCGTCCTGCAGGACCAACAACTTCCATTGCGCGTGTTTGAGGATAACTTCTTGCTGCCCGCAAGTGCTGATGTGGGCGAGAGAGTCCGGACCTTTGTGTCCGGATTCAGTGACTGCCCAAGGCTTCGGGCAAGTGCTTGTGGGGACAAGAATCCGGAGCTTTCTGGCCGGATTGAGTGACTAGACACTTCCGGCAGGCAATCAAGCAAACAGACAAGCAGGCAGATCAGAGCCTCTTCAGGCAGAAAATCAAACAAACAGAAAATCAAGTAGAGAGATCTGAGTCACCTGGGTAGGCAGATAGAGAAGCAAATAGGAAATAGGGAGGCTGGGAGGTGGGGGCAGGCAGGAAGGCAAACAAAAAAAATAAGACCCCTGGTCTAGGGATCTGATTAGGCTGCCGCTGATTATTGGTCCAAAATTGTTCACGGCTAGTGATTGCGCGAGGTGGCGAGGGAATTATTTTTTTCTCTATTCAAAGAGTCCCATGGGGTGCACACCCCTCCTTCTCTATTTGCAGGGCGTGCTCTGAGTGAATAGAGAAAGGGGCGTGCAACAACTGAACAGAGAGAGGGGCGGACTCAATAGAGAGAGGGACGTGCAACAACTGAACAGAGAAAGGGGTGGACTCAATAAAAAGAGAGAGGGGCGTGCAACAACTGAACAGAGAAGAGGGGCGCGCAGAGATCAGCGATTAGAGAAGGGGGTGGGCACTGATCAGTGAGTAGAGAGAGGGGTGTGTACCGAAGAGGCTCTTTGAGAGAGGAGCGGAGCCACCCCCACCAGCCTCGATTTTTCTCCAGCCACAGCCACCATCTTGACAGCCTCCCCACCCGAGATCTGTCTCTATCGTGCGTAGAGCTCTTGCTCTTCAATGCCAGAAGCCAGTTTGACTACTGATTACATAAGCATTGCTTGAGGAGGAGGCGGGGAGCTACACAAGTAAACTCAGCCGGCGCCTCGACAAGTTGAAGATTTGCAAAGATGCACAGCAACGGGCTCGCGACGCGGTCGAGTTAGTGCAAGGGCAGGCGGTTTAGGACAGCCTTGTGGACCTTCTCGGTTAGAGCCTCCACGATCACGTCACGATACAAGGTGGCGCCGCCTCAAAATACATCCAGGAGGACGGCAGCAAGGAGCGTGGCAGGGGTGTTATTGATATTATGGGTGATGCAGTAGCTGTGTTGGAGCCTCTTGGTGGATCCGCTGTATTTATGGCCAAGTTTCTCGGAGAGGCTCCTCAAAGTCTCGTGAAAACACCGGAATCAGGGATCAAGAGTGCCACACGGTAAAATAAGTGATGCTGGGGAACAGAGTTACGACGAGTGAAGCATTCTACATCAAAGCCCCTGGCAGGCAACGTATCATCGTCGTGAAGGCGAGGCAAATGCTTGGAGGCAGCAGAGACTTACAAGGGAACTGGACGCCGGCATAGAATGCAAAAGAATGACGGAAGGTGTGGTAGGAGCTTCTCTCCTGTAGGCATGGAGATCTCCAAAGAGGACGAACAATTGATAGCTCGATCTGTAGAAGGGTAACTACGTATTGTGGACAGCGGACAGCGTTTCAGGCACATCTGGCGTGCACCTCCTGTTTTGTGCAACTATCGGGCCACGGAAGGTGAGGTTTATAAATACCTTGGAGGCGAGTCGAGGCGGGGGATGCTGCGGAGGTATATGATATTACCCGCTTGTAGTCAGATCCTAAGAGGCGGATTCACGACACTTTAAGATACGGAGCCTGTGTTTTTTCTGTGTATGCCACTGGAGAGCGCTCGCTATCGTTCCTGCCGTGCGTCAAGACAAAGGCCCGTGCAGGCTAGCGGCTTGAGTGTTGGGCCATGAGTTTGGTCTGATAGATGCCAGAACTCTAATTCCACAGGCAGCATCCCAAAAGGCTTCCTAGTTGGTTTCAGGAAGGAAGCTTACAGCCTGGCATCCTCCCGCTTCCAGTCTAGATCGCCCAGCCGTGCCAGCCCACCACGACCTGACGCCTAGTACTGACACAAGGGCGTCGAGGTCCAAGCTCCTCTTGACAGTCCTTCTCGTGCATGCGTCTTTTTGGGAAACCACATCGCCAGGCAGGCATAAAGGCCGGGACCAGCGATCCGGCATGGTGTATTTTTCCAAAACTCAATTGGCATCGTTAGCTCCATCTCGGAGGTGGGATGCCGCGCTCGATCAAGATGGATGCAGCCGGCCCTCTTCGGCCCAAGTTGCCCCTGGGTCCCGAGCATGACTTCAAGCGGTCCTTTCGCAGCTTGGCCGTCCCCTACTGCCGTCTTCCGTCAGGCTTCCCTACATTCGCAGCCTCATATCATCCCGTCCAACGGTCTAGCGTGGTTCCAATGCCGTGGTCGTTTTTTAGTCTGCTCTGAGTAGGGTCGCGATCCCGAGAGAGCCCTGCTTGACGATTCGATATTTAAGCTCATGGCACCTCCTGCATTGCTATGGAGATAAGGCTGTCCTTGCATCTCACCCTTCCTTGGCTGCATACCAACAAGTCTACACTCCAAGTTCCCCTGGGCCTAGCGTGGGCGAAATCGTCACATCTACTTCTTGCAACTCACCTCGAGCTCACCCACCAGCCAGCCAAGCCACAATGCAGATCTCATGTGCCATCCCCGTCATCCTCCTCTGGCTCCAGGCCGCCTGGGCAGCTCCAGCCCTCCTGAAGCCGCGCCAGGCCAGCGTGATCAAGGGCGCGCTCAGCAAGGTCACGGACTCGCTCAAGAGCCTCGACATGGCTGTGCAGGGCCTCAACTCGGACCCCAACTCGGCCCTGCCGCTGCTGAACTCGGTCGAGGGCGCCCAGAAGTCGCTCAACGACGCCTCCACCACCATCAAGGGCGCCAAGAACCTGGGGCTCTTCGAGGCCGCCGGCATAATGCAGCCGGCCAACGACCTGGTGGCGCAGGTGCAGAAGACGCTGGGCGACCTGACGGCCAAGAAGACCGTCTTCGACCAGCTCGGCGTGTCCCCCGTCGTGGCCGACTCGCTCAGGCAGCAAAAGACCGCGTCGTCGGGCCTCGCCGACGCCATGCTCAGCAAGCTGCCCGGAATCGCCCAGGGCCTGGCCGGCGGCACCACCGACAGCCTCAACAAGGCCGTCGACGACGCCATCAAGGCCTTCTCGGCCCCGCCTGCCGCCGCCCCGAAGCCCGCCACGCCTGCGCCCGCGGCTCCTGCGCCCGCTGTCCCGGCTGCTCCTGCCTCGTCTTCGGTCCCTAGCACCCCGAATCCGGCCCCCAAGGTCCCGGGCTCCGTGCCCCTGAGTCCCAAGCCGGCCGCCTGAGCTCTCTCGGTGCGCAGCCCACATGCGCAGCTGGAGCAGGCTAGAGAGAGCCTGCCGGATCGGACGACACATCTCGATAAATCCTCGTCTCGACGAGTGGTTGTTCTCGCTTGGTACCGACCAAACTTTGCAGAGCGACACATAGATTAAGAGAGGAAGCGTGGCTAGGAGAGGCGCCTTCATTATCACAGCGCAAACGACCTGAACGTGTACGAATAACGTGGTATCCGAGGTTTGTTTTTATCATGTACTCCTCATTCGCTCAGTTGCCAACTTCCAAATAAAGGGCCCTTTGCGCCCGTTGCATTCACCAGGTCCTTGATTGTGCGCCATTGCATGCGCGCCAGCGTTTCTTTAGTCGTGAGGTTTGCATGGGAAAATAAAACAAAACTACGCGCCGTGCGTGGTAGGTTCCCTCTGGAAATACCCAGAAGACGGGGGAACCAGCTCCCTATGTGCATGTTTCGGGCGCAGAACAGATGAAACATTCGGTGATGGTTCGGATGGCCCGTTGGACAGCAGGTGCCACGCCGCGCTGCCGCTTTGCACAATGCATCGGATGGGGCTGCTTATTTGGGGACCTTGTTTCGCTGGTCAGACCTCGCCAACAGTCGTGACTGGTCTGCCGCAGTACTTGAATGCCTCGAGGCGCCGCCGACCCAAAAAAAAAGAGGCGGCCAAGAGCTGCACCTTCGTCTCTCCTTTGCGGCCTTTCCAGATTCGATAGCCAAGACCTCGCAATAGCCGGCGTCGCTTCGAATTGGTGAAACCAGCTCCGGATGCTGGATGCCACTGGCAAGCTTCCTTTGTCGCAGGATCCTTTGACAAGCCGTGGGATTTTCCAACAAAGGTTGGGTGTCGGGAGAAGGCGCCTAGGTCGTCCATCATTGACCCGGAAAATATGGATTGGCCATACACATTTCTCCAACTATTCCTTTCTCTGTTCTGCCTGGCGGCCCTTTCTTCACCCTTGGCTCGCAGGGACTCCGTATTCGCCATCGCCAACCTCTCCGTCGAAGCCGTGCCGCTCAGCCATCGAGTGCAGTGCGTCCGTCCCATGCTGTTCCCTCCTCCCGATCCTTTCTCTCTCTCCCCAACAAAACTACCTGCTCTCCCCATCTGACAGTCCCCTGCTCACAACAAAAACGACAACAGATACTTCTTCCTCGTCCGACCCGACTCGGCAGGAGGCGCGGACGCGGACATGGCGCAGTGCAGCGCGCTGGTGACGAGCCTCAACGAGTCGGTGTGCAGCGTGCCGCTGACGACGTGCGGCAGCGCCGGGCTGGCCTTTGAGTGGCGCCAGCTCGACGACGGCGGCGCCGAGCTGCGCGTCGTGCGCAACCTGTCTTCTGCTGCAGTCGCGGCGTGGGCGCCGCTGCTGGAGGCGGGCGACCGTCGCATCGGCAGGGGCGAGATCGTCGTTGTGGCCGCCGGTACCGAGTTCGAGCACCAGGCGTATGTCGGCCCGGCCAACTTCTCCATGCCCGTGACGGTGTTGGCTGGAGTATATTGAGGCCGGGGGTGCAATTTAATTATCAACGTGTATGCAAGCTTGTGATGCTGCGGTAGCATTCATTGGCTGCCCGGTTTTTGTCTGCTCAGATGGGGCTTCTTCTGGCCGCTGCTATTTTTGTGAGCTGGAGCAAGCTGCAACCGGCGACCATCAGTGTATTAATTATCGCTATTAATAGCCGCGATTGCGTCGTCGAGTGCTTGTTGGATAGTCCGCGGCGGTGGCCAAGCGCCTCTTTATTCGAGCGATCGCCGCTGCGAGGCGATATATGACCTGTGGGTTTGGGTAGCACGACCTCGAGGTTGTATGTGAGGCAGGGTTCTTTACGAGATCACGCATATACAACTATCACTGGTGCCAACAAGACAGCAAATCAGATGATACGGCGACATCGGAGGCCGGTGTGGACCGAGCAACGGGAAGTTGCTCGGGGTCCGGGCTCACCGGTGCGCATC
This sequence comes from Falciphora oryzae, assembly GCA_000733355.1. Lineage (NCBI taxonomy): Eukaryota > Fungi > Ascomycota > Sordariomycetes > Magnaporthales > Magnaporthaceae > Falciphora > Falciphora oryzae. Next base: position 1,906,579 of record JNVV01000004.1, read on the forward strand.
AGTCGACGGCGGCTTCGTCGACGGCAATATCGAAACACGACGCCACGTTCTCCAGCCCAGATCGGAAGAGATGCCAACGCCAGCAGCCCTCCCACGTGTGGTTTTTACAAGTACTTCGCCATCGCCCGTGCAGCATGCAAACGGAGTGCTTACTAGCGGACTGGTCTCGCCTCCCGCTGGCTGTGGCACTTGGTAGTCGTCGCCGTTTTATCCTTGATCCCGGGCGCGCGCCCAGCCGGTCCAGACCCATGGCGCACACATGGCTGAACCAGGGGTTCGCCAGCCCGGGGTTGCTTCCCCGATATTAGCTGGGTTCTCGCAGTGCCAGCAGATGCAGGTGGTGCGATATCATGGTTGAGTGGTTGCCTGGTTGGTTCATATACGCACGTATGCAGCTATGTATACGCTTGCGTCTCTACGCCGACACCCTTCTGGCGATGTCTTCGTTTGGCACAGCCGGCTCCATTCGGTATCCATCTCGCCAGCAGCCGGAGTGGTGGCTGAGTTCTTGATTTGGGGGAGCGAGCGGAGGGAGGGAGTGAGGGCTGCGCGGGAACAGCAGGTTCGAGAAAAAAAAAAGCAAGCACCATAACAAGCCAACACAACCCGCTCGTCAAACCGGGTGAATGCCTCTTGGGATCTTTCCCCGCCCATAGCCGAACCAGATCACCAAAGGCCCGGCGACCTTCGAATCGTGGGGTCACCTCGGCTCCACCCGGCCTGGGCCGCCCAAACTTTTTTGTGGCAGCGCCCCCCTCTCGGTCCCATGCAGTCATTTTGCCGGATAGTGGCCTATGTGGGCCAGCAGCCGGAAGCCGGCCGGATCTTCGGAAACGTCAGGCACCAGAAATGGTGTGTTTTGACGCCAAGTTGACGGCTTCGGAGAGTTACCCCGGCTCAGCAGGGCTGGAAAAGCAAGCGTCGTCGAATGGAACTTGGCTTCTGTCCCTGTTTCTGTTCGAGATCGACACGCGCCCCCGCGGGACCATCACTCGGCTTTCTCGTCCCTCGCAACCGGGACCCCACCCCCGTCGGGCCCGGACCGGCCTCCGGCCCATTCAACCATGGTCGACCACTGAGGGCAGCCCGGTTAAGCGGGCTCATATACGGACGTGCCTCGCTACCTGAAGTCGTCGACGGCTGGCTTTGGGGCCCACCCGGCGGCGACTGCTTGGAGGATGTGGGATGCGAGGGCGGTATGATATGACTGGCGAGCCGTTGATATGTCAAGCCGCATTGCTTGACTGCTGTACGAGATCTCTTGGTTTCTGCAGGAGCAGCCCGACTCCTCCCGGGACGCGGCGGTGGCTGTCCTGCGAGTGCGCCTTGTGATCAATCACGACGTCAGAGGAACCGAGGGGAACACATCTCTTCCAATTGGCCAGAAACGTCGTGCAGCAGGTGGCAACATCCTTATCTCCATGGAATCGTGGGGACCTGTCGTCTGAACCGTCGGGTGGCCGACCCCGGCTAGAACATCGGGGGTTGGTCAGGATCGAGGCAGGCCATGTCAGCAACACGGCTTTGGGTCCTATATCAAGGACGGCTGCCCGCACAAGGTGTCGATCGATCAACTCCCTGATGTGCACACATCCAGGATCCCTTGCAAGAACCATTCCAACCTACTCGCGCCTATCTTAATCCTCAAAATGCTCAAGCAGAGCATCCTGTATCTGGCCCTGGCCATCACCACGCCCCTGGCCGAGGCCTGGCGCGGCGTCACCAAGACCAGCTGGGACTGGTACGGCATCCCTCACTCGGCTTCTTACTCTCCAGCAGAAACTCTACTGACAAAAACCCACCCAAAAACAGCTGCAAGCCCGGCTGCGCCTGGCCCGAGTCCCTCCAAACCGCCAAGGCCAAGGGCAACGTGCGCGTGTGCGACCGCCTGGACAAGGAGCTGTCCTTCGACCGGGGCCGGCTGGAGCAGTCGTCGTGCTTCAGCGGGACCCCCGGCAACGGCTTCCTGTGCTCGTCGTACCAGCCCCGCCCCGTCAGCAACGACCTGTCCATCGGCTTCGCCGTCGTGGGAGAGATCTGGGCCTGCTGCCGCTGCTTCGAGGTCCAGTGGCTCGACGGCGGCGCCCGCGGGAAGCGCATGCAGGTCCAGGCCGTCAGCAACTCGGTCGGGTCCGGGACAGACATCATCATCCTCACGCCTGGTGGTGGTAGTGGGCCCAACCCACAGGGCTGTCTTCTCCAGCACGGGAGGACGACGTGAGTTTCTTGCGGCTCTTTTTTTCTCTTTGACGGGTCTGGGACTAATCGTTATTTATGAACACAGCGGTCGCATGTACGGCGGCGTCTCGTCCGCGGCCGAGTGCGAGCTGCTGCCCGACCACCTGCGCGGCGGCTGCTACTGGCGCTTCAACTGGGCCCGCGACGACCTCAACGACAGGAACGTCGAGATCACCCAGATCGCCTGCCCGGCGTCCCTCAAGAACATCTCGGGATGCGAGGGCTCTTGATCATGTTTCTCTCTGGGGAAAGGGGAAGGCAAAGCCCGCGAGCCTTTGGATCGTAGCGTGGTCGGATTCAGACTCGGCACAGCCGGCGATGCTTTAGGAGCGAAGACAGCGTGTAGTCACGACCATGAGCAGCCTAAATTGTATACCTTGTGAAAAGTACGTACTTAGGTACCTATATACTTGCGCTCTTTGGCAGCTATGCATTGGTGTCCAAGGAGGCCTTCGTCGTGACTGTCCCTCTACAACTGTAGAAGCTGTCTTGGCCACAGCGTCTCTACTCCAACTCTCCCTGTCACCATTGAGCTACCCACCCTCGCGAGTGAATCCTCTTCATGTCATCTTCCAGCCACCAGCCCTTCGCCCTTAACCCCTCGTTCCGGCACCCTTTGAGATATCGCACCAGCCCGCCTATCTCTTCCCGCTGCTCGTCATTAGCACTCGATAAGCTCTTGAGGGTGTTGACGGCTATCTCCAGTCGTAGGTAGACGGCCAACGGCGGGTGCTCGAGCGAGGCTGCCTCGTCGCCCACGTCCGCCAGCTTTTTCGAGAATCGGATACAGTCGCTCGGCATTCGAGTGGTGCCGGGGCTGGAAACCGCGCTGCGGAGGTCACCAATGTCCTCGTGGTACGGGATCTGGCGCCCAGGAGCAGCCAGGTCGCTCTTGATCAGTTCCACGACATCGGCTGCTAATGTGTCAACGTCCTCGGCCGATGCGGGGTCCTCGGGCCGAGAAAATGGCACAGGAAGAGCAGCCCTCCTGAGGCGGAACGTGTGCGGGAGCAGCACCGGGAGTTGGCCTGAGCTAGGTTCCCTCTCGGAGGCAGCACGTTCGGATTCGATCGCGGCAATGATGCGCTCCACGAGCGGGACGCAGTTGGACTTCCATACAGAGTAATGATCACGGCTGCGGAAGCGTTGACCGGACAAACTGTCCACGAGACTGTACAAGCCATCCCTGTCGCCGGTCCTGATCTGGGCTTTCGCAAACTCGAGAAGGAGGTCCTGCAGTTGCGCAACGCCAACCTCGCCGAGAGGCTGCGTCGCTTCCGGATCTGCGGGTGTACGCAGCAGCGCGTGGACGACCGCAGACCATCCCTGATTCCCGTCCCCGCCGAAATGGCGCAGCCAGTGCTTGCCAGCGTTGGAATTCTTGAGATCTCGGTCCGATGTGACGATCTCGGTGACAGATTTGATGGCCGGCGATGCAACATATTTTGCCAGGACCACCTCGCGCACCATGGCGAATACCGACAGAGGAATGTGTCGAAGAAGGTCTTTGAAAATGCGCAGGAGGCTCTGGGTATCCACGGGGCAGATGGGGAGCTGCTCATCCGGGTCGAGGATCACGTTGTGGCTGGCCAGGTAGGACTTCATCCAGCGGACGTTGTTGGTAGCTGAACGATGCAGCACGTCCATGACAAGATTCATAAGTCGTTCGTTGTCCTTCTTGTGCAGCTTGGGATTGCGGGCATGGCGAATGAGCAGGTCAAGGAGAGGCGTGTCTTCGCCGACCTCGGGTACGATAGCCTCAGCCCAGTCTGCCTCAGTGAGCTGGCGGCGCTGGCTGAGATCGGCAGCAGTAGGGACGACGTGCTGCTCCAGAGAGTCGAGTATACGCGTGCGCAGCTCTTCAGGACATGTCTGATCTTCCATGACACTGACCAAGCTATCAACGATGGCGATGCGAGCGTCGATGTGTCGGGCCTCGACGAGGAGCGAGATCAGTATTTCGCATGACGAGGATGCGTCGATGAAAGCGTTCTTGCGCAGGACAGTAGCCATCATCTTGATTGTCGTGACTTTAATCGCGGGCTTTTGGCCTTCGACCCAGGGAAGAGCCTTCTGTTTCCTCATCAGCTCTGCCATGCCATTGGCGATGCTGTGCAAAAACTCCTGGACCGTATCAGCCGGCAACTCCGAGAGAAAGCTGGTGGTCAATAGTTGACGGTGCCAGGAGCTGTTGTCACCGCCCTCCATAATCGCGGTCCGAATGAAGGGGCAAGCGAGCGATGGGTTATCGCATCGCGCGACCTTCATGATCGTGCGGACAACCATGCCCATGTGCGCGTCCAGGTCCTCAGGACCATGCACCTCCCGCAATCTATTGAAAGTGTATGCGACCAACTCAGCTAGCGCTGTCCCCGTGCATCTAGGCAGGCCCTGGACTAGCACACCGGGAGAGGGAACGGGGTCGGATGAGGAAAATCGATATACCACCCTTCCCCCCGGGGAACGATGGAGTTTCTCGGCATCGACGAGCAAGTCGACGGTTGGTTTCCAGACTGACTCCAGAAGCTCTAGGTCGAAATTCTCCTGGGTATTCTCTGGCATCAATCTTTCTTTGAGTGATCGCACGTGGCGGGCGCGAGCATAGTAGACGTCGGCAGGCAGCAAACACACTTTTGTGTAGCCTCTCTGACTTTCCGCACCAGGCTCTAACGCTACCATGGTAGCATACTGTACCAGAGCAAGGAGAGCCTGGTTCGCCAGGATAATATTCTCTCTCATCGAAGGTAGCGCTGCCGCCATGTTCGCCGCTTCATCCGCAGAGTCCGGCTTAGACAGGACGCAGAGTAAATCCTTGAGCTCGTCCGTCTCGGCCACGTCGAACAAGTCTTTGATAGCCAAGGAGTCCTTGGTGAAGCGCCGCGCCCAAACAATGCTGTCGTGCAAGAGGCCCAAGTCGCCGATAGCAACAGACAAGTTGAGAACTGAGAGAGCCCAGAAGGCACGAGGCGGTGCTTCACGTGATTGCTCCGCCGTTTTCTTCCGTTCTTGGATGACGGAATGGAGTCGTTGACGACAGGACTCATTCTCGCCGCCCTTCAGCTCGCGGCAGAGCAGAGCTCTGACAATTTCCACGTCGCCCTGTACCGCACCAGGGCCGCTGGGTTGCCGCAGGACCGTTTTTCCCTTTTCAAGCTCAATAAACCCGTTGTTCGAATGCAGACTCTCGAGTTTCTCCAATAGATCAAGTCCATTCTTGCTTCCGATAGACAGAAAGAGCCTTGGTGGCCATTCGTCATATGGGTTGGGCGGCGCAAGTCGAGCGCTTTGGGCAGGGTCCGCGATATCGAAACGGAAGGCTTTGATGTGCAGGAGAAACAGCCGGATGAGTTTGAACCTGTCGTCCGGGCCCATTCTTTGGTGTGCCATGACAGCCTGATGCATGTCTTGGATGCCCGTCGTAGTATAGTCCCGATCAACAAGACGCAGCAGCCGGACAAGATACGCCTCCAAAGTTTGCTCTCTGGCACCTCCTCGTGCAGCGCGCCAGCGCTTCACGACATAAGGAATGATGCCGTCCGAGATGGAGACCCGAGGAGCCCGGGATATGTGGTTTTTATCCCTGTCCATTCCCTGAATGACGAGATCGAGAAATCTGTCGCGCTTCTCGTCCGAGTAGCGGCGCCGCCCAAGAGTTGTGCGCAGGACCGGGGTAGCGAAGTCTGTCAAGAAGTTTGACGGCACCGAGGGCGTCTCAGCGTTGATCAGGGTCGCAAGAACGCGTTCACAGAGCTGAATGTTCCCCCGGAAGAGCACCCGATTATGCGTGAACATCGAGTCATCGCCGGAAGAGAAGACTTTTTCGAGAAACCTGCTCTCAGCCAGCTCTCGATGGGCGAAAAACAGCCGTTTCTCCTGGCTGCGTGCCAACTCAATCCGATGCCTATTCTGGATGTCCACTATGACCTCGGCGTTACAGGCCGGAAGGATGAACTGGTAGAAGGCATGCAATGGTCTCTTGTCGCGCGGCTGGCTCGAGTCGTAGAGCAGGCCGACGAGCTCGTCCATGGCCGCGCGTCTCTCCTCTCTGGCTCCCTGGGCCGAGGCTGCGCGACCGAGCAGTCGACACAAGACTTGGACGTCGGAGACGCTGAGCCGGGCCATGATGTCGACGAGGCCGGGCGCCCCGCCGACTGCAGCCCAGGCCGGCGCGAAGAGGCCCCCGCGTCTCAGGTGCTTTCCGAGCCTCTGGACGCCCTCGGTGCGCTTGGAGGCGCTGTCGGTCTGCCGCAGCATCTCGACGACCTCGGCGGCATCGGGACGGTGAGACTTTTTGGGCGCCATGGTGACGATGGTGCTGGTTTTGGTGGTGGTCTTGGTGGTGGTCTTGGTGGTGGGCTGTGTGGGTGGAAGGGAACATCCTGGCCACATAATCAGAACCGCGGCGTCCAAAGGGCAGCAGCCATCATTTATAGGCCGGCAGGGAGAGAGGCGCCCTAGCTCTGCGCCGGTCGCTTGGATGCATCTTGGATTGGCCACATCGGCAAGCTCCTTCGGACTGTTCGAGGCAGGCCCTGCATACCGCTTGTCCGCGCTGCCAGCCAACCAGATGGAAGACGTGTGCGTAGAGTCCCCTCTTGGGGAAGGCCAGCCGCATCTGAAGGGGATCTGCCGCGGACGGGGAAGCACGCCGCTAGGCAGCTCATCACCTGCTGTCTCACATCAGCAAGGATGAGCGCAACCAAGGATGGCTGGCTGGGATCTAGGCTGCAGGATTCAGCTGTTGTGGCGGCGAAGTCGCAAAGCGGGCAGTTGCATCCCACTAAGTTGAGGGTCTCCAGTGACCAGACGTTTTTTTTTTTGGCCACAGGGGCTCCCTGTTTGCAATTGGCGTGCGCCTGAGTCACTGAGACGCGGCGCGGTCGCACGAGCAATAGGCTACAAATTTCGCTGGCAACAGAGCCCAGTGTCAACTGCCACGACCTTCAATTGAGGCAGTTGCCCATGCGTGAGAAAGCCTTCACTTTTGCGCCAAGTTTTCCTTCTGCAAATTCAAGGGACCTCATGGAGCAAGCGCTGGAAATTCCCAGTCCGCCAATTGATCAGCCATGCTTCCCTCCCCCATCCATTCCCGGGTGGGAATCTGCGATCCATCTTCTCAGCCCATCCAAACGCGTCTTTCACCTTGTGCACGACCGAAAACGGGTCCCAGCCAGGGTACTTGTAAGGCGCGTACTCGACCACGTTCACGATCGCCCGAAGCGTTGCGTCGTTTTTCCCATATATATGGGAGAGAAAGGCGAACGTCATGTCCACCCCTGTGCCGGAATCGCTCCTCGGCATGATCACCACCAATACGCATACACCTCGAGTTCAAACACCCTCCGCTCCTGCCTCCCTGCCTCCGCCTCGCGCACCAACAGCCCGCGCACGTCGATCCCGGACCCAATCTTGACCTCCTTCTCGGGCGCGCCGTCCAGGTCCACCGCCTTGGCCAGGCACCTCGCCGACTCGGCTACGCTCCAGGCGAGCTTGACGTTGGGTGATGGTACACCAGGGCAGCGTACCCGTGATGCCCATGCCGCGTGCGAAGGGCAGGACACGGTCAAGGCCCAGTATGGCGGCGGCGAGGTAGAGCCAGATTTCGAAGCCCGAGGTGTAGGGCGGGTAGAACCCCATCTCGAGGTACCATCCGAACAGGTAGTACCAGCAGCCGACGACGACGAAAATGGCTAGCACGACGTGCTAGATCAGGAAGAGCCCGTGCTGCGGGGTGCGCACATACAGAGCGCTCGCGAGGGTCACTGTCACCACGGCGCCCCAGATCCACCACGAGGTGGTAGCGTATTGTGTGTAGATCCGTAGGGTCTATAATGGGGTGCACGACGGCATAAAGCATGAAAGAGACGGCCGACCCAGTGGTGCGGCAGGATGAAGGTCGAGTAGGACCAGTTCGTCAGCCGGAGCAGGGCGTTGTTCCGAGGGGGGAAAAGCAGCAGCGGCAGCAGGACGAAGGCGAAAGCTCCGGTGCGGTAGAGGATACAGGCATTCACCTCTCGCCACTCAGACGCGAATCACATGTTCGGTTGACGGGGCGAGTAGTCGACCGCTGACACAACAACGTTCAAGATGAAGAAGACTGCCAAGTACAAGCCCTGGCCGACTGCCGGCGCATTGCCTAGGTAGTACATGCATGGCCGTCACGTCAGCATGGCTCTTTCAGCAGCCTGGATGCCGAAATTGGAGATCCGCTATCTACCTGTGTGCACGAAGTATCGTCACGGGAGCATAGGTGGGTTTATCAGGAGAAGTGCTTTTATAAGAATTGCTTGGTGCGGTGTCATCAGTCGTGGCCGCCTCAAAGTATCGTCCCTTCGAATCGACCAGCACGCAGAGCAGAGCACATAACCTACAGGGTAAGTCACGTAACCTACCCTGCACGTAACTGGCGGGCCTTACAAACAGCCCCGCCCACGCCGCGGGTGCTACGCGCCTCGCTCTCTCATCCACAGCTGCCTCTAAGTGCCGTCAACATTGGTGCCATCGGTCCCCGGCTGTGCTATCGTCGGCCGAGCTGCCCACAAGGAACATGCCCAGGAAAACGCCGCTCATGACGGAGATGAAGTAGCCTGTGTTCATTGTCATTACCGCCAGCATTCTGCGGAGGTTTTTTTTTCCTTTGCGTCAGTGAGCCGTCTAGGTCCGGGATCTGGCATAGTCCAGCCAACAGGCAGCAAAACCAGATGCTCGGGGACATCAGCGTGAAACTCACAGAAAGTACCCCAGACACACTAGCACCGCCTCGCAAGACGCTCTTAACAGCCGCTCGCCTACCGTCGCACTGCCCCACCACCTCGAAGCGATTCCGGTCACTCCTTTTGCCCCGGCGGGGGCGGCTGTTTCGGGGTCGGTCTCGTTCAAGCCGACCTTTTCATCGGCCGGCAGCAACTCATCGGTGGTGGCATTCTGCCGGTACATCGCCCGCTCGTCGTGCTGGAGGAGGCGGTGGTGGTGCCTATCGGCTGTTCCTGGGGAGCCCCTGTGGGCGTGGAGGAGGGGACGAACGGCGAACAGGATGCGCGTGACGGCAGCGAGGGCGATGAGGAAGACGCAGGTCGCCGCGTACTGCTGGGGCCCGCTCGGCCTCCACCAGTCCCAAAACAGCGGAGTCGAGGCTGAGTGGAAGAATGTCATGGACATGGCCGACATGCCCATCGTCATGTCGCTGCCGCCGCCGCCGCCGCCGGTCTGGTGGACACCCGAGCTTCCGTGCATAGTCATTGTCGCCGCCGCGGTGGGCGCGCTGGCCGGAGCCATGCTTGTGGCCAGGGCGGTCATATCCATCGAGTCCATAGGTCTCAATCCCGCTTGAAGTGTCGGCCGAAGAGGGGCGGTGGTGTTGGACACTCGACTCTGTCTTGCTCGAGACCGCTAGGAGGTAACGGAGGGACTGGTGGTATCTCCTCAGCCTCTGAGATGAGCGAGGGAGCAGCCCTCAGGCTCTTTTAAACCCTCAAGACAGGTACCTCACCGACAGTAAGGTTGCCAACCCAGTCCCTGCCAGGTGATCAGGGTCGGATTCGCGATGCGAAGAGCGGCCCCGTGGCCAACACTGCCGGGTTTCTCGCCCCGGGGAGGCTCGCAACAACGCAGCACACTGACTCATACAAGCAGCTCTGGTGTCCTCGGCTGGCTGCATTGCGCGCGGACAAGATAAGCAGGATTAGATGTCAATGCTGTGTGTGGAGGGCACGAGCTGGTAGTGTTCTCGACAGCCGGGGCATCCCACTCCACGACCAGACCGTTGGCACCATAACTGGTCGCAGAGCGTCTTTGAGCAAGTTAGGATCGTCATCTGCAGCGTCCCCCCACAAGCCCGGCGGGGGTGGCGGCCAGCGCATTCACTAGGCACGGAGTGCTAGCAGGGTCCATGCATCAAGCCGGGCGGGCGTCAGGTGCGATGCGTGTGTGTTCCGAAAAAGTCTCTCGATCTCGCTCACGAGAACCTCGTCTCCATCCTCTATCCGGATTGTGTTATTTTTCTGCGGCCGAGAACCTCCCGTTCTTCCCGTACTGGTGAGGCCGTCGTCCCACTGCCCGAGCAGCGTCGTCCCCACTGCACCAGCATCCGGGAGCATAGATACCAGCCGGCGCAGAATCCCGAGTCTCCAGCATGTTCTCCTCCTCTGCCATCCTAGCTATCCTCGCACCCTAGGGCCCGCCGGGCTAGATCTCGTCGGCGGCGGCTCTGGACCGGGAGTGCGTTTCCAAAACCCTTGGCTGGCTGCTCTCCCCCCAGGCCCCCTCACGACCCAGTCCAAGCAGCGCTAGACTCCAGTCGTCGGATCTGGCTGGCCAAACTGGTCCACGACGAAGCCAAACTTGGGAGGCCCCGCATACACCTGGATCTCGTACCCCCAATACGGCACCCAGCTCAGGTCGCGGGCGTGGATCATGTAGTTGCCAAACTTGACGCCCTTGAGGCCGGGCAGGTCCCAGAGCAGCCTCAGCTGGAAGGCGCCGCCGTCGCCCGCGCCGGCCAGGGCGAACTCGACCGAGGGCCCGAACCCGCCGCCGGTGTGGAGGCAGGTCGTGTAGTCGATGTCCTGCAGCGTCCCCTGCCTGTCCGTCGCATTGGCCGCCGACGTGCCGACGCACTCGTGCCAGCTCGTGTTGACGCCGCCGTTTGTGCGCCGGACGTAGAACGTGATGCTGGAGAAGCGGCTTGTCAGCAAGGCGGGGACGATGCAAGCTCTGGGGGAGCACAAAATGGAGGCTTCTGCACTTACTATTGCTGGAAATGTCCATCCGCGTCTGGCCTTTGTGGCGCGAACCCGGCTACAAAGTCCCTGACGTAGGCTTCTTCCAGCTGGCCAAGGACAAGGACCAGGCAGTGCAGAAAGAAGAAGAGACTGGGTTTCCATGCCATTCTTGCAGTTATTGGTAATGTCAGGAACCGTTCATTTCGAGTGGAACAGGTGGTTAAAGTCGAAGGAGGTGCTGTGAAAGAATTAATCCAGTCGTGAAGTCAAGAGCGCTAGAACTCCAGATGGAAACGAAAGAAAAGTGGCGAAGAGATTACATGCAACACTTATGTGTCCAGTAACACGTCTGGTCGCCCTGAGAAGTAGTCGGCAGATGCCTCGAAGTCGAACAAGATCGGGAGTCACAGAGTCACTAGAAGTGCTATCGCACACTTCGGCTAGAAAATTCGACTTTTGTATCCTTCCATGCAATTTACATGTAAATGGAGGCTAACAGCAAGGAAAGAACCTACTCGCCACCCAACGCGAAATCAACCCCACAGCTTCAACCTAGACGCTGATGGTCTTGAAGACGCTGAACTCGTTGCCCGTCGCGACAAGGGTTCCGGGTATCTGCGGGTGCCAGTGCAGCTCCTTTGCGTTCTCGTGGTAGTGCACAAACAGCAGCTGCGGCGGCACGTCCTGCACGCCCGCCGTGTCGCGGCTCTCCTCGTCGTCCAGCTCCACCGCCAGGTCCCACAGCGTGACCGTGTTGTCGCCCGCCGCCACGGCCATGATGCTGTCGTCGGTCGGGTGCCACTCGATGCTAGTGATCTGCTCCTTGTGGTACGAGAAGCTGGCGATGGGCGTCGACGAGGTCGATGCCGCCTTGCCGCCGCCCGCCGCCGCGGGCTTCCACTGCCGAAGGTCCCACACGGCCCAGACGCCGTCGTCGGCGCCCGTGGCGAGCAGGTGCGTCGTCTGCCGTGACCAGCTGGCCACGTTGACGTCTGTGTCGCTGATCCTGACCGACAGTGCGGCGGCCCGGCTCTTGCTGCGGATATCCCAGACCCTGACGGTTCCGTCGCTAGACGCCGAGGCAAAGACGGAAGCTTCGGAGGGACTCCACTGGATGTCCTCGACGCTGCTGGTGTGACCTGCGAACGGCCTGGTGTCGGTAACGAAGCCGCCGCCGTCTGTCCTCGTTGTCATGTACATCAGGCCGTCGTTGTCGCCCGTCATGAGGCGACCCAAGGGGTGCAGGTTGCTCGGTTGCCAGTCCACCGCGTAGCCCTCTGACTTGTGTGCCCGGATCGTCGACAGCGGCTTGTTCTGCTGCGTTGTCACGACGCTGCCGGGGGTGTCAAATGAGGCGAGGTGGGGAGTGATGTCGTGGATGAACACCTTGGCCGATTCGGTCATGGTAGCCGTCAGGGTCGTAGGCGGCCGAGACGGCTCTGAGGAGGGTGACTGGTGGACGCGGATGCGGTTCGTCGTCGAGGTCAGGGGTATCGACTTGGACTCGAGAATGGGATCGGCGTCCTCGTCGTCGTCGTCATCGTCCGAGTCTGAGTCGCCGGCGCCTCCCTTGTCCATCTTGCTCAGGCCGCTAAACTTCATCACCATTATCTGGTTCTCGTTGGTCCTCGAGTTCTCGGCCTGGGTGCCGGCGACGGTATACATGGTGGCGGGGTAGACTTTGCGGTTGTTGCCCAGGGAGTCGCGCACGATATCAAAAGATAGACAGGGCCATGGGGTTGTGAGGCTGTGCAGCATGTCGTATGTGGTCGGATCTGGCGAGAGGATCTGGCCGGGCTCGAGTTTTGTGCGTCCGACGATGAATGTGCCCGGGCCGCCGCCATCGACGTCCATTGCGCTCTTCTCCTCGGCTTCGCGCTCCGCGTCTGGACGCCCGTCGACTCCAGCTTCTATAATCTCGTCCTCGCTCTCGAACTCGTCCTCGAACTCGTCCTCAAACTCGCCCATGTCCGGCCTCGGCTGCTCGTCCACGTCCATGGCGTCGTCGGCCCCCGGCCGGCGCCCACTCTTGAGGGCACCGGCCGCGGCCTCTTCGCCGCCCAGCGGGCGCTTCGTTTTCGGGGACTTGACAGTGCTTGAAGGGTCTGAGGAACTCATTGTGACTGTTTAAAACTTGGGATTTGGTTTTGCCTGTGGTAATTCTCCCTTGCGCGTCACCCCTCCAAGTTTTTTTTTTTTTTTCTTGCTCCCGCTTGCAGGGTCGCAACCCCGCGGCGCATCCCCAAACCCTGCACAATACGTTGCTCTGATTGGACAGATAAGCGATAACGATCGTCGTGTGGGGATCTGGCCGAAATGGCCCACTCTTCATTTTGTCCCATGAAAATGTGACGTTATTTCATTCTCCCCCTGGTCTTTTCTTGTGTTACGACAATGGACACTCCGAACATGAAAATCCAAAACACCGCCATGCCGCTCCGTCATTCCTGACCTGAGCTATGCACACTCCGCTTCTGGCCCCAGCTTCAGTAGACGTACCTGAAGCCAACCGCCCGCCTGTCGATATCCCCGGCCACTTCTGCACCACCACCCTCCGCCTCGGCCTCCTCGAGCTTCTTGTTCTCCTTCTGGTGGATAAACCGCAGCGCCAACGCCAGCACCGCCACGACCAGGCAAATTGCCGTGTTCGCGCTTCCTCCCGGGATGTACCGCGGCGCGTGCGAGCTCGGGTACATGTACGAGCCGTAGATGGATGCCGTGTTTCCGATCATGTTGGAGATGGCGATGACGGCAGACCGCTTGACGAGCGGGCGCGGGAACGAATTGGCGACCCATGACACAACGATTTGATCTGCCTCGGGAGTCAGCTCTTGTCAAGTCTCTTTCCAGGGTTGCCCACTTCACAGACTTACAGGCTGAGAGGGCACCCATGGGCATAAGGAACATGGCGAAGAAGCGAGCCCCCAGCGATGTTGTTGCCGTCGCGATCGCGTTGCCAACAGCGCCGAGCAGCATAAGGCCGATGATGTGGAGAGACCGATCCTTTGTCTTTGCAGATGTCCACGTCACGAGAATAGAGACGAGGAATGTTGCGAACTGAAAGGCAGGTAGTTGGCTGTTAGCCAGTTCAACAGGATTCAATGAGCAGCTAAGCCAGGGGATCCGGTACTTACCCAGACAGGCACCGTAAGCCAGAGAGTATTGATCGGGCTGTATCCCAGAGTACCGACGATACTGGGGAAGAAGTATTGGAACGTCAAGCTGAGGAGGTTGATGTGCTGGAGCAGGACGAAGACGTATAGCCGGTAGTCCTTGACAGCCAGCTTCAATCCCGTCCACACAGAACCCGCATGCTGGTCGTCCGCCTCGTTGATATCCTCCAGCAAGCGCCAGGCAGCAAATGACTTCTCCTCCTCGGTCAGCCACTTTGTGTTGTGGGGGTAGTCGGGAAGGATAAAGGCCGCGATGATGGCGACGCCGATGGTCATCACGCCCTCCTGTTTTCGCAGAGTGATTCCTGTCAGCTTCTGTTCATCACACCCTCGGATAGCCTACGATTCAACTTACGACAATAAACAGCCACCGCCAGCCCGCAATCCCGTGCGCCCCCTCCAGCCCGCCGAGGATGGCTGCTCCGAGCAGCCCTCCAAACATGTTGGCCAGGGCATTGCCCGAGTAAAGCCAGGCCATGCGCCGCGTCAGCTCGGCCCGGGTGTACCACGAGCTCATGAGGAAGACGGCGCCGGGGAAGAAGGGCGCCTCGACGAAGCCGAGGAAGAAGCGCACGACGACCAGGCTGTGGAAGTCCTTGACGGCGGCGTTGCACGTGCTGACGGTGCCCCAGAGCAGCGTCGCCAGGCTCAGGTACAGGCTCGGCCGGACGCGGGTGATGAGCATGTTGGACGGCAGCTGCATCAGCAGGTAGCCGACGAAGAAGATGGACGTGGCCAGGTTGAAGTCGGTCCCCGTCATGGCGAGGTCCTTCTCCAGCGTGCCCTGGCGCGCCTGGGCCAGGTTGCTCCGGTCGAGGAAGTTGAGGAGGTACATGATGATGAGGCAGGGCAGCAGGCGCGCGTCGATCTTGCGGACGAGCCGCTTGTCGGCCTGCTGCCGCCACGACGCGTCCTGGCCCTCGAAGTGCTCGACGAAGGGCTGCTTTGTGCCATCGGGCTTTGTGGGCATCGGGGTCGTATCGGTGCCTTTGGAATTGGGCCTCTCGGCCTTTTCGTCGCTTGGGGCCATCGTGTGCTTCCCAATAGTGTCGTCCAGTTGGTTGTACTTGGAAGCACGAGCTTGGTTACAATCCTGTGGCTTTTATACGTGGCATTCGGGCTATGCAATGTTCGGGACCACGACACGGCTGTTACCTAGGTATGCAAGTCACACAAGCTCCTTAACCGAGTTTCCCCCGGTTACCGACCTGTCAAGGGGTTTGTTTCTCAACGCTTTCTACGTGGTGTGCGACACGACGTCAGCAACCCTCTTGTTGGACCGAGCTCAGGATTCCCCGGCAGATGGTCGCGGGGGGAGTGAGAGTCCACATCCCCCGCAAAATCATTGGTCTTTCCCCGCGCGTCAGCGTGCCGGCTTGATATGCCGTTGGTAAGGGATGGAGGAGGGTGATTACATGTATCCGCTGCGTCTTGCTGGAAACTGGCTGCCACGATTCCGCATGTCCCTTTACCGCCACCCATCCCAGCCCCATGGATGAGGTTCGTCGTGAGCCTGAGCGGCGCCTTTTACACCGCTGCTCCACAATGCTAGAAACAATCTCTTTTGGCCCACACTGCCAAACTCGGATCAGGCCTCCTGATTCCTGTTGGACATCAACGCCCGGGTCCCACGCGGCGGCAGCCAAGTATTTGTCAACCCAGCCAAGGCGGCGCCACGTCGGCAAGAGAGTGGGGGCTGCCAGCGGAAAAGGAAACGCATCGCCCCCACGACGGGCGCTTCCCCGCGTCGGCACTAAACGCTCGTCGGCTCGGCTTTTATTGGGGTCGCCCAGCTTGGACAGAACCAAGATTGAGGGATCCAAGGTCACATCACCTAGGGGTTCGACCTTATTTCAGCTGCAGCATGACAATATTTTGTTGATTTCCAACGAACCACCAATGCCTCACACCCTCGCATTCCGTCTTGGTCGCGCGAATAGCGCACGACCAGTTGTCATCAATTCTAGCTACCTGTTTTCCCTTGCATTGCATGTCTCTCAGCACCAGTAAATGAGCGTCTCTTAGGCTCGAGCTCTTTTCGCGAGATACCGCACGCGCAACCTCCACGTCTTTCTCTTTGGATTCGGCTGTGACGACCCTGAACCAAAGCCTCATCCCCCGCATTCGTCTCCGATTACTCGGGAGTGCTGATGATGGTGACGGGGAACTCGAAGCTCATCCCCTGCTCGGGCACGATATCGGCGAGGCCCGTCGCGTTAACCCTGGTGCCGTCCTCCTGGGTGTAGACGTGCGCGGCGCCGAGGTACATGTGCGTGCTGTTCGGCCCGGCGGTCCAGATGGTCTCGACCGTGTTGTTCTCGGGCAGCTGCGACGGGTCCGGGTTCCAGCAGACGCGCCAGCCGGATTGGATATATACGCCGTTGCACACGACGTTGAAGCCGGGCGCGCCCTCGCGGTAGCCGGCAGGCGCCGTGAGGTTGAACGAGTTGCCGCAGCCGCCCGGCGAGCACCCCCACCGGTAGTTGGTGGCCTGGAACGCCGGCATGCCGGCCTCCGCATCCCGCTTGGCCCAGGTGGCTACGGCGGGGACGGAGGAGTCCTGCTGGTCCCAGCGCGGAGCCGAGGGAATGGCGGTTGCGGAGGCGATGCTGGCCAGGGCGGACGCCAGGAGGGTGGAGGTGAGGAAGCTGGAGGAGAACATGGTTGCGATTGGGTATGTGTAGGTTGTCGAGTGACACAAAATGATGTTCTTGCTTGTTTCTTGGTGGCTGCTTACTCTTCCGGTGTCGAGCTGGTGAGATCGATGGGTCTCTGGGATCTCACGACTTACTGTGATCTCGGGGCGGCCGCATATTTATATCTTTCATGATGCTGCGTTCGTTTGTTCTGACTGGCGATCTTTCATGGTCGCGCAGAGGCGAAATCCTACCAATGCGAGCATACTAGTGGTCCCCAAAAACAATCCCCCGAAGTTCGTAACGGCCCGACACCAAATCTTCGTAAATTCCGGGGCGCTGAAGGCCGGGGTGCAGACCGTCAGCGCCTCGAGGGAAGACACCCAATGGGGGCAAGAGCGTCGTCGGGTTCATTCCGCAGATGGCCAGGTCGATGTCACGCCGTTTGCCGTGGGCGACGCTGTCATTGGACGCCGGGCTTGACAGCTGGCCCGCTAGCTGAGAGCAGGGCGTCGTAGCCGACAGGGCGGTTGGGCGGCGCTGCTTTGGTGGCTGCCTACCATCAACCAAAGATGGAGCCAGAATGGTTCTCGGGTTCGGCGGGCAGACGCCATCCTTCAAACCTCGTGTTCTGCAATCGTGGTTGCGAGAACTAAACGCGTCCACGCAATCGGCCCTTTGAGGATTACTGAGAGCCAGCCAGTGCGAGCCAATTTAGGCCGTGCAAGAAGGCATCGCCGACGGATTCTAGAGAAAAAAAACAATAATAAAACTGATAATCGGCTTTTGGAATGTCTCCTGAATATCCAGGTAAGGACATCTAAGGTACACATTCTTGGAGAAAAAGATCGATCCTCGGCAGAATCGGGCGGGCTGGGGGCTGAACTCAATCGACGATCCAGCATTTGTGCCACTAAATTCTGACGTTACAGACGAGCCCAGCGACGTCATCGCCCCCCACGGCCGACAACTCGGCGAGACGCCGTCGGGGAAGCCGGTCCGATAGTTTCATCGTGGCCCAGTGCCGTCAGATGCATTCCAGTGTATGCGGCGAGACGGCGACTCCCGGCGAGGCACGCGACCGCCTCACATGATGGATGCCTCGTCGCGACGAAGGATCTTGACTACTCGACATTTTGTGCTTGCCGCACCAACGACTTGGTGAGTTATCTCCAGGTCCAAAGACACGATTTCATGCGGCGTGTCGTCTTCTGCCTCTGAAGTATTGAGGCCTTGGCTTCAAAACACGTGCCCAGCATTGTGCGCAAAGACCAGTCGAGCATTGTCAATTTCCCGTCGCAGGCTATCGGTGATCTCGGCAAGCCCTGCCGCACCCCACACCAGGCGGGGATGCCCCTGAACGAACTAGCATCAAACACCAAATCCTGCATCCGAAGCCCAACACGTGCTCCGCCAGGGGCAGCGCACCCTCTCGGAGAAAATCCCCCAAGCCACAGATGCACAAGCCATGGCGGTTTTTCATGCTGGGGGATCGCTCGTTTCGCTTGCATCCCCCGGATTCGGGAGGTGGTCTGGCGCACGTGGGTGCGGAAACATCACGTTCGATTGTCGAGAGCTTTCCCAGCCTTCGCTGGGGAGTCGCCCAGGACGTGAAAGGGGAGAGCTTGGCGCAATGCGAAATTACACGACGCCCAGGAGAGGGGCTGTCGACTTCTCCCTGTGGGGTCCGGGGATGGTCGGGCGAGGACCAGGTTACAATACAAAAACATGGCCGAGAGACGTGCTTGACAACGACCGGCCCGCTCTCCATGTCCAGAGCACCGTGCCGCCTCGAGGGTTCCATCAGCCGCTAGTCGACATCAGTCCGTCTGCAGCCTGCGTCGTTGTCAACACCTAACACGACCTCGTTGAACCTGATCGTCTGACTCCCTCGGCCACAACGCCATGACTCTCGCCGCATCTCTGGGGGCCATCCTGGCCGGCGTGAGCCTCGTCCACGCCCAGGGCGCGGGCACGCGACTGGACCCCGTCCAGCCCGTCCGCCTGCCCGACGGCGCCTTCGCCAAGAACCCCCTCGCCCACCTGGGCGGCAACGGCCCCTGGACGGACGCCGGCAACGTCAACGGCATCTCGTCCGACGTGCCCGAGAACTGCCACGTCGACCAGGCCGCCTACGTGCTGCGCCACGGGTCGCGCTACCCGGACGCGGGCGCCCACGGCGGCTGGGTCGAGATGGCCCGCCGGTTCAGGGAGAGCAACTACACCGCGACCGGGCCGCTGGCCTTCCTCCACACCTGGGACACCCCCCTGACGCGCCCGGACATCCAGATCGCCCAGCTCAGCCAGACAGGCTACAAGGAGCTGCACGATCTGGGCTACACCCTGCGGACCCGCTACCCGGACTTGTACCAGGAGGGCGACCCGTTCTACGTCTACGCCAACAACTACACGCGCGTCCTGCAGACGGCCCAGCTCTTCCTCAAGGGCTACTTGGGGCCCAACGCCACGGCCCTAGGCAACATCGTCGCCGTCACCAGCCGCGGCTTCCCGGACCAGCTGGCCAACACGCTCGCGCCCTCGGACATGTGCCCGACCTTTGTCGACGACTACGACAAGCAGCAGGCCGAGTGGCAGCCGCGCTGGCTTCCCGCCTTCAAGGCGCGCCTGTCGCAGTACATCACTGGCGACCTGCAGCTCGAGGACGGTCAGTGGAACGACTTCGCTTACATCTGCGGCTTCGAGTCCCAGATCCGCGGCCGCCTCTCCCCCTTCTGCGACACCCTCACCGACGCCGACCTGGCCGCCTACGAGTACCAGCAGGACCTCCGCTACTGGTACGGCCATGGGCCCGGCGCCGCCGTGTCGTCGCGCATGATGGTGCCGTTCCTCGACGCCCTCGTGAGGCGCTTCGTCGAGGGCCCGGACGCCGACCGCGGCGTAGGTCCCGACGGCACCGCCGGGTTCGCGGTCCCCAAGCTGCTCATGAATTTCCTGAACGACGGCCAGCTCAACCAGCTCGCGGCCGCGATCGGCGTCTTCGACGAGCAGGCGCCGCTGCCGACGGACCGCATGCCCGAGGACCGCCTGTGGCGCAGCTCGCGCATCTCGCCCATGCGCGGCACCATCGCCTTTGAGCGCCTCAACTGCCGCGTCTCGGGCGGCGGCGGTAGCGGCAACGGCACATCCCCCGCGCCCACCACCACCAGGCGGTCGTGCAAGGCTAGGCCCACTGGTGCTGCGGGCGCGGCGCAGAGGAAAAAGAGGCAGGCGACTGGGAGTGGCAGCGCCAGCCGCAGCGAGACCTATATCCGCATCCGGATCAACGAGGCCGTCTACCCGGTCCCTTCGTGCCAGGACGGACCAGGGAAGTCGTGCCGCGTGGCCGACTACGCAAAGTACGTGGGCGACAAGCTCGCCGCCATCGGCAGCTTTGCGCAGCTGTGCAACGCGACGGCCCCGGGCACGCCCAGCCAGGTCCAGGGCGCCAGCTTCCTGACGAACCTCAACCAGAACCATCTCAAGATCATCCACCCTTAGATGCGAGAGTTGAAACTTGAATGAAGTCGCATGATGTTATATGTACTTAATCCGTAATGAACTAATAAACATATATACAACGAATCCCTCTCCCGTTCACCCCTTTCCCACCTTTCCAGGCTTGGGACAGCCCCAAGTCCCCGACCGCCATGACCAACCCACAAAACGCCTTTCCCCAGGAGCGCGACTAGCACGTGTTCAGCATGCTGGTCAGCGCCGTCTTCTCGGCGCTGGTGACGGTCAGCTGCCAGAAGCTCTTGACCTGGACCCAGGACTTGGCGTAGGTGCAGTAGAAGGACGCCAGGGGCGGCTTCCACTTGTCGGGGCTGCTGTCGCTCTTGTTGTTGTTGACCTTGCCGGTTACGGCCCAGAGCTGGGGGCGGGTGATGTCGTTGGCGAACTGCTGGCGCTTGGCCGTGGTCCAGGAGGCGGCGCCGGACTGTACGATTTGTGTTGTGTTAGCTAGAAGCCCAACGAAACGTACGAAAGGCAGATAAGGGGGGAGAGGGGAAAGGCCACATACAATCCAGGCGTTCTTCAGAGGGACCATGTGGTCGATCTGGATGTCGGAGGCGCTGGTCCACCTGCCGCCGTCGTAGGGGCTCACCCACGTGCCCGAGACGGCGTTACAGGCGGCGTTGGTCTCGACGTTGGTGCCGTCGCGCTGGAGCACAAACTCCCTGGTGTTGCAGGCGCCGGAGACGGTGGCCCAGGTGGGGAAGAGCTTCCTGCTGTACCCGTCGCCGCTGCCCGACGCGGCCACGGTGAGGCCGGCGAGCTGCGACTTGGCGTCCGAGGTGGACGGGATTCCCGGCTGTGATTTTGGTGGGTCAGTGCTCTGCTTCGCGCCAAGGTTTTTTCTTTTTGGTGAGGGGTTGGCTTACAGGCGCAGGCTCGGGAATAGGGGCCGCAACGGCCAAGGCAACGAACGACAGGAGCACCGAGAACTTCATGGCTGCAGACCTCGAGGTGGGGAGCTGGTATAGACAACAAAAGAGTGACTTGAGGCGAGGGCGGATGGGTTCAGTCGGGCTCGCTGTCGAACAGATCCATCGACTCGATAGACGATGAAGGGGGGAACGGCCAGGTTATGTACTAGCCCGCCCTCCTCCACTGCCACCCTCCATCGAGAATATGCCTCTCGGTGTCGGGGTCCCAATGCCGGTGAGGGGCCCTGCCCAGGCCGCCGGATCGTACACGCTTAGTCGATGTCTCTAGCGAGCGGGCTGGCGGGCGGCGCTGCGACGCGCAGCTGAATCGAAACACAAGGCCTCCATGGCTTGCACGACAGCCATTGACAGCGCGGATTGGCCCGCGGGCGCATCACCGAGCCACCACCACCCCGGCCTTCCCGAATTGAAGGGCCGCTACACGGACCAATGCCAAGTCTGGCAATGCTCGCCGAGGGGTGGAGGCGGAGGGAGGGAGCGCGGCGGGCACCAAAGGACGCCCCGCGCCGTTTTCTCGCGCGCCGCCCGAGAGCACGGATTTGGGCCACTGAGCTACACGTAAGCCGCTACGGTGCACACTGCTGAAAAGGCGCCCTCCCCGTGGTGGCTGTGGACCTGGTTGTCTTGCCCAGTCAGGGCCCCCAAAATTGAGGGGGTATCGCGAACTACCGAATCAGGGGTTCATCCCAGCCTGTCAGCTCGGGCGTCCCAGCTACCGCCAGCGACGGGCCAATCACGAGGCAGAGACGGGCCATGCCTTTCTCCGACAAGCCGAGTCAGGGGAACTGACCTTCCTGTTCTGGAAGAATTGCTAGATGTCTTGGTTTCCCCATGGAGAAGGAGATGAGGGCTGTTCATCCACCCGCGATGCACGGTGAGGTGGAGGGATATGGAGGGATTTGTCCGTTTCAGTTAGAAGGTTATGTGCCATTCGCAATCTTGGGTTTTATGGTTCAAAACTTTCTTTCTATTATCATCTAGGGAAATTGTGCGAGGTCATGGTTCGCAAGATGTGGGTGATTTCGTTATGGCTTTACACGTCGGACCGGACTGACCCCAAATTCCTCGCATCGAAATCACATCCATATGCGCTTCAATGCTCGAGGCCATGACAATCATATCCGCCGCGTCGCCAATGCGTGCATCTGGGCAACAGCTCCGCGTAGGGTATCACTCTCTTCCAACCCAAGGCCCAGGCACCGCTGCCTCCCGGAGGGGCGGCTGATATGCCAAAAGCATAAAAAGAGGGCGGCCGGTGGAGTGGAAGCGCCAACTTCCCCATGCCCCCGCCCCCTCGGCACGCGATTCTTCGTACAACGTATAATTGGGCGAGATATTGGAGTCGCTTGTTGACTTGTTGACAAAGAGCCGCTTCCCTGAAATGTTGCTGATTTCGGTCAAGGTGATCGTTTGCGTTGTTATGGGTGGAACGTGTGTCGGCTCGAGATTGTCCGATCGCCAAGCCGGCAACCACGCAAATCTGGGGACCCCTTCGGCTGAGGGTAGCCAACGGACGGGCGGAAGCAAGGGGCTTGATTCACCCCTAGCCCCTGCCAGCGTTGTCTTCCCCTATGTTTGGTTGCAGACCAGAGCCTTATAGGCGAAATCAACTCATCTTTCATCTTAATTGCGCCAGGCGAGCCAGGGACATCGACAATACCCGTTATGCTTGGGGTCATTTGGCATTTCAAATCGGATGGCGCCAGATGGAGCATGGGCGGTGTCGTAACAACCAGGGCGAGACTGACTTCCTTGGAAAGAAACGGACGGAGCTGACAAGCCCCTAGAGACACTGGCAACTAGGATGGGCCCCACATCATCTCGACGTGTGACCCGGTACTCACACGCTGGCAACTAGCTCGTCTGTATTACAGGCAAGAATTATCTAGAGGTGGATATCTACGCCATAACAGCCGACCTAATCGCATTGACGCACCTCCACACGTCCTCGAACGTGTTGTACATGGGCACCGGCGCCACGCGGATCACGTTGGGCTTCCGCTTGTCAAGCACAACTCCCGCCTCGCCCAGCTTCTCCACGACCGTGTCGAGCAGGCCCTCGCGCAACAGCACGCTCAGCTGCGCCCCGCGCTCCTCCTTGTTGGCCGGCGTGATGATGCGGAACGCGGACTCCCGCTTCTCCGTCTGCGCCCGACCCTCGTCCGCCACGACCTGGAGCAGCAGGTGCTCGGCGTACGCCGTCATGCGCAGCGACTTTGCGCGCAGCTCGGCCATGCTGGTGCGGCCAAAGACGGACAGGGCGCCGCCGAGGGCGGCGAGGTCGATGGCGCTGGGGTTGGACACGATCCAGCCCTGCGCGCCGGGCGTCGGGACGAACTCCTTGGCCATGTCGAAGCGCACGCTCTTGTCGCCACCGTACCAGCCCGCCAGCCTGGGGTAGTACTGGGCCTGCCCGCCCTGGTCCTGGAGGCGGACGACCTCGCCGTGGCGGCGGTGCACAAAGGCGCCCGCGATGGCGCCCGGGCCGGCGTTGAGGTACTTGTAGGTGCACCAGACGGCAAAATCTACGCCCCAGTCGTGCAGCTGCAGCGGCACGTTGCCGGCCGCGTGCGCCAGGTCCCAGCCCACCACGATGCCCTTGGCGCGGGCGTGGGCTGTGATGCGCGCCATGTCGAAGAGCTGGCCGCTCCAGTACTGGATGCCGGGCAGGAGAAGCAGGGCGGTGCTTTCGGCGTGCTCGTCGATGGTGCTCAGGATCTTCTCCGTCGAGATGTAGAAGTTCTCGTCCGGATGCAGCTCCACCAGCGACTTTGTTGGGTCCAGGCCATGCCATTGGATCTGGGAAGCGATGGCGTACTGTTTTGCGGTTCTGTCAACACATTTTTGCTTTTCCAGGTGTGGCTAGGCGATGTGGAACAAGGAGGCAACGAGAACATACAGTGTCGCTGGGAAACGGCTTCCACTCAGCAATGATCTTGTGCCTCGTCGCCGTCGGCCGGTAGAAGCTTGCCATCATAAAGTGCAAGTTCGCCGTCAGCGTGTTCATGATGGCGACCTCGTCGGGACCCGCAGCACCGACTATGGGCACCGACTTGGCCGCGAGGTCGGCGGCCATGTCCTGCCAGCTGCCGCCCAGCGGCGAGTTGTCCAGCGCCGTGAAGTGGCCGTGCACGCCGACTGAGGCCCACGTCTCCAGCTGCGCGTTCAGGTGCTCCCGCACCGCCTTGGGCTGCAGCCCCAGCGAGTTGCCGCAGAAGTACACTGCGGGGTTGGTCTCGTCAGAGCTGGAGCCGGCTGCTGCCGCCGCGCTCCCTGTCGTCCCATTCTCCTGGGCCGGCTGCTGCGAAGACGGAGACTTGTGGTTTGGTGGGTAAGCTGTACGCCGAAACGCACACGGGGGGTGTTAGTCTATGCACACACGGCTGCAAGCGGACAAATCGAGTGGGCCGGCAGTTGGGATGGATATCAAGACACGCCACATCCGGATCGAGGCGAGTCGGTCCACTCACCAGGAATCTTGCCATCCAGCGCCTTCTTCTTCAGCGAGGCGACGGTGGGGAAGATGAAATGCTCCCGCAGGTGCCGCAAAGGATCCTGGGCGTCCTGCGAACGAGCGTATTCTAGCGTGCTCGCATTGGCAGGAAACTCGATGGGGTCCGAACTCGCAGGCATGATCTCTGACTGACACAATGATCGATAGATGAGACGGAAGTCAAGGGATGACGTGTAGGAGTGGGTAGTCCACCGTTGAGTGGGCAGGGGGCGGCGGAGGGAGGAGGCGGGTGGTAGGCTTGTCAGTATAAAGTTGGTGGCTTTTCCTGTTTCTGTTCCACTTAGTCAAGCGGATCTGGCGTGTTCCCTCTCCGGTTGTGCACCTCTCTCTTTGGCTCTTGTCAGTTCGTCTAGGCCGAGTGAGGACGGCCGAACACACTTTGTAGACAGCGTTGCTGGCACGCAGTCTCTCGGCCTTCGCTCTCGGCGCGAGCAGCGGCTGGAGCGATTCAGGGCTGCATGGCGGCTGCTACATTACCCCACGCGCTTCTCCGATGCCGCAGCGCGGGCGTCGCCGCGTTCCTACGTGTTCCAGGCCGCGCGAACGTCGTAGATGCTGACGCAGCAGCGAACAATTCCATGGGAGCTCCATGGATGACAGCCAACGGCACGCAATTGACCCACCACGTGAGCATTCCGCACCGGCCGCCCCCAGCCGCCGCTAGCCGAATTTCGCGATGGCCAACAGTGGATTCCACCAACCTCGTGTGCAAGGCCGACCTGGGTTCCTGCTCTTTCCAAGCGAAGCATGCCTGCTAGCGCCGGAAGAAATAGGCACAGGATGGGTCATATGAGGCGATTACCGACGGTATCTTAGAGTACTTGATGTTTTGTCTCCATTTCGGTCCATTTCTATGACAAATTGTCCACCTCACCGCTCGTATTCTGGCCGACCTCGGGATTTCGAGAGCTTTGGAGTTGCTGGTGGCAGGGTCAGGGGCCATGGCGCGACCGAGACGGTGTTTCCTTAAGGTGTCTTCGAGAGTCCTGGTCTGGCGAACTGGACGATGTGCCAGAGCATCGTGCCTTCCACTGTCTTCCACTGTCAGACTTGCTGTTTCCCGCTCTGTCCGAACCTTGTTGGCGGCGGAGTTAGCGCAAACCTTGAGTCGAATCTGAAATCCGTTCCATTCAACCGTCCGTCTTAGCTTGTCTTGCTGGGCCTTTGGCTCGTCTTTTCCTCCCCTGCTCCGCTATGTCACCCCATGAAAAGACCCCCAAACAGCAACATGCTGCGCCTGAAGACCTCCTTGGCACGACCTTCTCTGTCACTAAAAATGGCTTCCTCCCGGCCCAGGCTCCGCTAGCACGCATACCGGATCCATACTACGAGCCATGGGAGACTCTGGCTAGGGACCTCCCCAGACTCCTGCGGGAAGGCAAACTGAGAAGCGCCGTCGAGGATCTGCCCATCCTCGACTGCTCTCGGCTCGGCCCGGAGCCCGAGTGGAGAAGGGCGTACATCATCTTGACTTTCTTCACGCACGCCTATGTCTGGGGTGGCGAGACTCCATCGGAACGCCTGCCGCCCCAGGTTGCAGTCCCCGTTTTGGCTGTGTCGAACCACCTTGATCTGCCCCCGGCTGTGACCTACGCAGCTGCGAATTTGTGGAACTTCCGCACTACCAGCCCCACGGAAGATGCCACTTCGTTCAGCGACCTGGAGTCGCTCGACTGCCTGCTCAGCTTCACCGGAACCCCCGACGAGTCGTGGTTCTACATGATCAGCGTGGCCATGGAGTGCGAGGGCGGCGAGATCATCCCGACCATGCTTTCCGCCATGGAGCGCATCTTGCCTCCGGGCGCCAACGGCACCGCCGAGTACGCCACCGTGACGGCCGCCATGGAGCAGCTCATGGCCTGCATCCGCCGCGTCGGCCGCGTCCTGGACCGCATGCACGAGCGCTGCGAGCCTGACGTCTTCTACCACGCCATCCGTCCCTTCCTTGCCGGCAGCAAAAACATGCAGGCCGCTGGCCTGCCGCGCGGTGTCTTCTACGAGCGCGGCGGGGGCGAGGGCGAGTGGCTGCGGCTCAGGGGCGGGAGCAACGGGCAGTCGTCGCTGATCCAGTTCTTCGACGTTGTTTTGGGCGTCGAGCACACCGCGACTGAGAACCAGAACTCTGGTGCCGCCGGAAGTCGGCCCGTGTCGCCGGCTCTCCCCAAGACCAAGCAGCAGGGTCCTGTCGAGGAGGAGCCCGAGCTCCCCTTCCACGAGGAGGTGCGCGCTTACATGCCCGGCCCTCACCGGCGGTTCCTCGCGCACGTCCGCGCCCTGCCCAGCATCCGCCGCTTTGCCCTCGAGCCGTTCAGCGCTTCCGACGACCCTCTATCGGCAGAGAAGCTGCTGCTCTGGGAGACGTTTGAGCGCGCCACCAAGGTCCTAGCCGAGTTCCGCAACAAGCACCTGCAGATTGTCACGCGGTACATCGTCGTGCCCTCCCGCAAGCACCAGCAGAACCAGCAGAAAGGGTCCATCGGTCTCGCCGGCGTTGGAACCAGCATCTGGCGCGAACCGCCGCAGAACCCCGTCGCCATGCCCAAGGACGTTGGTCATGACACTGGAGGCTCGCTCGATGGCAAGGATGCAGGAGCTGCCAAGAGCGACGCTCGCGGTCGTCGCGTGTCGGAGACACAGCTCACCGGCACCGGAGGCACTGCCCTGATGCCGTTTTTGAAGCAGGTCCGGGACGAGACCCTTCGTGCTGGCCGACCGGACTCGGCCCAGCTCGGCTAGGTTACCTCGCACCGGCTAGATTTCGTATCTATGTCATGTGTTTTTGTTACTCTTTTTCCTTTCATTGGGAGGCAACAGCGCTAGCCGTCGCCCTCTTCCATTTCTATTTCTTTTCCGTCTTCTGCATTTTCCTCGTCACCAGCATAAGCATAGCGTTTGGGAAACTGGGCAGGTCCGTGGAGATTGTTCGTTCTGGCCGCACATACCTCAGGAGTCCTTTGTTTCATGTAACGTTGAGAATGTCGTCCGTGGAGATTGTCTTGGCTTCGCGGCCGGGCATACCTCAGGAGTTCTTGGTTTTTGTGTAGAATAGTATCCGTGCTTTCGTACTTGTTGGTCACCCGGAGGATAAAACGGAGGCCCACACCTTCGGTCGACATTTTCATTAACTTTTTGCTCGCGCTGGGCCCGGCCTGGGTCGACCACGAGTACTAGAAGGAACTTGGTGGCCGCAAAGTGGGCGGGGTAGCCAAACCCATCCCCGACTTTCTTGACCGTGTGGCTGTCACATGGCCCAGGATTCGCCTTGTGATGGGTTGGATGCAGGATTACGAGGCATACTACCGCGACCGCCCCTGGGTTCGCATGATTGGCGTGCCAGAGTCTTGGGCTGTACATAACCCGTTTATGCGAGACGCTCTGCAGGGTGACAGTGAATCAGCCGACCTGTACCCTCAGGAGTGGAAATTCCACGACCTGTCGGACTTGGGTGACGCCGTCAAGAAGGATAAGGCCCAGCCTCAGGGGAACACGTACGAGGAAGATCTCCGTCAGCACAAGGAGACGGTGGGTGAAATGGTCGGAAACGACGACATGGACTAGGACGGGGAAGATCAGGGTCCCCCCACGCCCCTGAACAAGCGCCCTCGTCCCCTGTCAGGCAGCGACCTGAGTGCGCATGCGGCGAAGCGCCGCAGGCAGAGCAAGCAAGAGAATGCGGGCAAGAAGAATTGAGGGTCGGTAAACACAAGGAGAAGGACATGACCGGAATCTTGGGGGCTTTTAACCTATAGGCGCCGTTTTCGCCATAGGTTAAAATTCTAGTGGTTGTTACGGTTTGGTCTGTTTCCAGGGAGTACATTGTTGGAAAATTGAATCTTTGTTGGAGTTAAAAAGTCGTCGCCGGGATATTGGAATGGAATCTCGCCGGAGGAGGTTTTCCCCAGATTACCCCGACCAGATGGCGGCGGGGTCGAGGTGGGTTTGAAGCAATCGAGGTGGGGCCGTGGCGACTTGGCGGGACACCGGCTCTGCACGCCCCACAGAGGCCCAGCCCTAGATAGTTTGCCTAATCACGAATTTCTGCCATTCCCCCAGGGTGCGGCTTTTCCTGCTGCCTGCATCCTGGGGGTCGAGATCCCACTCCACCTTGTGTGTTCGTCCGATCTCGACGATCTCGTTTCGGTCGACAACGGAGGTCGAGATGGCGCCCCCAGCTGCTAGTGCCACTCCCGGCACAAGGAGCGCACGGCAGTCGTCCCGCCTCGCTCAGGCTTCCCCTGCCTTGCAAAGCTCCCCTGGCAAGAAACGGAATCCGTCCCATTTCGACAAAGAGCCGTTCAACCCAGATACTGGTACAATTTGCGCGGCCCAGGCATGCCGGCCCCCTCTCGCGCCTTAGCCCTGCTCAGCATCCCCATTCGCTGAGACGACGGCGGAATTCTTCGCCTCTTTCAGGAGGGCTGGCGAGGAGGCGCCCACCACTCCGGCTCCTTTACCCGACGGGCATCATGCCAGCCCAGGATGTAAGTTGTATAGCCATTTATTTTCCCACACATTTTATAAACATCAATCAACTGTGGAAACAGCAGCCACTACGTCTGATCCAACATCGGCCTCCCCAGACACCTAGAGCTCTGTCCCGGGAGAGATCATCGGCACACCCGAGACCGTGTACTCGAACGAGGCCGGATCTGGCGACGGCGGCTTTGACGATGAGAGCGACTGGGAGGACGAGGACGAGGACGACATCGACGACGGCGCATCTGACGCCTCCCGGGGCTCAGTGTCCTACCAGGACGGAGACGACATTTTGGAGTCGGAAAATCTCCAGCAGCTTCCAATCGACAAACCATGTGGCGGAAAAGTCGCCGGACGTATCCTGCTTTTTTTCGTGCGAGACTCCCAGGAGAACCCTGCCATTCCGCTCGACTCGTTCAGTCTGATTCACATTGACCAGTTATGGGTTCTCATTCATTTGGTTAATTACATCGCTAGGCCAGTGGATTACACCGACGTTGTCATATTGGCGGAATCGGTGTCAAGCGCTCAGAACCCAGCAACCCAGCGAACAGCTATCCGAGCCATTTTGTCGATGTAGCATGTCGACATCGTGGTTAGGTCTCTGGACCGGCTGACCCGTCGTGCCGGGGAGCTCGATGACATCCTCGACGGTTTGGCTCAACGCGATTCACGTGTTTTCGCCTTGGGTCTAAGCTCGCGGACCCGCGACAATCCCTGGCCCTCCTATCTGATGTCCCCCGGGATATTCTCAAGTCGACACTTTACGATGGTACGTGTTATTTATAATTTAAACCCTATGGTGTATTGTTCTTTTTCCACGCCTATAGGGTTCAAATCGGTTCGTTTTATTCCATGCACCATTCTCACTAACTTTATACTTAGATGAATGCTGCAAAGTATGGAGTCGTGCCCAGAGGATGCGGCTGTTGAGGACACGGATGCTGGCGGCTGGTCCCGATTTCCCTCAGGTGCAACGGCTTCGCACACTCGTTGCATCTGCCACCAAGGGCTACTCTCATATCGTCACTTTGGCTCGGACTTCCCCGCCTCGCGGCAGCCCTGAATCCCAGGCGTCGAGAACCGTATCAAACAACAAGTTGACTTCCTGTCCCTCCTTGCACCGGACGGACCAGTTCAGCACGTTGTTTTAGAGGGTGTGTCGGCCTTCAACACCAACGGCCAGACCGTGGCAAGCAGCATAAACAACCACCTGGTCACCAAACATGGTGACAGGATCATCATTCTGGTCTCTTCACTAAACCGATTGGTGCGT
The DNA here is from genome assembly GCA_000733355.1 of Falciphora oryzae. Lineage (NCBI taxonomy): Eukaryota > Fungi > Ascomycota > Sordariomycetes > Magnaporthales > Magnaporthaceae > Falciphora > Falciphora oryzae. The sequence goes on from JNVV01000004.1 coordinate 1,937,060, forward strand.
TCGACCAACGCTTTGAACGACATTGCGACATTTTGCAAGCAGCGACAGGTAACCATAGCCGTGCTTGCGATGTTCGACGGGGCGCATCTCTCGAATAACGCATCGGAAGCCCTTCATTTGGACGATGCCGCAAGCTCCGACCTTTGGCGAAACGCGGTTTGCGCCCAAGAGTGTGTCCCCAATTCGGACAGGCCGGTGGTACAACCGCACTTGGTGCTTCATATCGGCAGGTGTGGCACGATCACATCTAACCCCTTTCGTCCCCGCGAACTCGAAGCATCCTTCGCAGGCTCTCTCGTCCACCTTGCAGAAGGTGGCAAATTGCCAATGTTTCAGAACCTTCGGCGCACGATCGCAATACCGACAATGAAGGGGCCCGTTACACGGGACCTTATTCGGGACATTCTCGGTATCCGCCCATCGATATCTGTCCACCACGGCCGTACCGCCGTCTCGTGTCCTTGCTTAGAGCAAGCACATGATGACAGCTGTACTTGCGCCTGTATGGATTGTCGAGCCCGGCCTGTTTGTCGAAAAGAACCGAGCGACAAAGGAGTGCCTAGACATCCAGGCTTAATCGCCAACTGCCTTTTTGGCAAAGCCTGCCCGACCTGCGATGAGGAGCACACCGCCAAAACCAAGCTTTGCAAAGGCTGCTACAACGCATCACGCCCCAGGGCGTGTCCCGACTGCGGTGGGATGCACCGCAGTCGCACCCAGCGTTGCTATGCGTGTTACACGAAGTCACGCCCTATGTCCTGCATTGACTGCGGTCGGACACACTACGACAGTCGCCGTCACTGTCCTAGCTGTCGGTGGAAAAGGAGCATCAGAGTTTGCCGGGGTTGCAGAAGGACGCACCGCCGATCCACAATCCTTTGCGGTCGCTGCCACAAGAAACCACTTAAAACCTGCCCTGAGTGCCTCACGACGCACCGTGGTCAGTGCCGTCTCTGCGAACCCTGCCGCAAGAAACTCGGCCCAAAGGCGTGTCCGACCTGCCTAACAGCCCACAAAAGACGTGCCGATCTTTGCCGTTCCTGCTACCTGGAGGCAAACCCTAGGATTTGCCCAAAGTGCCAAAAGCTGAACAAGACCGAGAACAGGTTCTGCAACCGCAGGTACAAGGAACGACGTCCAAGGAAGTGCTCGGGCTGCCACAGAATGCACAAAGGAACTAGTCTCTTTTGTTGGCGTTGCTACAAGCGGCCGAGGGAGTAGCTGGATATGAGAAATGAAGTTTTGTAGCCAGTGTCAATCAAATCGTCGAGGCACAACGGGGGTGAGGTTGGAGGGTTGGAGGTTGCTTTTTACCAATATTTTAGTCCATTTTGGCACCATGTCATATAGCGAGGCACAACGGACATGTGGCCCGACCCTAGCACCATTCTATTAGCGCTCTAGCTGCATTGCTTTCAAATCACTATCGCTATTTCAGATTTTAAGCCTATAAGCACAATATCCGTCGGCTCCCACAAAACCATTCCACCCCTCCGGAAGGTCCATTGTACTCGAAGTGAGTGGGCGATATAACGAGCCCCTCAAACAGGCGAGGGCTGTTCAATCTTGGTGGTCAGCTCGACAGCTAGACACACCTCAGGAGTTCTCATCCGGTGTCACAATAGATCAACTTCGTCTCGCAATCCTCATCGCACGAGCGTAACGGGCATAACCTTTGGCCGCTGGTGTCTTGGAGAAAACGATGCTCACGAGGTCTCTAGCTTGCTCGATCCTCTTGCGAGGCTGTTACAGGGCCTCCTTGGAGCCGTCTTGGTACCGGATGCAGTCTCTTCTCCTTCATGGTGGCGGGTTTTGAGCCAGAAGATGCAAGGGCAGGTCCATTATCCTCGCAAACCTGACTGACTTGGCCCTACACGTAAGACCATAAAAAGAATAGCATGCTAAAGCGAGCACATACGGCATACCCACGGGGATATACGGGATCTCGTCCGCTTTCGCCTCGTTAAACCAATAAGGGCTACTTGAGGAGCCGCTCGTCGCGGCCGCATTCTTCGCTGCCAACACCAAAGCAGGCGAGATGGCCATCGCTCAGGGAGCATTGGCAGAGCGTTGGGAGTGTTGTCGACCATTCGAGTGTTGTCGTTAGGATTCCCTGAATATGCGACCAAAGGACTTTTGCCTGGTATGCGCAGCCTGCCGTACATATCAGAAACTTTCCAAGAAAAAAAGTGCCTGACGTCTGTTGGCCCAAAACATCCGTTTGCTTATCGGAAGGAATGACCTCGGATGTTCGCCCCGCTACCATACTTTATTTTCCCAGCTCCTCCCTCTCCAATGCTACCTTCCATTTTGGAAAACCAACTACAGCTGAACAATCCAAGTCAGCGCGGGGAATCCCTGCATACCGTCCAACCTACAGCCAAGTTGGGGTTAACCTACTGTTTTACCCATGATAGGGTGTGTCTGGCCCTTGGTTGAACTGATTGTGCGCCCCGCCGGTTCGGGTCGGAACCATCCTTATCTGTCCAGAGATCGAAGCCCTTGCGGAAACGTTGCATTTTGGGGCAGCACGTTGGCTTCTCGATAAAGTTCAAAATGTCCACCTCGGTCGGGTGAAGCTTGGGCTGGCCATTACGGTCATGTAATCCCAACAGCCTCTACCATGGACCCAGAACAGGTTCAGGCTGCCCCGAAGCAGCTACAAGTGAATTGCCGGGAGGGGAAGTCGGTTGGGAACGGCGACGATGACGTCGATAAATCACTCGAGAAGGTCGACGAGATCGCCATGGCGCTGCAGGCTGACGAGCCCAAGACGGTAGCCGAGGTCAGCAAGGAGATGGCCGATACGTCGCCGTACCAAGAGGTGCGGGCCGCCGTGCGCGAGATCGACGGCCAAGAGTACAGCAACACGCTGCGCGCCTGGATCATCGGTCTCATTTTCGTTACCGGCGTTTCTGCCGTCAACATGTTTCTCTCCATGCGCAGCCCCGCCATCACCATCCCGGCCGTCGTCGTCATCCTCGTCACCTACCCCGTCGGCACGCTGTGGGCAAAGGTCGTCCCGGCGCGCAAGTTTACCACCTTCGGCCTGGAGTGGAGCCTGAACCCGGGCCCGTTCAGCATCAAGGAGCACGCCGTCATCACGCTCATGGCCAAGATCACGGCCGACTACCCCTACTCGACCAACGCCCTCGAGGCCCTGCAGGCGCCGTCGCTGTACAACCGCAGCCTTGGCTGGGGCTTCGCGCTGGTCTTCACCCTCAGCAGCCAGCTGATCGGCGTCTCCATGTCGGGCATGTTCCGGCGCTTCCTGGTCTGGCCGTCGGCCATGGTGTGGCCCGGGCAGTTCGCCACCACCTCGCTGCTGTACACGCTGCACGACAAGCGCAAGGCGGGCGAGATCGCCGAGGAGGACTGCGTTGCTGGCGGCGACAGCACGTGGAAGATGTCGCCCTATCGCTGGTTCTGCTACATCGGCCTGGCGTCTTTTGCCTACTACTGGCTGCCCGGCGTCCTCTGGCAGGGCCTCTCCGTGTTCGCCTTCGCTACTTGGATCAAGCCCAACGACGTCGTGGTAAACCAGCTGTTCGGCGGCTTCACGGGGCTGTCGCTGATCCCCATCACGTTTGACTGGACATATGTCGCGGCGTATCTGCAGAACCCTCTCCTATCTCCCTGGACCTCGCACCTGAACTGCCTCGTTGGGCTGGGCATCTTCATCATCATTCCGACCATTGGAATCTCGTACACTGGGGCTCTGTTTTCCGACTACCTCCCCATCAACACCTCTCGGACGTTTGATAACACGGGTCACCGCTATGGTGTCGCGAGGATCCTCAAGCCCGACTTCACGCTCGACGAAGACGCCTACCGCAAATACTCACCTCTGTTCCTCGCCCCGACCTTCTTCCTCAACTACGGCCTGTCCTTTGCGACGCTGATGGCCTCGCTCGTGCACACGGTCCTCAACCACCACAGCGAGATCTGGTACCGCTTCAAGGCATCCCGGAACCAGGAGGCCGACGTCCACATGGCCATGATGAGCAAGTACAAGGAAGCCCCTGACTGGTGGTACGGCCTCGTATGGATGGGCGCCATGGCCTTTGGGCTGGCCACGGTCCTGGGCTTCCCCACCCAGCTGCCCTGGTGGGGGTTTCTCGTCTCGTGCCTCATCGCCTTCGTTTTCATCATCCCGCTGAGCATGATATTCGGCATGACCAACATCCTCATCTCGCTGAACGTGCTCTCGCCGTTTCTCGGCGGCTTTATCTTTCCTGGCCGCCCGATCGCCAACATGCTGTTCAAGGTGTACAGCACTATTGTGCTCGGCCAGGCCCAGGTGTTTAGCGGAGACCTCAAGTTTGCGCTCTACATGAAGGTCCCTCCACGCACGACGTTCTCCAGCCAAATCGTCGCGGTTATCTGGTCGTGCTTTGTCCAGATTTCAGTTATGGTATGTATCATTCTCGCCATCCAATACCATCACGTCTTCCTGCACTCCTCCGAGCTGTAAGTGCCTGACTCTGAACAATTCTTGGTGGTACCAGAACTGGGCATTTGGCAACATCCCAGGTATCTGCAGGCCAGACCAGCCGAGCAACTTCACCTGCCCCAACGGCAGCACATTCTTCTCATCTAGTATAGTCTGGGGTGTTATCGGCCCGCAGAAGTTCCTCGGCGTGGGCACCATGTACGAAAAGATCCACTTCTTCTGGCTCCTGGGCGCTCTCCTCCCCGTCGCCTTCTACCTCGCGGCACGCAGGTTCCCCAACTCTGTGGCAAGCCACTTGCACGCGCCAGTAATGTTGGGCGCCATGGGCTGGCTCCCGCCCGCGACGCCGCTCAACTTTTCGACCTGGGCGGTCGTTGGCCTGGTGTTCAACTGGTGGATCCGGAGACGCTGGATGGCCTGGTGGCAAAAGTTCAACTACATCACCGCCGCCGGTCTGGATGTCGGACTTGTCATCTGCACGCTGGTCATCTTTTTCGCCTTCACGCTGCCGGGGACGCCGCTACCGCAGTGGTGGGGGAATGTCGATGTCTTTGAAACCGAGGTAAGCCCTCATCTCCTTGTTGTGTATCACCCGTCCTCTCTCGCTCTATCCGTGATCTCTCGATGCGGAGTGTCCAGGTAGTAACTGGTTTTTCACAGGACGCTCTCGGCACGGCTATTCGAAAGACTGTGCCCAAAGGCGAGACGTTCGGGCCTTCAGTCTGGTAGAGGGCTATGCGCTTGTGGAAGGGGTTGTCTTCCAATGTATCGGGGGCCAGGTCCTTGGCTGCGCCGAGCTGAAGGCAGAGCTGAAGCCTTGGCCGCGCTTGTTGTGTTCCCCTTTCTAGATGAACAGCCCGCCTTCGCCAAAACGCAGCAGATCCATGGCATCTCGAAATCAATCAATGATAACAATAGCGTGCCCTAGCTATCTCTGAGAAGTTTTTGGGGACGGGCAACTCTTTTCGAGAAGCTCAATCAGTGCTCTCCCGTCCTCCTCCTTGGCCGCGTCGTACCCAACGTTATGGGTGTCGCGTTCGACCAGCTCGGGCACATTGCAGCGCTCGAACACCAAGCCAGGGTCGGCGCCGCACTCTTCGAGTAGGAAGCGGACAAACCCCAGCCGCTCCTCTCCGATGGCGTATTTGCGGATGCTCAACGGGGGTCCGGTCAGGTCCGTCGGGTGGTGGGACCAAGTCCCTCTGTTCATCTATTGACATATAATGTGCAGCACCGTCGGCCCGTACGCCTCACTGCCGTTATCTTTGTCGGGCTCCTGCATGGACGCCCACGACCACGTGGGAAAACCTTCAACCCTGGGGCCTCGCCCGGGAACAGTCGGTGTCTGCTCCCATAACAGTCCCCGGGCGTTGCCGTACCATAGCCCGCGAATGTACGGGTATTTGCTGGCCGCACTGCCAATTGACGTCGGCGCCCGCAGGTGACGGTGTTGTCGAGCATGGGGCACGCGCCCGTGCGGACGACGAAGGCGTAGAGCAGTTCGTTGAGCTTCCCCACGGCCGCAGAGTGTTCGATCACGGCGTCCACGAGGCCTTGCCACCCCGCGGCGAGGACGCGGGCCCCCGGTTGCGCGCAGGCCCTCGCGAGCATCATAGCGGCGCGGGCTACGGGCACGTTCGGGTGCGCGAGGAGCATTTTGACGGCGAGGGCAAACGCCGGGTTCGCGAGATGCTCTACCCCCCCAACGTCCAAAGAGTTTGTCGGCTGGGGGTCCGGTTGGAAACCACCGCGGCTCCTCTTCCGTCGGCTCCTCCTCGTAATAGCCGCTCGGGTCGTCAAAGACTAGGGAGATAAGCACATTGGGGTGGGAAGGTTGCAGGGGTCTGCGCCGTGGTCGAGCAGGAATTTAAGCCTTGTTATGAGCGCCGAGGCGGACACATCAGCAGCCCCGGCGGCCTCGGCCCACGCGCGCTCGTCGACGGCGTCGAGGAGCATCAGCAGAGGGGTCGTGAACGTGAGCTCCTTGGCGCCGACCGGGACGTTGAGGTTGATGTCGCCACCGTGCTCCAGACACGCACACATGACTTCGACCGACTGATCCTGGGCGAGGCCGGCGCTCTTTCCCATGCACCGGGCAGCGGTGCAGATGGGAATGTACCACGGCTTCTTGTAGAGCGGCAACCCTCGCTCGCGGAAAGGTGATGGTATTGCCCTGGTATGATACTCAGAGTCGACTCGTGCGCCCTCTGCGATTGCGGCCTTGACCCGCACCGGTGCCGCTATTACTGGGGTTGGAGGGGCGCCGCAAACCACATGCACTCAATATTTGACCGTAAATCAACGGCGGAAAATTCAAGCGCAAGCGCCAACAGAAACCACCGCCATCAACTTTCCATGTCAATCTCGACCGATTATTCCAAGCACAGCATGATGTGCTTCAGCCAGGGGTAAATTACTACATATTATCATGAGGCATTTGAGTAATTGGGTACTTTGGTCGAACCAGGCTCCCTTCTGCAGGACGAGATTACAAAACAGCCACGCAGGCGCACGTGTTGGCCCAGAGCCCGGTGCAGTCGGAGTTCGCGGCCGGGCTCCACCGGATAAAGGTCTGGACGCCGTACCGGTTCGCAATGTCCCAGCAGCCCTGACCCGGCGTGACGAAGTGGAAGCTTATGCAGTTGGGGGTTATGCTGGCCTGCCTGGGTGGGGGTCGGCGTCCGGACGCCGTTGCCCGGCTTGTCGGGCTGGGTAGGGGTGCTGCCGACGACCGAGACGCAGACGTAGGTGTTGGCCCACATGCTCTGGCACCGGTCGCCGACGCCCGAGTTCTACTGGGTGAACTGTTGCAGGGACAAGCCGTTCTTGCTGACGATGCTGGAGCAGGTCTCGGCGGGGTTGACGAACGCGAACTTGTTGCAGTTGGCGACCATGCTCTCGCACTGGGCACCCGCGCCAGAGTTACACTCGGTAAGCCGCTCCAGGGTAATGCCGTTCTTGCTCACGATGGCCGAGCACGAATCGCCGGGGTCCACAAGGGCGAACTTCTCGCACTTATCAACCATGCCCGGCTGGGTCGGCTGCGGGGTCTGGACGGCGGGGGCGTTCCTCCCGAGCCGCCGATGACGCCGACGCAGACGTAAACGTTAGCCCAGAGGCCGGTGCAGTCGGCGTTGACGGGGGGATTCCAGGCGAAGAGCTGGGCCAGGGAGATACGGGCGATATATACAATTTTAAATAATCTATAACGTGGTTCACCACCGAGTGACGCACCCTCACCGAGTGACGCACTCCAAATCCCATACTAAACGGCGTTTTTTTCGATTAAATAACTCGCTCAATTTGAGGCTAAACTCCACCAAAATTAAAACAGTTATATTTAACTTTATAATAATTGTAATTTGAATTTTCCGCATTTTTATTATTACTCCTTTTGGGTTAATTGCGTATTGTACACAGTGTATTACACTGTGTTGCGAACTAACCCAAAAGGAGTAATAATAAAAATGCGGAAAATTCAAATTACAATTATTATAAAGTTAAATATAACTGTTTTAATTTTGGTGGAGTTTAGCCTCAAATTGAGCGAGTTATTTAATCGAAAAAAACGCCGTTTAGTATGGGATTTGGAGTGCGTCACTCGGTGAGGGTGCGTCACTCGGTGGTGA
>JNVV01000004.1:1945162-1956354 GCA_000733355.1 Falciphora oryzae
TCACCACCGAGTGACGCACCCTCACCGAGTGACGCACTCCAAATCCCATACTAAACGGCGTTTTTTTCGATTAAATAACTCGCTCAATTTGGGGCTAAACTCCACCAAAATTAAAGCAGTTATATTTAACTTTATAATAATTGTAATTTGAATTTTCCGCATTTTTATTATTACTCCTTTTGGGTTAGTTCGCAACACAGTGTAATACACTGTGTACAATACGCAATTAACCCAAAAGGAGTAATAATAAAAATGCGGAAAATTCAAATTACAATTATTATAAAGTTAAATATAACTGTTTTAATTTTGGTGGAGTTTAGCCCCAAATTGAGCGAGTTATTTAATCGAAAAAAACGCCGTTTAGTATGGGATTTGGAGTGCGTCACTCGGTGAGGGTGCGTCACTCGGTGGTGAACCACGTTATGTTGGATTGCACTGGCCTGTGCAGGCAATCGGTAGAGCTCAGAGAGACCCGGATCCTCCGGTCTCGTGATCCCTGATCACGGGACCCGAGGACCCGCAAGCCCGCGGAGGCTGGGAGCAGGGGAAGGGCCCTTTGGTGATCTGGATCGTGTATATATAGCCTCCCTCCTGCTCCCTCTCTGGCAGATAGATTCCTTTCTTCTTCGTGCACAATAGATTATGATTCCTCTGATATAAGGGATCATTGTTCACCTCTTTTGGAGATCTCCGAGCCAACAGGAGTACCAACTCCTACCAACACTATATGAGTTTCTAACGTTATTGAGTTGGGATTCGAATCGATTGTGCAAAGGCCGCGTATCGGTAATCCGCTCGCTTGTTTAATCTCTTCGCTTATAAACCACGTGTAACGGGGTTGCTTGCAGAGGCTCCGCGGCTTGATATACAGTGGTGCCGAAGGGTTCAATGACGAGGTGATTGAACTGTTGGATCTTTTGGTCCATGTAGTCGAGTGAGTAAACTCTGGCACACTCCCTCACACCACGTTAGCGGTGTTTTTTTGTTGGATTGTAATTGGTCGAATTATCAATGTGGCTAGGAATGGAGAAAAAGTGATTTCTGTGACCTCCCGCCGTTCATGTAGCCTGAGCCTTTGAAACTAGTTGAAATCTCGGCCCGGACTTCCCGGGGGGTCTGGAACAGGGCGTTCCGACTTAGCTAATGGGATCGAAGGCTTGAAATGTAAAAACAAGAGACGATTTGGACCGGCTCGATTGGCGCCGGTTTGGGGGCCGAAAACGAGTGAATGCAGCACTCCGAATTTGTGGCTCTGGCCCCCAAACCGCGGACGCGCCGAGCCGCCGAACCGTCTCTGTCTGGTCGCCACCTTCCATGGCATCTGCATAGCTTGAGATCCTCGCCAATTGCGGTGCGGAAAACTTTGTGGCGCGGCGCGTGAGGACCGAGCCTGTGCTTGCATTGGGCGAATCTCGTTGCAGACGCAGCCCTTCGGACGCATGTGGGTTCAGCCCCTACTTGTATTCTGCGCCAGTAGTGACGGGGCAGTGCTTCTCTTTGGTTTTGAGGGCGGAGATAATAAGAAGATCCCTTCCGACGGGCGATTCACTTGAACACGTTCCGGCAGGTTGGTCCATTCTTCCATCGACAATAATCCTGGATCGGAATCTACGCACAACCCGATTCTTTATTCAAACCTGTTTTTGCTCCCTTCTCTTTTCGAGGCGCCGGCCCCTGGGGGCGCGATGCTCTCCATGGAGTGCTGTAGTTCCTCTGCAAGTGATGCAAGGAAGCTCGAGGCATATGGCGATATTTCGGGGATAGGGGTAAGTGCCGCCCCTTTTCTCGCCCTATTTCCCCATCACATGTTGATACGCAAGTGTTTAAGCTAACTTGGAGAGCGTCACCCCGCAAGGTCGTTGCCGCGTTCGTCGGAACCGCCTGTCTTGCAGTGCTTGTTCTGATTTGTAATTACTTCGCTTCGTTCGACCCAAAAGCGAATCCCTTCACGACCAAGGATGAGGGTGGAGAAGAATGGTGGCGCCCAAATCCAGTCGACTGCATGTTTCTCGGCTGGGCCCGTGACTCCCCCCGTCGGTGGCTCGCCTTGGCTCGTGAGCGGCTACCTGGCTCCGTGTCTCGGTTGCTAGGCTACAGCCTGAATGCTTCGTCCGTGGATATTGGGGAGGACTTCGTCAAGGTGGGACCCAAAGCGCCAGTGTATCCAAGCCGAGTTTCGCTTTTCCTGGCTAATAAATGAGGTTGGAGAGTTACAGTGTATCATCTCTTTGAGCGACCTGCAGATGTTCACCGGCATTTCCATCCTCTGCAGCGGCTTTGCGTCCCTCAAATGCCCGCCCGATGGTATTTCCGCGTATCATTGGGAGGGGTAGTGGAACTTGCGAGGCTTGCCACAGCCACGCACTTCGCGGCCCTTTCTGTGCTTCGCAGCCACTTTTGCCACCACCAATGGAAACGCATTTTCCGTTTCCTGTTGACATTTGTACTCCTAATACTTCTTATAGTCGCCATGGTGCCGACGGTCTTCTTCAACTGGCGGGACTCGACTCTCTCTTCCAAATCAACAGCCGATTCTCAACCGATTCCTCGACCTTACACAATCAGCGCAGCAAACCTGTCCTCTCCTGCCGTCTGCTTTTACAATAGAAGTGTAAGTTCCACGGAAATTCGCCGCCGAATTTGGCTGGCACTGGTCGCCGATTCAGGCGGCAGTTTGCCCTGGATGCCAAGCCAAACCCCGCCAAGGATGATACGCGCACGCCCCACCGTCTCCCTATTGCAATTCTTACAATTCCACCTTCTTGCGGCGCAAGCTCGGGCCATCGGTCCTCAAAGTCAACGAGGTGCCGTTCAATATTTAAACTATATAAAGCCCACATCGGTCTCCTCCAGAAATTCATTCGTTCACAGGAAGCCGACCCCATCACATTTTCAAGCCATCGAACCTATTTTGCCTTTTTCACACCATCGAGATCGCACGTTGGCTTCTCTTTTGTCTACATTGCAGCCTCGCCTCTTTGCCCGACACGGATATCGTGACAGACGTCTGCAAAAAGGGACGTCCGCATAGTATCACGGTGCCTCTGTTCTGCTCACTGTATCGAGCAAACAGGATCGGCCCTTTTCGCACCGCGTAATGGCGTGGAAGTGAGAGTGGCGGGACCAGCGTTCTGGTTCTTTTCCGCTGCGTCTGGTCCGGCCCTGTAGCTGAAGAGGCGCGACGCCTCGCCAACTCTTCCCAACAACGCAGCATGATACGATTCGCCGGGCTGTATCAGGCCGCGACCGCCACTTTAAGCCATGGCCTAATCTTTGCATACACGCCCAGCCGCCGAATCGGAAAATGCAAAATTCCAGGTGCAGCATTGGTCCCCCCTTTTTTTTTCTTTTTTTTTTTTTCGTTTCAGGGGTTATTGGCTAGTGTTGCTCTCCACTTCCCCTGAGGGGGCGCAAGGGAAAACAAGGGGCGGGCGTTGGGATTCGGGGAACGGTGGACGGCAGCCACGATGACTAAAAATTAAATGAGAGTTGACGCCCTTTTCTGGTGGCGGCGCCAACTCTCGTTTAATTTTTGGGTTGCCTGGGTAGTCGGCGAACGTCCCGGTCAATAGATCGTATGCCTGGAACGGCAGATGACCGATCGACATCGTTGGTCTGTCCCATCCATGTACTACCTACCCCGCGGGGAACTGCAACCTCTGGGCCGACAGTTTGTTGCAACGCATAGACAATAGGTTATTTACCGGGGGGCTGCTGGGTTGCTGCGGGAGCGGGTATCCTCCTCTTGTGGGAAAGTGGTACAAAAGGGGCGAAGCGGCGCTGCAGATTTGATGTTAGTTCCTCCCGGAATCGCGACAGCCGCTCCTCTTCCCTCCATCGTCCCCAACCGAGCAGCCGCATCACAACCGGTCACAATGGACAAGAACGATACGGCGGAAGGATCGGGTCGCCATGTCGAGAAACCCGCACCGGACGGCCAGGATGCCGCCGCGGACCGGGCCAGCGCGGGCGAGATCAGCCTCAGCGTGCGCGAGGCCTTCCGGCTGTACTGGAAGGCCGTGGCCTGGTCCGTGTGCGTGTCCAACGCCACCATCATGGAGTCGTACATGCTGCTGCTGATCAGCTCGTTTTACGCCCAGCCCCAGTTCCAGCAGCACTTTGGCGAGCCGCTCCCCGGCGGGCACGGAGAATACTCCATCCCGGCGCAGTGGCAGGTTGGCGTTTCCATGGCCGGGCTTGCCGGGCTGATCGCGGGCTCGTTTAGCAATGGGTATTTTGCTGACCGGTGGGGGCTGAGGAGGGTCATGATTGTAAGCCACCTGTCGCTCGCGGCGTTTGTGTTTATTCCGTTTTTCGCGCGGGATATTAAGACCATTATGATTGGGACTCTGTTCATGTGAGTGATCTTTTCCTCCTTTTGCTCCTTACCCAACGATTATCACTACTGACTTTCTGACAACACCACGGCAACAGCGCCATCCCCTGCGGCTTCTTCGCGGCCGCAACCCCCACCTACGCCGCCGAGGTGACACCGCTCCGGCTGCGCGGCTACCTGACCGTATACGTCAACCTGTGCTGGGTCATCGGCAGGCTCCTCGCCTACTCGGTCCTCGCCGGCACGCTCTCGATGCAGAGCGAGTGGGCGTACCGCGTCCCCTTTGCCATCCAGTGGGTGTGGCCGCTCCCGCTCGCCGTCGCCACCTGGCTCGCGCCCGAGTCGCCCTGGTGGCTGGTGCGCAAGGGCCGGCACGACGAGGCCCTGCGCTCGCTCGAGCGGCTGGTGGTGGTGGGCGCCAACGAAAAAGCCAACCCGCAAAACACGCTCGCCATGATCCGGCGCACCGTCGACACCGAGCGCGCCACCCTGCTTCACAACCAGGGCGCGGGGGGCAGCTACCTCGACTGCTTCAGGGGCACCAACCTGCGCCGGACCGAGATCGCCATGGTCAGCTGGGGGTGCCAGACCCTGCCAGGGTTCGTGGTGCAGCTCTACATCATCTACTTCTTCACCCTTGCCGGCCTGCCCACGGCCAGCTCCTTTTATCTGTCCATCGGCAACGCCGGGCTGTCCTTTGTCGGCACCGTGGCCTCGTGGTTCCTCATGACGCGCTGCGGCTGGCGCACCATATACCTGGGCGGCCTGCTGGCCATGATCCCCGTCATGGGCCTCGTCGCCTTCCTCGGCCTGGCTGCTGGCGACAACGCCGTCCGCTGGGCCCAGTGCTCGCTGCTGCTGGTCTGGTTCTTTTGCTACGGCGCCAGTATCGGGCCCGTCCCGTACGGTATCGCCGCCAACGTGGGCGCCGCCAGCCTGCGGCCCAAAACCATTGCGCTCGCCCGGAACACGTATTACGTCCTAAACATTGCGAACAACATCGCCACGCCGTACATGCTCAACCCGGCAGAGCTCAACCTTAAAGGCAGGGCTGCGTTCCTGCCCTGGGTGCTGACGCTGCTGATGGTCGTGTGGACGTATTATCGGCTACCCGAGCTCAAGGGGCTGACGCAGGATACAATTAACCACCTGTTTGAAACGCGGGTGCCTGCGCGGAGATTTGCTGAGAAGGGGAGGGAGTATCAGTGATGGTGGGCGATAGATGGAATCTAGCTTTGTACGAAAGAAAGCAAAGATGCACATGTCAACACTAACCGTACATCCTGGGCAAGCAACGCAGAAATAACGAGTTGCGAAACCCCTGTGTAGAATACGAGCTACTAGCATTAGGGTCAATATAAACTTCTAGCTGATGGTAGGAAGCAAACAAGCGCCCTCCCGAGGGCAACAACAAAGACAGCAATCCAGGCAGAGACACCCCGACGCCTGGCACCATGCCACCCGACTCCTCGATCGTCGAGGGTGAAAGCCCTACGCCTCACCAAACGGCTACCAGGCTGGATCACAACGACAGCTTTTATATCGAGCGTGCCAAACGCGGCCAAGAACGCGAGCCGGAGCGAGGCTCTAGGCAGCAGCCTCAGGGCATCAAGTTGCCCACCAAACCTCCGGCAGTCGCCTCAACCTTTGACCCTTCACATCACTTTAGCCAAAACTACGGCTTCGAGCTTCGCGCGAACCCTCGCTCAACGTCGGTCATCCGACACCCTCCTCGACGCGAGAGGGAGACGACCTCCCAGACCGTCACGGCTGAAGGCCCATCCTCGCGTCAAACGCGCCCAGGCTCCAACGGAGAGACAATTCGACGTCTCGGAGATGAGATCCAGCACCAGGAAGACCGTCTCTACCGAGCCCTGGAAACCATGACTGAGTTCCGAGAGATACGGAAGGAACAAGCAAAGACGCAGCAAAAGCAGACGAAGCTTCTCGGCCTGATGATGACCAAGCTGAGCAGCATCGAGAACAGTCGCGAGCACTCTAGGCGCTCTAGATACGAGCGTCACTACAGCTCAAGTGCCAGCAGCAGTCGTGCTCGTCAGCCTTCACTGGATCTGCATGAGGCTAATCGTCGGCTCAGCGAGACCCGACGAGGCAAGCAGCCGGCCGTCGAGCCAGAAGTCGAGGACCTGATCACCATGAGTAGGCCCGCTACGAGGGCCGATCGCTACAAAGAACCCGATCGCGATCGACACCGCCATCAAATGCCTGATCGTGATCGTGGCCGGACTTCCCGCACGGCCACGGCCAATCGGGGTCGTGATGCACAGGCCCTCTCCGACTTTGACTCGGATTCTGGCGATAATCAGGGCGAAGCCCCGCTGAATTCCCAATCCGCCCAACCGGCTGGGAAGAGTCAACAGTGACCCCTCCGAGCCACGCCTGTCAACACCCCTCGACAGGATCCAGCCCGCGATCGCAACAACCCCTACGTTCCGGACCGTAAGGATCGCGATCAAGATAACCGTCGCCGACAAGACCGAGAGGAAGCCGATGATTTGGCAATCCGTGGTCGGCGCCAACAGACCGTCGATACCAATGTGTCGACTCGACCCCAGGGAGATCGCTTCCCTCTCAAGCGAGAAATGATCGGCATCTTCGATCCCTACCAAGAGGATCCAGAGAATCAAGGCATTCTCTTTGACTCGGAGCTGAAAATCTTCACCAAGTTGATGAGAATTACACTCCCTACGTGTTTAAGGAAACTGACGTCGTCAAGGAAACCACCAAGGTTGGCACCGAGACAGTCCCTCTGGGCGGATACTCATACGCCAAGATGACGATCCAGCCCTCTGTCAACGGTCAAGAGACTCAGGTCTGTGCTGATTCCGGCTCTGGCCGAGACCTCGTCGCCAAAGACTTCCTCCGCGACTACAAGCACAAGATCTTCGACGTCATAGATCCTGACGCACAGCCTATTCTCTCTTGCTGGAATTCTAAGCGACCCAAGCGTGCCAACAAATTCGCTCAAATCACGTTCTTTACTCCCGGATTCTCCCTTAATGGCACTCCCGGAGCACTTGAACAGACGGCCTACGCCTGGATTGTGGATCAACTAACAGCTGGCATGATCCTCGGAATCGCCTTCTTCAAGCCTCGAGGTGCATCTATCGACTTTGCGACCGACTTGATCAACCTCCCTTCGGACCATTTCCATGTGCCTATCACCTGCCTTGTAGAGTTCCAAGGGCCTTGACATATGCCATGGTCGATACCGGCGAACGATGTCGGGTGCGGAAGGGGGAATAGGAAATGCGTTAAATATCCAAGCTGGGCTAAGACATGGTTTGCCTGCCGCCAACTGCTCATTTATCAAACCAGTATAGACACACATCCCTCCCCGCCCTCCCGCCAAACGTGCACGATCCGGCGGCGCCTCGGAGTGGTTGCAGTGGGGAGGTGACTCAAGCCCACGGGAGGGGGGAGGCATCACGAGATTGCAAGACTGTTGGCTATCAATTATGGTTGGCCGCCCTCTGCCAATGGGACTGACTAGCCTCAGCCAGGCGCCTCCACCGGTTGGGGGCTGGGGGCGGCCGGGCAGGTGCGATACGCA
The DNA here is from genome assembly GCA_000733355.1 of Falciphora oryzae. Classification (NCBI taxonomy): domain Eukaryota; kingdom Fungi; phylum Ascomycota; class Sordariomycetes; order Magnaporthales; family Magnaporthaceae; genus Falciphora; species Falciphora oryzae. Next base: position 1,953,073 of record JNVV01000004.1, read on the forward strand.
TGGATGGGGACGGACCGGGACTACGGGCGCGCGCACAGGGAGTCGCTCCTTGCGTACCTCTTGCACATCGAGGAGGCCAGGGGGCCGATAAACCCAGCCGGGCGATATTATATCGCCCAATCTGGAGTTTGCAGGCAAAGGACCAGGGGATCGTCGCGCTAAAAGCCGTGGCTAAGGACAGCGCCGGAGCCAAAAAGGGCTTTTATTTAAATAAGGACGACGTCCTGTATTACAAAGAGCGGATGGCCATTCCCACACAAGGGGTCTTGAGGGCCAAGATTCTGTCTCAACACTATGATGAACCCAGAGCCGGGCACTTTGGCATCCAAAAGACCGTAAAATTGATCAAAAGAAAGTTCCATTGGGAAAACATCGACAAAGACATCGCGGCGTACGTCCGCTCCTGTTAAGCCTGTCAAGGCACCGACACCTAGAAGCTCAGCGTCTGCCCGGCCGACGCGGTCACGGCGTCCTTGACGGCCGTGGACCCGAGCAGGCTGTACTAATAGGCGACCGCGGTCAGGTTGCCGGCTGGGGCGGTGTCCTGGCGGCCGCTAAGGGCCATGTCCTTGACGACGGTGCCGCCCTTGGCATCGCTGTCGAGCGAAGCGATGGGGTTTTAGCCGATCCGAAGACGGAGGACTTGACGAGCACCTGGGCGCTCATGCGCGTGTTGACGCCCGAACTTTCGACGTTGCTGAACAGGCTGTTGAAAACGTACACCGTGCCGAAGCGCACAGACGGTAGGCGCAAGCCCAGGTCGGCTCAGCGGTTGCTGGCGTCCGTGGCGTGCAGCTTGCCCGTGTCCTCGACGCCGTTGGTATCCGAATGCCCGACCAGTGAGACTTTAAAGTGGTCGTGGAAGTGCGTGTTGGATACGGTTACAAAATCGGCCGGGTGCGTGATTTCGAGCAGGCCGTCGTAAAAGTCCTTGCCGTGGTCCCGGTCCAACGACAGCTCGCAGGGGTCGACCCAAACGTTAGTCGATTTCTGGGTCGCGATAGCGTCGGCGCCGTCCGCGGAGACCTTGGAAATCTTTATGTTGCGGATAATGACGTTTTTTGCGCCGTTAAGCTGCAACCCAACGCCGGTCAGGGACGACCCGGCGGCGCCGACGATGGTCTTGTGATACGCCCACCGTCTGGTTGCCGGTGATACTCCCCTTAACCAGGATCACGCCGGGCCCGGCTTGCTTGGCCGCGGCACGGGTTGAAACCGCAGCCCGGCGAGACAGGATAACATCTAGTCGTCAGAAACTTATAGCGCTTCTAGGTGTGTTTTAGTGGCCACCCAGAGAATTCCGCACATGCACTCCCCTAAAAATAGTGGGAGTGGGTCCTCAAAGCGGGGTGCGCTGCGCCTTCTCACGATCCTGGAAGGTGATCGAGGGGACACGCAGTGGAAAGGAGAACATCATTTGGCGGGGTCATCTCGTCCATTTCGTCGGGCATTCTGCCCACAATAGGATCTGTAGCCACAGATGAACCTAGGGCGCGGCTGGCTGAATCAACTGAGCGGATGACTAAACGATAACTTGCCGCTTTTTTCTCTTTAACGCGCATGCATCGGATCCGCCGTCCGGTGAAGCGAATAGATTGTTGCTGCACTTGAAGCCTGCGACCCGGATGCGGGACTGCGACCAAAGTCCTAATCACCACCTCACGTCCGTCCTACCGCCACGCAGTTTGCAGCGTGTTCGGGCGTGCTGGTAAATGTCGTGCCTTTTCCATAAAACGCATTCAGCCTGACTTCCGCAACCCTGTTATAAGGCCCAGGCCTGTAGCGACCAAAGTCAAAGCCAGCTTTCAGGATGCCCACATCCAAGCGTTCAAAATACCTAAACCAGGTCCCGGGTCCGGGCAGCATCCAGTACTGTTTTAATGATAGGCCACGACTTCGAAAAGCTGATCAAGCATTTTGTCCCATAATGCTTTTTAGTGTTAGCGCTTTTGCTCCTTAGATCGCAGGGCAAAAAATCATTGTTGGGGGCATAGCACGCTCTCTGGACGAGGCCATCCTCGCACAAATACGCGCGAAAAATGATAGAAGGATTCCGCAGCGACATGTCGTTACCTCAAAACATAAAGCGCCGAAGCTCGATCTATCGTCCGAAAGATCTATTAACAAAACCAAAAAAGGGTCGTAAAACACGGCGGAAAAGACAAACTATCCCCCTCTCTAGTAATCTCATCGGCTCCGATCCAATCAACTTATTCGCCGACAACTGCGAGAAAATCCTTTCACAATAGGTTTTGTTACTCCGCGAAACAACGCCGCCGGCTAACATCACGGGTTCGGATCCTCGTTTCGCGACTGCATTCCGATTCCTGGACAAGTTTTTATATGGGGGTAAGGGCTATCTGCTTCAACGGCTGGCTTATGTCCAGTTTTTACGGCTATCGAATTTTCTTGAAGCCGTTATAAAAACTGAAAGAGAAAACGGAATCCGCCGCAAGTCTGGTTGTCGCGACGTAAGCATCGCAATGGACATATACGAAAGTGCCCAGGAAAGCCGTTCGGATACGACAGCACTTAGGAGTGCGCTTCGTAAACGCAGACGAACTAGCAGCCGCTGGATAACGCTTGCAGGACCATCACCGCTCTTTCTTCTCGTGTACCCGAAAGTAGCTGAAACAGTCGTATATGTACTTCCACTCGATGGGCAACTATTAAAGCTTACAATCAAATAGGCGCAGGTCCTCTGGCATCAACAAAACCGCCATGGCAACCCTGGCGGCCGACGTCCGGCAAAATGCTCCGTCTAGGCTTGTGGACGTCTGTGCTCACATTACGGGAATGGCCGAGGGGGCAAGCAGATCTAAGGATTTAACGGAATTGCGGAATGCTATCACAAGGATTAAAGCTTCTCTGCTTTCTCAAAGGAATAGGAATGAAAATGCGGACAAAATGGATTTGGCTTTAGCCGAGGAAAACGGACTTGTAAGGCTAATCTAAACCCTTCACGCATCCTCAATAGGGTATTTATTTGTATAAATTCGTAATTCTACTTATTACATGCCCGTTTGTACTTCATTGCATCTCCGGTGCCAGTGTACACCTTCCTTGTATTTATCAATTCTTGGCATTGCGCTGTTAGTGCACACTGCCAAGTTGCATACAATTCCTTAACATTTGCCAATTAGCGACCAAACACCAATAACCACGCCCGCCAACGGCGTTGGCGACGGCAACATGCCGCTGCCATCAGCCCCCCCCTCGGCCAATGGGGTAGCGCGCGCCTTCCTCGCCGGCTCGTCGGCCCGGAGGAACGCGTTATCGCCA
>JNVV01000005.1:0-90659 GCA_000733355.1 Falciphora oryzae
TTTTTTTTTTTTTTTTTTTTTTTTTTTTTCCCTGGCTCTTCCCCTGCCGAGCTTGTCACACTATGCTGGGGCAGAAATGCAACAAACAGAGATCGGCTGATAGCGACCCCGGAGCAGTGATCCTGCTCGGGTGTGTGGATGCGCGTCGTCTCCTGCTCTCCTCCCTCGCTCCTGTTTGTCTCCCGTCGGATGTCAAGAGCCAGCCGTCTCGAAGAGCTAGGGTGACCCTGGACCAGCCGATCCCCCTTGGGGCGGGGTGGGGGACCGTCCCTTGACACCTGATGAGGCCGCTCGCGCAGCGTGGTGGGCTGGCGAGGCCTGCGACGCCAGGCGAGCCTAAACTCAAGACGGTCGTTCAAATCTCGGAATTTCCCACTGGCTAACGCAGGACTTGTGCGAGCGTCGGCAACGCCCAGAACGTCCGCGGAGGGCGAGCAGGGCACGAGATGGGACGAGTTTGGGGGACGGGAGGGGCCTCTTTGGCTACAGCAGAGTGCAGTGCCGTGCCTGATGGCACGGTTGTTGGCCCTTCTTCGGGGTTTGTTGCTGGCACAGGCCGCCGCGAGGTGGGCAAATAAATGGTTCTGCGCTGAAAAGACGCCACAGGGTCCTGTGGATCTGAAGAACGAGAGCCGCAGATATACTAGCCTGCAGTGCCTCGTCGCCAATCTCTGCAGGGATGGAGGTGCAAGGTGGGGCGGGGTGCGACTGCGTGGTGATGGTGGCCAATGGAAGGAAGATAGAACACGAAGGCTGCTGAGCAACAAATTTGGGAGGGTTTGGACTGACGACGCATGAGAGCGAAACTCCAGTCGTCTTCCTGCTCGGCCCGCCCGGCACTGGACACCTCGCCGTGTGTAAATGCCGCCCGGACGGCTCTCGGGCAGCAGCAGCGTCACATTGACAAGTCCCAGAGGCGGTCCGGCGTGTCCGCCCTTTAGGCTTGGAGCGCTGCCCCCACCATGTGTGACCATACAATCCTAGCAAAGGTGCGTCCACATCTTCGAGGAAAGTTAGGGGTCCTTCCTGTTCAACAATTTTTTCCTTCTTTCCCCTCGGCCATCCAATGTCGTTCTTTTCCTTGCATATTGCAATCTCATTCCCCCGAACCCGAGCCCAACGTCGTGTTGTACTGGCGCGTCTTGGTTTTGGATAAGAGTCCGGGGCAACCTCCCTTTGTGGGCAGAGCGAGTGGACTGTCCGAATATGACTTCCGGTGCAACGCCATCCTGTCAATTTCCGATCCATGGGCTGATGTCGTCTTCTCTCGCTCGGTGACACCCCTGGGCGCCAGAACCTGGTCTAACCAAATTCCATCGCACCAAGCGCCACGAAAAGCCAAGGTCAATGCTGTGCCGGAACCTTAAACAAGGATGCTGTCTGTGGCTAGCACAATGTGTGGTCGGATTCGAACCCTCGACCGCTGATTGGCCTCTCAGTCGGCGGGGGTTATTTCTTCGGTTCGAGAGAAAACAGAGAATACCGACGTCCATCCCTGGCCAGGACGCTGTGCAGCTTGGTATCGTCTGGCCTCGGCTTTGAACTTCAGCAGGGAGCCGGGCTTCGGCGACCAGAGAAAAGCAGCTTTTTGTGACGATTTGGCGCTGCCGTTTTGAGCACCGAGCAAGTTCGTTCGACGCGGTAGGAGCAGCTTACGCATAACCACCCCGGGTAGGGCTGGCAGCGGTTCGCAGCAGCCAATCTTTGGTTTGTCTGGTCTCAACATCTTCAAAGGTCATGCGACACGCACTAGTTCCTGCGATGCCACAGCTACAGTCTGACTTCTGTGACAGTCTGGATCCTAACCTCGAGACCCTTGCAGACCAACGTAAAAGATGAAGCATCACATCGTAGGATGATCAATGGCGGATAAGGCCGACACGGCAGCAATGCTGTCGTATACGTACAAAGAGTGCTGCGGCACAGCCATGTTTCGTTCGTCGGGCGTCCACGTGGCAACGAAGAAGAATGATACCACCATGGAATAAGCCATCTTGGGCAACGATCCCCAGGCGACACTATTTCTTCGAGTCAAACCCCCCACTCGTCCTCGTTACATATCCGGGCATGCCAGCTTGCACTCGTTATTCGCTTCTTTTACCCGCTTGATGCTCTTGGCATCCCTCGCTGCTTATTGCAGCGACCAACGACGATGCAAGAAACCCTGGTCTGGCCGACACCTGCAGCGACTCGTCCTTGTGGTGCTTCTCGGCGAGGCGGCAGGGGTGTCCACCAAGGAAGCCCCGTGTGCATCTCACTCCTTTACAACTTGTACCAACCCTTACATGTCTACATGACATTGCACTTCACCCGACTAGCTCAGCGTTTAGGGGTTTGGCCCTCCTCGTTCACGACAAAAAAAGATGGCACCCTCATTGTCCTATTCTGTCATGTATCCCTTCCTGCATCCTTTCCTATATCCTTCCCTATATCCTTTCTTGTATGTCTTTTGGTGGTGGTGCCAACCTTTCCTGCATCGGCCGATCGTGCGTGGCCCGGAAAGGAGGGCACCTAAACAAGCTCACATACGTTGGTTGTTTTGACGACACCTCCTTGACAGGGTAACACACAGAAACATGGAATATAGATGGGCCGGGAGGTTTCTAGGCAGCTAGCCGAGGAATGACTAGCACCTCTCATCACGTTTTGCAGGATCCTCGTGCATATTATCATCTGCACGTACGCGCCCGCCCCATGTGCATGTGCTCACGAGAACGACACGGGTTCCTCCCCGTGCGCTAGAAGAGACCGCGTCCAATGATTTGCCGTCTCTGTCGTCTCTGCTTCAGAACAAGTCACCAAACCTCTCGGTCCCAAGATCACACCGCCTCATCGCACATCAAGGCATCGGGCCACAGCATGAATGCGTGTCTTTCTCTCAATTAAGGCGACCCGACTGGCGGCGAATGGCTGGATAGGCCGGTCGGGATGATAGCGGTGCTGACGGCGCTACCTCGGATAAGGCAGGAGAAGAAGGAAGGATAAAACATGCTGGAAACCTACATCGGACCAGAGTCCGCGGCTGCTAACTGCTTTTGACTTGTCCCCACGGAGAGCCCTCGACAAAAGTATTTGGCGGATACTTCCGTTGCGCACTGCCCCTTATCATCCACTTTCTGGCCGGGCTAATGTGTTTGTCTAGCCGATCACCGACAGGGAAGTCCTGCCCACAGCCGCTGACAGCCGTGATTCGCACTTTGCGAGAGAGAAGAAAAAGCCACTCGCAGCTGTTCTGGTTTCGCAGATGTACGCTTTCGGCGACGGAATCCTGGAAATTCTTGATCAAGGCCATCCCCAGCAGTTGATATTCGGCCCGCACGACGATCTCGCGGGGAAACCGAAACCAAAGGGCTCCGCTAAGTAGACGAACCATAGAGAGGTATAACGTTGCTCGGCTGTTCTTGCTGTGACGCGGGTATATAGAAATACATCCCGGTCGAGACCGAGTCGCCAATAGGGTGGTTCAAACCCTGGACCGAGCGGTCGTGGTCATACGCCGACGAGATACTTTGTGGAAGAGGCAAGGGCCCGGCGTTTGCACATTGGCCTCTGGTTCGTCGGGGTTTGTTTACTAGATAGGCAGTCTCATTATGCAAGTATGGATAGCCGACTAGCATGATTTACTGCGTACATATGCCTCTACCCTGACGACTCCCGAGTGACATGGGTCACCTCAGTTGGGTAATGAGGTCTTATTCACCAGCGCTGCGGGCCCTCGCAAGGTATCGATGACGGCGGCGAAGCCTGGCCGGTCGGACGGGCGAGGTACCGAGCATTGGCGATGGATATCCTGCAGCTGCTCCCTCACCTCTGCATGGTCCTGGTGGGGATCGCGACCCATCAGCCCTAGAACGTCCTCGATCAGGTGCGAAAAAGCCAACACCTCGAGTTTCTCCAGGAGCGGGAAGCGCTGGTCGCCGTATATGGTGGCCGCACCCATGTCGCCAAGAAGCGCGTGGCCGTCACCGCTGACGAGGATGTTGTGCGCGTACAGGTCTCCGTGTGAGATGGCATTGGCGTGCAGGTGTCGTGCCGCCGATGCGATGCCGGACAGCACGCACATTGCGGTCTCAGGCGAGAGGGCAGCGTCCGGATCGTAGTGGTCCCGCGTGCAGCTTTCCAGTGTCGGGGGCTTCCCAAGAGTGCGGTAGAAGGGAGGGATCAGCTGCATGACAAGTCCGCCGCGGAATTCCTCCGCCGACGCGTCTGGGTGACCGTGGATCCTTCCCAGAGCATCGATGAGATTGTCATGAGAGCCCGCCGACATGCAGACCTCGAGTTCGTCGGCGGGTGTGCCATCGCTGGTGAGCGACCCCTTGAACAGCTTGACCGCCACCTCCTCTTCCGATCCTGACCCTTTGGAGCAGCGGCGCACGCCTTTGGAAATGACGCCAGAGGCGCCCTCGCCTAGGACGTGGTGGATCTCGAGGTTGGACCAATGGATCTGGGGGAGGCTCATTGAGTTCCGCCGGGCCCTGCCGGAGTTAAGCCTGGTTGAGGCGCATGGGTTGCCGGCAAAGGAGAGAAATGCCAACCCCGGAAGTTCAAAAAGCCAGTCGGGAAGCTTCGCTAGGCGGTTCGCCGAGAGCCGCAACAGGCCAAGTTTCCGGCATGAGGACATGTCGTCCGGCAGCTCCGTCAGGCGGTTGCCCGCCAACATGCACTTCTGGAGCCGCGAGCAGCTCCCGATACTGGCGGGCAGCGTTTCGATCTTGTTGTTGGTCAGAATCAGCCATCGAAGCCGTGGGGGGAGCGAGCCCTCTGGGACGGTGGTCATGCCGTTTCCGCGGAACGCGACCATCTCGAGAAGAGGGCATCCCGCCAGCTCCCTGGGGAACGTGGCAAAGTTGCAGTCGGAGAAGAAGGCAATCTTTAGTCGGGGCAGGCGAGTACCAAACTCCTCGGGCAAGGTAGACAAGCCCGTCCCAGAGAGGTCCAGATGTTCCAGTGTTTCGCCAAGCTCCAGGATTTCCGCTGGAAAGGCATCGAGCGGGCCAGCCAACTTCAGCTTGGTCAGGCCGCTGGCCTTGTAGGTCCCCGAGCGGAGGGCCTCCAAGTCGTGCATTTCTGAGGTCTGGTCGGTGGCTTTCCAGGTGGTGATGTGAACCTGCCTGCTCTGTATACGTAATTACAGTTACGCTTCACGGCCTTGCCAAGGGGAGATAATTCATCAATGAAGTGTGTTTTCTCAGGATGGCAAACACCGCCACGGTGTCGGGAGCAGTAAAATCTCATGGCCCCCCTACCTAGCGGTTTCGTTACCGCCATTCTGCATGATTCAGCCGGATAGGGCAGCCACTTGCGCCAGCGAGATAAGCCATGATCCCCACGTGGGAAACCCAAGGCTGACAAGCGGTTAGCACGGTCGGTACTTGGGCAGATCCGCCCGGCCTTTGCTTGGTGCCTACGCCAACCAAGACGAGGCAATCAGTTCCAGGCTCTGGCAGCGGGTAGGATAATGTGTGATGGTACGTGTTTCCGGGGATAACAAAATCTCAGCCCCAGCACGGCTGTCCCCGATGTCGATTGACAGACTTCAGCCGGGGGGGAACATTGAACGAAGCGTGAATGAACTGGGAGCAACAGAAATGGAGCCAGTTCCTGACCCGGAGTTTGGTGGGGGTCGGGCATGGGGGTCATTCGCCAGAAGTTGACGCACGGCCCACAATTAAGACTCGTGGCGCGCGTTGTCTGTGTCGTGTGGGTGAAGCAACTTTCGAGTCGCCGCCCAAGGTGAATCAATTCGTGATGCAAGTTGCACCCGCCACCAAGCCCAACAGCTCGTCCCAGATTGCCGACCCGAACAGCGCAACTCCAACGCACGTCGCTCGTGATAGGACCTTGATGCCATCGCTACACTGAGCCTCGCGACAATGGCTTCCGGGCCGCTGAAGCGGCTCTCCCCCTATGGAGAAGATGAACTCCCCACGGCCAAGCGGACTCGAACCGATTCATCTCTCACCGTCGTCGCCGCTCCCGAGCCCAAGAACACAGATGCGCAGCCCATGTTCGAACTCACGAGCATGGAGGGGCAGGCCCGGAGTGGGCTGCGACGCAGCATCGCGCTGATATTAAAACAAGTTGGCTTCGACTCGACCTCGGGGCCTGCCTTGGAGCGCCTGACGGAGATGACAGAAGAATGTGAGAGACTGTGCTCCAAGAGAACACTAAGCAGGCGCGGGGAGCCTGTGTGTGCTAATTGATGTGGCGCTCCAAACCAGACATGCTCATGTTCAGCGGCGAGGTCATGCTTTTCGCCTCGGCCGCCCGACGAGCACAGCCCATCCCGACCGACTACGACATAGGCCTAAAACGCATGAACCTAGGCACCGCGCTCCTCCGACCGCATCTCAAGCCGCCGATACCGAAGCCGAGGATAGCGCCGACCTACGCAACCCCCGCGGGGCTTGTCGACACGCACCAGAGGGGTCTGCCGCTGCTGGGGGAGGAGCTGAGCGGCCGGCCGGAGAAGGAGGCCAAGGTCTACATCCCCAAGTCGTTTCCGGACTTCCCCAGCATCCACACCTACAAGGCGACGCCGCAGGACGTGGACGAGGTGACGGTGCAGGGTACGGGGCTCAAGTGGAGCGACGACGGCACCCCCGTCGTCGGGGCCGAGCACGACGCGGCCGCGGCCGCAGCGGAGGAGGCGGCCATGTCGGGCGCGGCGAGGGACCCCCGGCGCGTGCGGGAGGCGTCGGCGCGCGAGTCTAAGCAGGCCGAAGAGGCGCTGCGCCGGGTCGTGCGCGCCAGCAAGATCAACACTCTCAAGGAGGCGCGCCTCGCGGCCCAGCGCGGGAATCACAGCCGCCGCAGGTACGATTTTTGGGAGGAGGCGATGCGCGAGATGGTCGAGGAGGGCGTGGGGGCCAAGGCCAACGGGAAGGGCGGCCTCCTCGGTCTCGGCTTCGGTGCCGGCGCCAGCAAGCCTCTTGGCACAAGCAGCAGCGCGAGGAGCGAAATTGCGGACCACAGCATGATCGTCAACGCACAGAGGTCCCACCACCGCCAGGAAGTCTCGCGCTCCGGCAAGCGGGTACATGGCGAGGTTGCTACGGGGAAATAAGCCCTTATTGCAGCCTTCGAGCCCGTTCTCGGCGTATCTGGAAGGTTCGCTCGCCGAGAGGGCATTCCCATTCTCATCTTCTTCCTTTTTCTTTTACTCCTGGGGCACGAGCGGCGTCATAAACCAGGGATCACGGCATTTTGCGAGGAGTTGGGCGTGCTTTTTGGCACTTGGTACATCACGGGAATCCCTTGTCTTTGGCTTTTTTTTTTTTTTACAGTGTAATTTTATCTCAAATATCATGGCATGACAGCGTGCCTTGGAATTCGATACCCAAGAATACCTACGGAATAATGGAAGCTCGTCTCGCATGTGCCGTTTGACTAGTTTCTCAGTCGCAATCGCCTCGGGAGGTTGCCGCCAAGAAGTGGACCTCCTACGAGGCTTCCTTCGGACCGTGATGACCTAGACCGCCATTGGAGATGACCAGCGGGCTGAGAATGTCGGCCTCGGCCGGGTCTAATTTTCGTCGCCAGCAAAATCTGGAGCTGCTCCCACCTCCCACCTGCCGCCCGCAGAACCCAACGGCAAGACATCAGCACGTTGTCTGGGTGGGGCACTTGTTTGCAGGGGAGGGAGCGCGCACAGATTATTGGTCCGCCTGCCCCCACCACCAAACTCCAGCTTTTGCCGCAGACCCTAAGACCGAAAACGCACAATTTTTACGAGGAATCCCGCTTGTCTGGGAATTTCGCCGGGAATTTAACGACCTTTGGCGAGAGAGCCTCATTTCATCTCCGTCTCCAACCCAATTGACCTCTCAGCCTCCTCTCTTATTCCTCACACTGCTATCTTGCAAATATGGCGGAGCAGCTGATCCTTAAGGGCACCCTCGAGGGCCACGTACGTCCACCCTTTGTGCTCGGGAGCGAGCGAGGCATGCTCGAAAATGCCCCTCCTCTGCGCGCACGCCCGCGGAGGTTGCTGCGACGCTCCGTCTCTGGACCATGGGCTGACTTTTTTTTTCTTCTGCCTCGTGTAGAATGGCTGGGTCACCAGCCTGGCTACCTCTATGGAGAAGTACGCTTCCCCCAACCCAACAACGCTTGGAAACCTTGTGGACAATCTGCTCACCAGCTTCGGAATAGCCCCAACATGCTCCTGTCTGGTAGCCGCGACAAGACGCTCATTATCTGGAACCTGACCCGCGACGAGACCTCGTACGGTTACCCCAAGAGGTCGCTGCACGGCCACTCGCACATCGTCTCCGACTGCGTACGTTCCCCCGACGTGATTTCCCTCCATCCATCGACGGCCCTTCGGCGGCGTTGAAAATTTCAATGGAGCGGGCTTTGGCAGGACTTGGAGCTTGGGCTGATGCTGGGGTGGTCGTTTCTAGGTTATCTCGTCGGACGGCGCCTACGCTCTGTCGGCCTCGTGGGACAAGACCCTGCGCCTGTGGGAGCTGGCCACCGGCACCACCACCCGCCGCTTCGTCGGTCACACCAACGACGTCCTGTCCGTCTCTTTCTCCGCAGACAACAGGCAGATCGTTTCGGGCTCGCGCGACAAGTCGATCAAGCTGTGGAACACCCTGGGCGACTGCAAGTACACCATCACCGAGAAGGGCCACTCCGAGTGGGTGTCTTGTGTGCGCTTCTCGCCCAACCCCCAGAACCCCGTCATCGTCTCGTCGGGCTGGGACAAGCTGGTTAAGGTACGTTCTTGCATGTTCCTTCGCCCATGCCGGCCCTTTCCAGCCCAAACCAACCCCGGTTCCATATGATGCTTTGCAACCTATAAGTATTTGCTACTTCAGAGCTCCTTGCGGGCAATGAGACCATTTCTATCACCACTGCACTGATGAACCTTGTCGACTTTTTTTTTTCCCCTTCACTCAAACCCGGATTTCTCGCTGTGCGTGGTCAGCGTGCTGACTATGGGGGGCACAGGTCTGGGAGCTCTCTTCCTGCAAGCTGCAGACCGACCACATCGGCCACACTGGCTACATCAACACCGTCACCATCTCCCCCGACGGCTCCCTGTGCGCCTCGGGTGGCAAGGACGGCACCACCATGCTGTGGGACCTGAACGAGTCCAAGCACCTCTACTCCCTGAACGCCAACGACGAGATCCACGCCCTTGTCTTCTCCCCCAACCGCTACTGGCTGTGCGCTGCCACCGCCTCGAGCATCATCATCTTCGACCTCGAGAAGAAGAGCAAGGTCGACGAGCTCAAGCCCGAGTTCGCCGCCGTCGGCAAGAAGAGCCGCGAGCCCGAGTGTGTCTCGCTCGCCTGGAGCGCCGATGGCCAGACCCTGTTTGCCGGTTACACCGACAACATCATCCGTGCCTGGGGTGTCATGTCGAGGGCGTAAGACCGGGGCTTCGCCTAGGGGGGTTATGATGGGGTGGGAATTCTTTTTTGTTCAACGCTGCGTGGGGAGTGCCGGGAGGGACTCACAAGACGGATCCATGGTGGCGGGCGTCAAGGAATGCTTGTCTTGGTTCGGATTTTTTCACACCTTCATGGACGATGGAAGACACAGCACAGGAGCACCAAAATCATTTTTTCTTCATGGGAGGTCATGCACAGTCGCATCACGACGCATTCTGGTTTACTCTGAAAACCTCGGCGTTCGGTGCGGATTTGCTCTGTGCTGTGGAATAGCCTTCCTTGTCCCTCTCTCATCTGCTGATACCAAAAAACAACCTTGCCATGACCCAGGCCCGAATCCTCTCGTGGAGTGTGGCTTCGTCGACCTGGGAGAGAGGTCGGTTCGCGTGACGGGAGACCGCCGTCGCTCTCGGTGTGAGAGCAGTGAGGATACAACCAAGCTCCGCTGCTAGTTGCGCAAGCACACAGGACCGCTAATCTGACCAGGGGCGTTGCGGTCTTCAGTCTGCAAGCAGCCTTACTGCGCGAATCCAAGATCAAACGCACTCTGAGCCCTCTGACACCTCGACTCTGAGCATCTGCTCCTGTGGGTCGAGATGATTGTTTAAGCTCAAGACATTCTTTATCCTAGCGCAAGCCTCGATAGAAGCTCGGAGTCCATCTTTCGGTGTAATGGCTGTGTTTACATTCTATTAGACTTATACACCAGGCAACTAATCTATGATAGTGCGTACGATATCATAATACTGTGTAGCCAACGAAACTGGGTGCCTGAATCTATCCATCTATGTCTATCCTGGGGATGTCTGTTTTAGCCCAACAAGATACTCGTTCGGAAATTCCGAGGGGAAGAGCAAGAGGGAAAACAAGGCGAGGAGAAAAGACTCTGCTAGTTCGGCCTAGTTAGGTTAGGCAGGCACAGGATCCCTCTCGGGAAGGCCGTCTCCGAGCATGACGGGCTCGGTCCAGCAGGTACCCAGGCCACCAGACACGGTAGACTCGGACTGGGCAAGCTGGTAGGACATGTCGGCCGGGGCGTCGCCAGGGCGCTCGGCAAAGTCGAAGATGCGATAGTCGGCGTTGGCGAACCACCATCCACACACCCCGGCGCGCAGGAAGCCAGAGTGTGACACCACGGCGATGACCTTCTCCGGGCGGGAGTGCAGGTCCCGGAGACAGGCCTGGCCGCGGTTCAGGATGGCCTTCTTGTCGTGTGCGTACTGGGCGCCTGCTGGCGAGGTCTTGTCTGGGAAGACGGGATCGACCTTGGAGAAGTCCACGAAGGGGACTGTGGATGTCATTTGGCATCAGTTCTGCACTGGAGCGAGAACAAGAATGGGAGAAAATATGGTAGTCGTTGAGACTCCTGCGTACACTCTTTTGCCAGTACGTCAAGCGGGCAGCCCGTGTCGCAGGGCTTCGCGGAGTTCTCTTTTTGTGGGATGGGATTTAGCATCGGATTCAAGAGCCAACGGGTCGGATCCTCATAGGCAGTCTCTGCGTACCTTGCCATCCGGCGTGGGCCACGACGGGCACCTTCTTACCGCCAGGGGGCGGGTCGATGAGAAAGCCTAGGCCTATCTGGGCGGTCTGTATACACCGCTTCATGGGGCTGACGATGATGAGGTCGACGTCGAGCTTCCCCGGCAGTGTCTCCTGCAGGTGTTTGCACAGGGTCCGGGACTGCTCCTTTCCCAGCTCTGTGATGTCCGGGTCGTGGATCTCATAGTCTTGTGGATATCGGTTCAGTTAGCAGGCTGTGGACGTTTCCAGGACAGGCAAAGGAGCAAACGAGTGGGTGCACTTATTGTCAACGTTGTGCAATGCTTGAGCATGGCGGATGAAGATCAGCTTGGGCGGCATTTTTGAATCTTGTTTTAGGGTGGTATGTCAAGACACTGAGGTGATCGGATAAGTGTGCTGAGGCAAGGCAGCTAGGGAGTCCTTAGAAGAAGAGTGTGAAAGGAGAAGAGGTCGTATTGGGGTAGGGATAGCCAAGGTATTTCAATGCTCGATTAGACGTCAATAGCAAGGATGGTCGTTTATATACATGTGTGCAAGGGGTGAAGGTGTGTCCCATGATGAAAAGAAGCCGGCTCCGAGTCACCGACCTGCCGCTTCCTGCGCCCCTGTTAGTTCATGGGTGTTAGTTTGCTGGACCTAGTTGAGGCGTGGGCAGAGCCAGAGAAGAGGCGAGGCATACACACCGAAGCGACTAAAGATGCGAGGCACCCGCCAAGATAATCTCACCGAAAAAGAAAATCAAACAAGGTCACTGTGACCTTGCTGAAAACTGGCTATACCTTTATCATCCCGTCTCTTGTTGATGCTGTCGCCCTTTGCCTGACGAGGTTGATTCCGCAAGGAGTGGAGACCGTGACTCGATTCGGCCAAGGACATGTTTCCGCACGGTGAAACGTGGACTGAAATCGAGGCTACGTACAGTGTATATGCACAGTGTCTAACCACCGTACGGAGGGCCCAATTGGTGCTCACATGTTGCCTGGCGGCGTATCGCGGAGCTCGTATCGTCCAACTTTGGAAATTCAACAAACATCGCGGCATACCCAAACGAAGCCAGTCCCCGCTGCGCCGCCTAAACTAAGGAATTTACGGGACAACTTCACAGTGCTCCTTAATTCCACAAAAGCATGACAAGCATCGACGAGCTCTTCAAGGCAGGTTTCACGCCTCCGACCCTCGCTCATTTCTCCGTCGGCCGCCCGCTCTGCTAACACGCTCAGCTCAGAGTTCGGGTCTGCCCAACAAGCGCAAGCTCGACACACTCCGAGACCCGAGTACGTATAGCTGCAATCCTTGCGCATAGCATCTACCACTGGGTTGCTGACAAGCTACAATCTACCCGTAACATAGACGAGATCTACAAATCGGCCAAGCTCAGCAGCAACGGCAACGGGAGACGCGTGCAAGTAGAGGATGAAGATGAAGACATGACGGAGGCCGGGCCAGCCCCTCCTCCAGAAGGAGATGATGACGACGGCGAGTACGGACCGACCGCACCACCGGACGACGACGAGGGCGACGACGAGGAGGGGCGTTTCTTCGGCGGCGGCATCACAAGGCAGGAGGCCGAGGTGCTGGACTACGTCGAGGGCGCCGACGGCGGCGGCGACGAGCTGGCCGACGAGAAGATCGACGCGACCTGGTTGCGACGCACAGCGCTGGCCTTCGAGAAGAAGATCAGCCGCAACGCTGAGCTGCGCGCGCGGCACGCCGACGAGCCGGCCCGCTTCATCGACAGCGAGGCCGACCTGGACGCGGCGATCCGCGCCCTCTCCATCCTGGGCGAGCACCCGTCGCTGTACGCCGAGTTCGCGCGGCTCGGCTGCGCCGCCAGCCTCGTGTCGCTGCTCGCGCACGACAACACCGACATCGCCCTGGCCGCGGTCCAGATCGTGGGCGAGCTGACGGGTGACGACATCGGCGCAGGCGCCACCGACGCCGACTGGTCTGCCCTGGTCGACGCCATGCTCGAGGCCGACCTGCTGCCGCTGCTCGTGTCCAACCTGGGCCGCCTGGACGAGGCGGGCGACGACGACGCCGACCGCGAGGGCGTCTACCGCATCCTCGAGGTGGCCGAGAACCTGTGCTCGCGGCCCTCGACGGCCGAGACGGTCGCGCGCGACGACCAGCTCATGCGCTGGCTCCTCGCCCGCGCGGCCAAGGACGAAGGAGGCGGCGGCGTGCCGCAGAATAAGCAGTACGCCGCCGAGATGCTCGCCATCCTGGCCCAGGCCGCCCCCACCAACCGCGCGCGCCTCGCCGAGCTCGATGCCGTCGAGGCCCTGCTGCAGCTCGTGGCGCCTTACCGCGCCCGCGACCCAGAAAAGGGCGACGAGGCCGAGTACATGGAGAACCTGTTCGAGGCGCTCACGTGCATCGTCGACGACGACACGGGGCTGGGCCGGCGAAAATTTGTCGAGGCCGAAGGCCACGCGCTGTGCCTGGTGCTGACGCAGTCGTCGTCGTCGTCGTCCAGCAAGAGCACGAGGAAGGCCCGGACGCCGGCGCTCAGGCTGCTCGACCACGCCGTGGGCCGCTCGCGCGAGGCCGGCGTGTGCGAGCGGATCGTCGAGTACGGCGGCCTCAAGACCCTCTTCACGCTGTTCATGAAGATCAAGACGGGCGGCGGCGGCGGCGACAACGCGCGCGCGCTCGAGCACCTGATATCCATCTTCTCGTGGATGCTGCGCCTGCTACCCGCCGAGTCGGCCGAGCGCGTGCGGACGCTGGCAAAGTTCGTCGAGAAGGACTACGAGAAGACGGCGCGGCTGGTGGCGCTGCGGCGCGAGTACGCGCCGCGCGTGGCCGTAGTCGACGCCGACATCGAGCGCGAGGCCCGCGCCATGCGCGACGACCAGGACCGGGACGACGCCGTCGACGGCTGGTTCTCGCGCCGGCTGGACGCGGGGCTGTTCTGCCTGCAGACGCTCGACGTCATCCTCGCCTGGCTGGCGGCAGAGGACTCGGGGGCCAGCCGCAAGATAGGGGAGCTGCTGGCGGACCGGGGCGAGACGGTGGCGGTGATAAAAGCGAGCCTGAAGGAGCAGGCCGAGGGGGTGGACACTTCGACCGACGACGGGAAGGAGATGCTCGACATGTTAAATACGCTTGCAGATTGTCTTGACTAGACCGCCATCAAGCGCAAAGCAAGGCTGGTTGTTGGGCGGCGGAAGGGTGGGATTTTACTCATGGTTCATCTACCCCGTGTATATCAGTGTAATCAAAATATCCACGACATACAAAAATTGTCGACTCGACACAACGCGCCTGGCCTCCTTGGCCAGCACCACCTGAACTTGTCTCTTCATTTGTCCACTTCGGAACTTGATCCAGCTGAAACCAAGCAGCGGGGTGCCGGTTGATGTTGCGCCCGCCAGGCCAGTGGCTACCACTCGCCTCTCAACTTTTCCCCCCCTCCACTAGACATCATGGCCCTGGAACGCGAGCAGGTCCTTCGCCTTCGGCCACCCTCCAAAGCTCCCTCCCTTCTCCCCGCAGCCACATCATAATTAAAACGCGGCATAGCGGCGGTTCGCTTAAGCAGCGGTCGGAGGGACTGGTTTCGGCTCAAAAACGGCTGTCAGGAGGTCCTTGACGACCTTGTCCTGGTTCTTCTTGGCCTGCACCTTGATCTCGTTGATCTTGACCTCGGCCTCCTTGTTGGCCACCTCCTCGGCCTGCTGGTTGCCTGCGGTGTGCTACAGTAGACGAAAAGAGGCCGTTAGCTTTTCTAGTCATCGGCTGCGATGGCAGCACAAAAACGCACCTTGGCCTCGAACTCCTTGAACTCGGACTCCTTGTTGGCCCTGTACTCGTCAATCTCCTTCTTGGCCTCGTCACGGGCCTCCTTCACCCTCTTCGTCCGGACTGCGCGGCGCGTTGGTTAGCTTGTAGGAAGGAGGCGGCGGGCCCACGGCAGCTGAGAAGAGGGGGTCTCGATGTCGTCGGGCACGTACATTCCCTGGCTATAGATATGTGAAATGTGTCAGCTGGCGAATCGGCTCTGGTCGGGTAGCGGCCGTGGGTAAGCCTTCAACCCCCAAAGTAAAAGCATCCCTCCTCTTGACGCTACTCACCCTTCTGGACAATCTTGGATGCCTCCCTCTCGGCCTATAGTTTCGAGCGTCATGCGCTTGTGTCAGCGGGCCGTCGATTCGCAAGCGGCGGCCGGCCCCTTTGACCGCGCGGGGTACCGATCGGGAAGACGCGCGAGGGGGCGCCGTGGAAGTGCGCTTTCGGCATACCTCGAGGAGGGTCTGGATGCCTGCCGAACTTTGAGCCGACTGTGTGTGTTATCGGTTCGTCGTCGGGGTCAGCTCGGTGTTGGTTTGCGCATCGCAGGGGGTGCAATGTGGGTTTGGCAACAAACCATGCTGAATATGTTTTAAACAGTGTTTTAATTTCGATTGCTGCCGCGGGAGGAGAAGAACTGGGTCGGTTGTCGGCGGCGTGATGTATGGTGTAGAGCTTCACAATCGGTGTTGGCGAGTGGATTGGGTTGGCGGGCAGCGGCTTCGGTTGGAAGGTTGGCGTTCGAGCGCCAACTCCGCCTGCCACGAGCTCCAGAGAAAGGTGGGGACCTCTCTCTCCCACTCCCGACGCCAAGACCGACCCGCCGTCGCCTTTCGGTGTTGCGGTGGCCGCCCAGCGGCGTTCTGAGTGCCTAGAAGCGGTGGCCCGAGGCAGAAACCCTGATTACATCATACGGGAAGACGGCGGCGCCGCTTCACTCATTGATGCATCGCGAAATCACGCGTCCGGGAATTTCTTGAATTTTAATTTATTTTATTTTTTAATGGTTGATTCAATACTTTAATTCTCCCTCTGCCCAGCTTAGCTTAATTCATTGCCTCCGCTGGACTTATCCAAGCATGGCATGCTGGAGGAGGAGGTAGCCCACCCCCAAACCGCGTTCCTTTTCCAGCAAAGAAAAACTCCTGATCACCATCAACCAACCCCTGAGCCTCGGCAACAATGTCTCGAGCCTCCAAGCTCACCTTGGTGGGCACATCGCTCTTTGCCGTCACCACCGTCATATTCGTCCACTTCCAGCAAAAGGCCGAGAAAGCTGTAAGACCTGCTCACTCCTTCATCAACCCTCTCTTCGCTGACATGACGACAAAAAGGCCATGCATGAAGGTGTGGTCCGGGATATGGAGCAGCAACGCATAAAGCGCGAGCGGCAACTCGACTTTGAGATGCAGCGTGCTCTGGAGCAGGAATACAAGAAGGGTCAGACCGTACGGGACACCACTGGAAACCCCGGTGACGATGTCCGATAGCGACACGGGGCCAGCGAGGAGCACGGCAGCGGAGACACGGAAAACCTCACCTGGCCGTTCCTCGATTCATTTTCCAGTTGTACATACACACATCCAGAGACACAGGCGGGGGCCTAGATGCCTACCAAGATACCCTCCACCCAGCTTAAAAACAACACTCCTTCCATTCTAACGGTAGCGCCTTTACCTTGTGTGTCGCTTTCACTTCTGTTCACCCGGGCCAAGCTCCCGCTCAGTCTAAGTCATGTCTTTTGATTTTGAAGAATCGACGTACTGTTGATACAATACAAGCCAACTCCTGGGGGAAGACCCCCTCAATCTATTATCTTCCGCCTGCTCCTCCGCCCTATACTTCTCAAGCACAAGCCCGACTGTATCAAAACTGTGCAGCGGGTAGAGAAACAAAGCCTCCTCCCCCTGCCTTGACGACGGCTTTTCCCACATCCTGAATCGGACGTACTCGGTGCTTCGGTCGCGAGGGGGGGTTGTCTGTGGCTGTTCGGACGCCACGAACTATGCAGAACATGTAAATAGCAATAAAATACCCATCCCCGAGTTGAAATGAGCCCTCTCAGTTCTTCCTATACTCCATGCAAAAGACCCCGCTGTTTTTTGTTGTGTGGTAGGGCATAAACGAGAAGAACGAGATATAAGAGGAAAAAAAAAAAAACGGTGGCAGGCAACCAGCCAGAGTTGCCATTCTCGTCTTAGCGGATCGAGACGCCCGACCGGTCCGTGAACATCCTGGTCGCAATGTTCATCGCCGCAAGCTCCTGGAAGAGAAGCTTGGCCGCGTACGGGATGTGCACCTGCGCGATCTTGGTCTTGTTCTTGCAAGGGCGGCACTCAAACGTACCCTTGGTGAGATCACTGCAATAGAATCCATTGTGTTAGCCATCCCCGTCCGCAAACCTCCGGTTTAGCCGAAAGCACAAGCAACACTTACGCAATAGGCGTCATCAACCCGCAGATTTCGCAAATGTGAACTCGGAAAGCGTCCGAGACCTCAAAGAGCCGCTCCTTGAGGAAGGCTGCGGCGCCATGTGCAATCATGCAATCACGTTCCATTTCTCCGAAACGGAGACCGCCGTCTCTGGCTCGACCCTCGACTGGCTGCCGCGTCATGATCTGAAGAGGTCCTCGGGCACGGGCGTGGATCTTGTCGTCCACCATGTGGCGGAGTCGCTGGTAGTACGTAGGGCCAAAGAATACCTGGGCACGGAGCTTGCGTCCCGTGTGGCCGTGGTAGAGTACCTCGAACCCACGAGACTGGTAGTCATATTCTCGAAGAAGCTTCGAGACGCTGTCTACCGTCACCTCGGTGAAAGGAGTGGCGTCGCCCTCGAAGCCCTTGATGGTAGCGACCTTACTCAGAAGACACTCGATCAAATGGGCGATGGTCATACGAGACGGAATGGCGTGGGGGTTGATGATGATGTCTGGCGTGATGCCTTCTCGCGTAAAAGGCATGTCCTCGTGGCGGTACGTAACACCGATGGTACCCTTCTGACCGTGACGCGAGGCGAACTTGTCTCCGATCTGGGGGATCTTGGTGGTCCTGACACGGACCTTGACGTACTTGAGTCCGTCTTGGTTCGTCGTCAGGATGACCTGGTCGACAATACCGCTCTCCGTACTGCGGAGCGGCGTCGAGGCGTCTCGCTTGACGTGCTGCACCGTGCGCTGACCCAGCTCCTGGTTGTCCGGTTGGATGGGCGCCGTTTTTCCGATGATGATGTCCTCTCCCGAGACACGAGTGCCGGGCGCCACAATACCATCGTCCTCGAGCTTGTCGTAGGTGCCCTGTTTCAGCCTAAGAGTGTCCTGCCTGTACGGCTTCTCAAACTTCTCCACCAGGTTGATGCCCACTCGCTTCTCGGCGTCGGTGTACGACCGGAAGAACAGGCTCCTGAAGAGCCCGCGGTCGATGCTGCTCTGGTTCATAATGACGGAATCTTCCTGGTTGTATCCAGAGTAGCATGCGATCGCCACTATGGCGTTCTGTCCTGCCGGAAGCTCACGGAACTTGAGATACTCCATCGACCGAGTGATACCAAGGGGCTTTTGTGGGTAGTAGAGAATGTTGGCCATGGTGTCCATGCGCTTGTTGTAGTTTGTCAAGAAGAAACCCATGGCCTGCTTGCCCATTGCAGACTGGTAGGTGTTACGAGGCGACTGTAGAGGAGTGAATCGTTAGTAAGCAAGAAGCGGGAAATGAGCCTAAGAACGAGCGTGATGGAGAAGTATGACAAGAATGAAGAAAACCAGGCAGCCGAATACGTACCTGGTTGTGGTCAGGGAACGGAATGATGCTGGCGCAGATGCCCAACAGCATACTGGGGTGGATCTCGCAGTGTGTGTAGGTATGCGTCGTCGGGTTGATCTTTGTCCTCAGCCGTTTGTTGATGTTGTGCTCTGTAATGATGTCGTCCTCGGCTGCAAGGTTGATGCCCGTCTCCTTGAGGTACCTGAAGATATCTAAGTCCTCTGGCGTCATGCAAATCATGGCCGTCTCCTCCTGCTCGGCATCCATGAGATCGATGACGCCGTCCGACTTCAGACCCTCCCATCCGTAGAATCCCTCATCGCCCTGAGAGAGCTGGTTGTCCTTGTCTTCGTGCAACCTGGCGATGTGCTCCTTGGTGAGCACAAGGCTCGACTTCTTGGTCCCTGTCACCTCGTCATCCTTCTGGTTTACCACAAACAACGGCCTCATGACACGGCCTGCATCCGACAAGATCCTGAACTCTCCCTCGCGCACATCGTGGATCAGAGACACCTCGGCATCCACCGTGTTCTTTCTCCGCAAGTCCGCCACCGCCTCAGCCAGCTCCTCAATGTTACGAGAAACACCAACCCACGTGCCGTTGATGAAGATCTTGGACACGGCCATGCCGTCTGAGGGCTCGAACTCCTCAAGGACCTCCATGCCTCGAGAGACGAGGAAGTGCTCGATGGGAGATGCGGGGGTCCCGACACTGACCATGCACATCAGGGACAGGTTCTTCACCAGACCACAAGCCTGGCCCTCGGGAGTCTCGGCAGGACAGACGAGACCCCAATGTGTGTTGTGCAGCTGGCGAGGCTTGGCAAGCTTGCCATCTCTGCCGATGGGCGTGTTCGTCCGCCGCAAATGCGACAGCGTCGACGCGAACGTGTATCGGTTCAGCACCTGAGATACACCAGCCGTCGAACTCGCCGCCTTCTTCTGATCACCCCAGTTGCCCGTGGCCAGCGAGTACTTCAGTCCGTTGGACAACGTGTTTGGCCTCAGCGCAGACGTCAGATCGAAGTTCCTCGACGAGTCGATACAGCGCTTGAGATGGTTCATCATATCGTTGGACATCCGGCGAACGAGGTTGCGGAAAAGCTTGGCCAGCAGCGGACCCGCGAGATCAAGCCGCTTCTTTCCAAAGTGGTCTCGGTCGTCGACGTCACGGCGACCCAGAGCACACTGGAGGATCTTGTGCACCATGTAGCCCAGGAAAAAGGCCTTCCTCGTCTCCTGGCCTTCCTCCTGAGAAACGTGCGGCAGGGTCTCCTTCTGGAGAATGTCCCGAGCCATGCGCAGACGCTGATGTCGGTTGTTGGCGTGCTGTCCATCTCTGCCAACTCGCTTTCCGATAAAGTCCAGCGCAACCTCTCGGTCTTGGATACAGAAAGCCTCTTCGATGCTGGGTCGCAGCATCTCCAACATCTGGACGTCGCCCTTGTCCAGGACAATGTGATTCAGAATGTCCTCGTCGGACACCACACCGAGGGCGCGGAAGACGATGGCCAGCGGAAGCTCGCCGTTGACGTAAGGCAGCGTAACGTGGAGCGTCTGGCCAAAGGCGCCGCGTGTGCTGTCTCCCTTGGACGTCAACGACATGGTCAGGGACGAGATAAGACGGGAGCCCTTCTCGAGGGCGCTGCGGATCTCGGCCTGGTAGAGGTATTTGTGCGGCTGTGCCTTCTTGAAGACCTGAACAATATTGGCGGCAGAGCGCTCCTGGGCAATAAGGACCTTTTCACTGCCGTTGATGATGAAGTAGCCGCCCTGGTCGTAGGGGCACTCGTTGAGCAGGAAGAGCTCCGACTCGGGCTGGCTGCGGAGGTAGCAGATTCGACTCTTGAGCATAATGGGGATTTTGCCAATGAAGACCATGTCCCTCATGTTTTCATTCTTCTCGTACGAGTGCTCCTCGACCGGCTCCGGAACCCAGCTGACCGTCTTGGGGTGCTCGTTGGTCGCGAGCGCCTCCTCTTTTTGCTCCTCGGTGAGTTGGTCCTCGGGAATATCCATCTCAACGGCCGCCTCGACCTTGCGGGTCAGTTTGACCCATAGCGGGCAGGCGTACGTGAGGTTTCGGTCGCGGCACTCGTACGGGACAAGAGTGTTGGCCTGGCCATCGGTTTCCTTGATTGTCGGTTGGGTGACGAGAATGTGGCCAAAAGTGAGGGTGTAGCGGCGCATTCGCAGCGTCCGGCCGCCCGCGCCGCTGTCCTGCGGGTTCTGCTGGTCGAGGGTGAGTGTGTGGTACTCGTCGATTATGCTCTGGATGGTCGTGGTCGTGAACTCGTTGTAGGAATCGATCTGCTGGGACACCAGGCCTTTCTCGTCAAAGTACGACGAGATGACCGTCCAGCAGTCCTCGGGCGTGATCGCCTCGGGATCAAAGTCGTCCTCCTCGCCCTGGCCATCCTGGTAGTTGTCCGCCTCGTAGTCATTGTCTCCGTATTCCGCCATCTTGTCGCGTGCGGATCGTGTAATTTCTTGATCGGGAGCGCGTCGCCTGTTCCAAGGCGGGGGGTTGTCGATAAGGAGAAACTTAAGATCTCTGTCGACTGACCGATGCGATTAGGACGGCAAGCCCAGGCGCGCGGGTGAGGCTGGGCTGGAGCCGAGGTGAGGCGAGCGTCGGGGCTGCTTTCAAATCAACGCTGGGCCCAGGCAGCGGCGCGCACTCTGCCTCGGAGGACGGCCCAGAGCGAGCAGACCTCTGAAAAGAAACAAAAGAGCAGAAAACGTCGTCGGAAAAGAGAATGGCTTGGTTGAGGGCCCGACGCGATGCAGGCGGCCTTTGCGAGTCTTCCTCGTGAAAGGCAGGCGGTAGATGATGTTTGGTGCCAGCCGATTTTTTGGATTCCGCTACGGGAGGGAGCTCAAGAGATCGCGCGCTGGAATGCGCTAAACCCAAAGCGGGTCAACCAGTCCCCACCGCGAGGAATTGTGCACAGACCAAGTCGTCTCCTGTCTATTGGTTGTCTCGAGTGCCATTCCAGCGTCTGCGTCTGACTTGCCACCCACATACGGCGGCGGAGCTGGCATTGCGGCACCGTTTGAGTGTGCAACTACCTGGTACCTTGGCTAAGGGGTCAAAGTATCTAGGATCTAGGCGACGATATCTTTCTCCGCAAGAGCCCCCGTACAACACCGCTGGGCTAATGGCTACAGAGTCCGATTCGACCGCCAGTCCGAGCCAGCCTTGACAAAGCCTCTCCCACCGGGCCGGTGGGATGAGGTTGATAGTCTGTCTTCGAGATGACGTTGGATGTGAGAACTATGGCGTGAAGTCACGATGTGAGCGTCGCAGCTTCTTGCTGCTTGCTGATGCTACGTGCTCTTGATGATCAATCCACGACGGATGAAATGGAGCTCCGTGCTTTCTAAGCACCCATCAACTCATACTACCGATATCTTCCCTCATCACTCCTAGGTCATTCTAGAGCGTTGAGGTATATAAAGGGGGATATCGTGGCTAGCTGATGCTCGAGAATAATGTTCGTCGTCATCCACACAGCCTCTGAAAGCTCCAGTGTTTTCGATATCATCACTTTCAACTGTTTACAATGGCTCCCATCACACGCGTCGCCCATGCCGGAGTAAGTGACTCAACACTTTCACTGTTTTCTGCTTTGCCTGAGTACCGGCGCGCCACCCGGCCCATATATTCTACCCCCTGGCAGACTCGCAAAGTGACTTACACACAACTGTGGGGATACCACAGGCCTCTGGCGCTCTAGGCCTGGTAGTTCTGAAGCATCTCGTCAACGCCGGCTTCGACGTGACCGTGCTCAGCCGCACTCCCGGCAAGCTGCCGGCCGAGTACGCCTCCTCCGCCAAAGAAATCGTCGTCGACTTCGCCTCGCAGGCGTCCCTGGAGGCTGCGCTGCGCGGCCAGGACGCCGTCGTCAGCACGCTCAGCGATGCCGGCGGTTACGCGGCGCAAGAGCCCCTCATCAAGGCCGCCGTGGCCGCGGGGGTGTCACGCTTCATCCCCTCTGAGTTTGGGGGCAACCTTGAGCACCCAATAATCCGGACCTTCCCCTTTTGCGCGGTCAAGGTCGCCGTCGAGGACATGCTCATCAAGGAGGCCGCTGCGCCCACCGCGAACCCCATGACCTACACGTTCATCTTCACCAACGTCTTCCTGGACTGGGGCCTCGAGGAGGGGTTCACGACGGACCTTGGAAACAAAAAGGCCACGCTTTATAACGGCGGCTCGTCCCCGCTCAGCTACACCCGCCTGCCTACCATCGCCCAGGCCGTCGTTGCCGTCCTCCAGCGCCCAGACGAGACGGCGAACAAGATCGTCCGCATCCACGACGGCATCCTGACCCAGAAGGAGTTTCTCGATACCATCCAGGAAGTGACGGGCCCCTGGACTATTGATGAGGACGACGTCGAAGCCCTCCAGGCGAGATCAGACGAGGCCTTTGCCAGGGGCGTTATGAACCACTGGGTCGTTTATGGCTGGCTCATCCGAGCTAGCCACTCGGCCGGCTTCGGTGCCGACTTTGTGGATAACAACAACAAGCTCTTGGGTCTCAAGGAGCACTCGACCGACGAGATGAAGGAGCTGGTTCGGGGCCTCGTGAAGGACATCGTCGATAACAACAAGTACAGGGGCTCGTTTGCCAAGGCCCTGTCGAGCGCTCGCCAAGCCTCTGTGGGCGTTTGAGTAGTTTGGATACTAGAGCGACCCTCTGCTCAGACTTCAAGTACCCGGTATATATAGTACAGCAACTCGCTACACGGCGGCTTATAGAGTGAGGTTTGTGGGCTAGCTGATTGAACCATTCAGGTTGAAGCCTGTTTTTATCTCCTTTGAAAATCAGCGCCGAGGTGACTCCTTCGAGCCATGCACAGAAAACCAAATAAACAAGATTCTTTGGAATCAGACCCCTATAACTCTTGCCCAAATCGCCCCTCGCACCGATGGCTACAGAGCTCGGCCTTCTTCATCAGCCGATGCCCTGGCTTTTTGTATCCGCTCTTCCAGTGACGCCCTGCTGGCTTAATAACCATGCATGCGCATGAACGCCTCCTGCCTCAGGGCGTTCCGGTGGTCGCCGTAGTAGGTGTCATCGGTTATCGGGTACGGCGCCATAGTCGCGGGAGGCGGCGTGTCAGCCCTGGCCGGCTCGCGCCTCTTCCGCTCTCGCCACATCCAGAACCCGATGCCGAAGGCGGCCGCGATAGCCGCGCCCCCGATCGAGACTCCGACGGCCAGCGGGATCGTGCCGTTAGAGTCTTGCGGCTGATCGGTTGGCCCGGTAGTAGAGTTATCGGTGCCGTTGGATGGGATGCCCGGGATTACCACATCGGGCGTGCCTGGGGCGGCAGTCTGGTCCGGGGATGAGGATGTGGGAGCGGAGCCTGGCGCCTGCGACTCCGAAGCCGACGTGGTGACGTGGGTTGTAGCCGAAGCTATGCGTATCTCTCATCAGTAAGGGAACAAGGGCCATGTATGCCGATAGTGGCGGGAAGAATAGGCCCTAAGGGCACGGTACCTGTAGAGACGCTCGAGCTATGCGGAGGAATCGGAGTCCCCATGGGATCGAGAACGGTGCCGCCACTGGTGACGGCTATAGTTGTGATGTCAGCGTTCAGCCCACCAAACGATCTAGTAAATATTCCCCCTGGCACCAAGGCTGGCCCAGAGTTTCGGGGATACGTGACAGAATATGAACTCACTAGCTCCCATGCTGATAGTGCCACCGAGATCCTTGTCGCACTTTTCGGCATCGCCGCAGACGTAGCTGTTGGTGCCGGCCTCGCACTTCTCGAGGAATACGATCTCTCCCAACTTGGCGCAGACATCGGTGCATCCCTGAGAGGTCTTGGAAGCGCACGCGCCGATGTAGAACCTGTCCTTCTTGCCGCTCTCCTTGCGCATGCAGCCGCCGTTGGTGAGGCAGACGTCGCCGATGACGCAGCACGTGTTGAGGCTGACGCCGGGTCGCGTCCAGCTGCAGGCGCCTATCCGGTCCTTGTCCTTGGGCGTCGACCCGTCCGAGAAGAGACAGTCGGCGGCAGCCGTGACGCTGGCGAAGAAAGTGACGACAGCCAGCAGTGCCAGCGGCAGCATGGTGGGTGTGGCGAGAGGATATGGTCGATGGCCCGGTGATGGTCCTGAGGACCAAAGCAAAACCATTGTGCGGTCAGATGACAGCGGTGATGGCCGCCGCCGACTTTGTTTGGGATTTCGTTAGGAAAATCCGGGGTTCTTTCCTCGAGGTGGTGGTTGTTGACGACTTTTTTTCTAGGCTTGCCACAAAGGTTGTGGGGGGCTTGAGAACCAGTGACGGTTTTTTTTGTTGCAAAGTTCAAGCGGAAAGAGAATGACAGTGCGCCAATCTTGGACTGCCCGTGGTCCGCAATGGAGCTGGCCGTGCTGTTCCCCCCTCTTGGTGCCTCAAGGGTGGTGCAAGCCGGACCAGCGAGGCAGACGTTTGGACGGAAAAGGAAGGGACACAAGGAGGGTCTGGACGTGGTTCTGTCCGATGCATATCATTGTGGCCAGGCAATGCAATCAGTGTGCAGCCAGCAGCACCGAGGTGCTCCTTGTCCTCGGCTACCAGAAGAGTGAGGGCAAAACGAGAGACAGGTGAACAGCAGTACCATGTGTGCTGATAGGCGGTCCCCGTCCTGCCCGGTCTCGCAGCTTGACGCTCCCTATACCCACATCCGAGTCCCGAGTGTGCTTACACCGACAAGATAGCTTCTCTAGGTACCTGCGTTCCTTCTGTACCTCCATTCCAGCGCATGGGGACACTCCCGATTTTCTGACCTCTCATATGGGCCCATACCGTCCTACCGGGCTACACAACGACGGTTCTGTTACACGATACACATCCATCTTTGCCACAAGGTGCAAGCCTGATTTGATTACAAGGGGCGGCCCTAGAGCGCATGTGGTACCTCGCCCACCAGCCATGTTTGTGTGGCTAGGTGAGCGTTGGATATCTGTTGAAGAACGTGAGATACACAAGCTAGACCAAGGCATCGCGTTGTTCAGGGCATTCGATATCAAGGCACTCGCAGTCCTTCTTCCACTGTTGATACACGGGCAGCCAGTAAAAAATAAGCATGCCTCCCCTTTCCTCAGTCATCCATGCCTGAACCCGTCTAGATTCTGGTACAGGCCGGGTACAGCTCTGCATGTCCCCGTTGCGTCTTCTGGATACCTACCTACCTACACCCATTTGTGTCACCGCCTCCGCCTGCTCTCGCATGCATCTGCTCCACGCGCATAGGAGTGCAACCAGCCGCAAGGGACCATGCAAATCCACGGCAAGTTGACAATGCCATAGATACCCTTCACGTCCATCTCACACCAGCTCAACACTGGGATTAATCACTCACTGTCTCGTTTTGTTCTGCCTGCTAGATCCATGTTTCTTCCCACTGCGAGCTGTGGTCTCCCTTTTTACAGCCGAGGTGTGGATTCGTCAAACAGCCTCGATATCCCGAGACCATGGGTATCATCTCTGCCTATCCAGGTACCTAAGTAGGTATCTGTCATCTCCCGCAAGGCTGACTTCAACTTTCCATCAAGTGTTGGATGGTGATCTCTTCCAACTTACACGCAATTCTATGCTAGATATTCGGAGACCATTTCTTCAGGTTCTTTGAAGTCGTTATCCCCGGACCTGGGCCCTTGCAAAAAAGCGGCACTGGTTCGTCCTTGCTTGGCTACCTCCCTCCAGCTCTATAATCATCGATAGAAAAATGCGCTGCCCATTCCTGTTCATACACAGACAACCAAACCGGTAAACATGCCGATAGCCCTTGGATAGTTCTTCTCCCAAACACCAGACGCCAACTAGGGCAGACAGACGCCAGCACTCCCACGCGCGCACGCACACGCACACGCACACGCACGCACACACGTACACAGAAAAAAACACCACATACGAAAGCCGAACTGCTTTCTCCACTTCTTTGGTTTCTACAATTCCGATCGAGTACACAGGACAAGGCGTCCCAGCCATCGCCTTTCATCGCTCCAGATCTTCCGAGCGAGCACCGTTGCAGGATCTTCTGTTTGCTTCTCCGTGTCCTCCACTCCGCTATCTCTTCTCTTTTCTGCATAGTTACCGCTCTCCAACATCAACGACCCTGCCGGGCGCTCCTAGCCATCCACACTCCCATCGCACTCGCCCACGCCGAGAAGCAGGAGCCTGATATCCCGGTCCAGGACTCCAGGACACGGAAATCAAGATTTTGCCTCCTGGAACAACCTCCGCAACAGCTCGACGCCTTCTCGACTTTCATTCTCCAGCTTCACGTACGCCCATCAGGGCGAGCCATTGGGGTGCCCGGCGTGGAAGCTGAGATAGCGAGGTGGTTCTTGCAGGTATGAATGGCCTGCTAACCAATTCCTTGTCCGTCCATGGTCAAATGTGAGTCCTCAACCAGCAAAACTGAAACCGTGAATATCGTAACTCGTTGTCATTTCCGGCGCCGAGGGGGTATATCCTAAAAGGGGATGATGATTCGCCGCAAACAAACGATGTGCTTTTTTTGCCGGACCGCGGACGAAAAAGGCAGCGAAAATAAATGTGGTGAGTATGTAATAAGGGGGAAAATATGAGAAAACGACGTTGAGAGTTCAGGTACTTTGCCACAGCTGCGAGCACGCATTACTGACGCCATCATGGGATTCTTCGTTTTTGTTGGCGAGAAGGGAGCGAGACGAGCTGAAATTTATGCCTTACAGCTGCGGCAGAGCAAAAAGAAGTGAGAGAAAGAAAGAACCATGAGGGGAAGCTGCGTTGACGAAGAACGAGAACCGAGTACGCCGTCCCGAAACAACCAGGTGGCAAAAGTGCCGAGATCGCGGTGATAACCAAACGGAAAGAAAAGAAAAGCAGAGAAAAGGAGGAATTTGGGATGCGCATAAAGTCAAGAGACAAAGTAAAACAAGGACGATAAGTGCCCAAAGAAAGACAACGGGGGGCAAAATTCAAAAAAAAAAAAAAGAGGTGACCCTGGCTCATCATGTTCATGATGGCCGCGATGGACGCCGTGTCAGGCCTCACCCTAACACAGGACAAGGCTGAAAGCGTATCGGTCTGAGGAGAGGAATGATCGGCGTCGTCTTGTGGTGGTTTTACGCGACCGGAGCGATGGGAGGAACCGGGGCGGCGGCGATGGCGGACGGGTCAGCCGCAAGAGGGACCTCGGCAGGGGGAGCCTCGGTGCTGGCGTTCTTTTGGGGGCAATCCCTCGAGATGTGGCCGGCCTCGCCGCACTGGTAGCAGGTCTTGCCAGCAGTGTTCAGCGGGCCACCGTTGGGGGCGGTGCAGTCGCGCGAGATGTGACCAAGCTTGCCACAGGCGTAGCACTTCATCGCCTGCGCCTGACAGTCACGAGCGAAGTGGTTCGGGCCACCACACTTGTAGCAGGTGGCAGGTCGAGGGCCACCCGCGAAGCCGCCGCGCGGGGGGAACCCACCGGCGTAGCCGCCGCGGGGAACCGGAGCGCCTCGCCCCATGTTCACACCAGCGGGGTTCGGGCAGGCGCGCTAGGGCACGAGTTAGCGACAAGGGTCCCAGAGAGTCCACTCAGGCGTTGCATGCCTATGTTGCCATGGCAGATGCTATGGACTCATCACTTACAGCCAAGTGGCCCGGCTGTCCGCAGTTGTAGCAACGACCACCAGCACCGGCGCCGCTCAGGCGGAGGGTCGGGCAGTCAGCCTGGACGTGGCCTAGGCCCTGGCAGTGGTAGCACTGCTTGGCCTCGGTGGTCCGCGGGAGCGGGCAACCGTTGGACTCATGGCCCGGCTGCTTGCCTGTTGAGACCATGTTAGAATGCCAAGAACCCCGCAATTGCTGGCAAAAAAAAAAAAAAAAAACAGCGCACATACAGTTGTAGCAAAGGCGCTCGGCGGAAGAGCAGACCTCGGCGTAGTGGCCGACGTTGCCGCACTTGTAGCAGGCCCGACGAGAAAGCGAAGACATGTTGTCAGATTTTAAAGAAGCTGCAGCAGAGTCAGTACCATATCAGCACTCGATCCTAGTGTAAGCCGAAACTCTGGTTCTCTCCCGCTCCCTTCCGGTCGTATGGTCTCCGGTGTGCTGGCTAGGGCCGGCGTCGGTGTCGTGCGCGGCCAATCATTCCAGGTCTAGTCGCATGGTGTTCCGGGACACCCGGACCCCAGGGGCTCGTGGTGCAGAAATCCCACGTGGCGATCGAGCCTCGGGTGCGGCATGGCGTTTGAGGCGCACAGAACATGGCCGACGTCAAGGTGAAAGTGCACCCTCCCCTTGGCCCAGACAGGAACATGATGCGGCGCATTGTATTGGAAGCTTGGCTCGGGCATCAGGAACGTGCATGATGCATGAGGCTTGTGTAACGTCCCAGCGGAGCGTTCCTTGTAACTTCCACATCGATGGCCGATGTCATCATATCGACGTATGCCGCGGCGCATTCAAATTTCGACTCCAAGGCGAGGCCAGCGGCGAGGGCCCGCAGCTTCAAGCTTTCCATGGCCTGCGACCGTGTCACCGAGGCTCGAGACGGCGTCTAAATGCGCGCTTGGGGGGTTTTGCGGCCCAGGGGACTCCGTTTGCGAAACAGAGGCACGAAATGGTTTTTCGAAGAGTCGAGGCGGGGGACCCATCGAATAGCGGGGATGCGGGCACAGACAGCGCCGGTGGTGGGAGGATTTTGCGCCGTGTTGCGCCGTGGCCTGACCCCTCGCGCCGGCCACAAAACTGAAAAAGGCCGCGCCAGGCGCTTTGCGAGTCGCGAGAAGGACGCCGTCGCCACAGCACGTCCGGTGACGACGGCGGCGTGGGCGCGACGCGGGGCGGGCTCGCTCGGGCAGAGGCGCAAACGGACAGCACCCACGTCGGGCCGGCGCGAGTCGCAGGTCGAAGGTGGCGGTTTGGCTGGGGCGCCGTCGATTCTTCCTCGATATTCTCACGGTTCCGGGTCCTCGGGGAGGCCCAGGGGATGGGACAGGAGAGAGGCAGAGACGGGGAGAGAGCAGGGAACCAGAGCAAGCAAAAAGGCTAAAGCCAACTGACCTTTAACGTTGCGGGATATCCTTTACGGCCTCTCGTCCAACTACCACAACAGCCTGCGCAAGCCTATCCACGATCTCATCCAGCGCGACAGCCCGAACGAAACGAGAGAACAAAAAAGAGATGCTTGGGTAGCGATTCTATCCGTCGAGAAGGAGCGATGAGAACCTTTCAAAAGGGGGAGAGGGAGGAGAGAGGAGAAAGTGTGGATGAAGCGAACGAAAGGTACCCGAGCCCGACTGGGAGTGTGATCCGTCCCGCACGGGCTAGTGGAGGTCGAGAAAAAAAAATAATAAGACACACATCCATGGAGGCATGGCCCGAATGGAGCGACCTGGGAGCGGCACTAGCCCCTTCCAGGCGTGTCAGCGGCTCCTCCGGCGATTTGGTGCGGCGTAGCGCTTGCTAATCGGCCAGGGCAGGTACTGGCCAGGTACTTTTGGGGGTTCTGGGGACCCCTCGGTCTCAGCGGGCTCCCGCCGGGCAGGTAGCATCAGGCCGGGCATCGACTCGCTTGTCAGCCCGGCCTCCCGCAGCCAGCCCAGGAACTAACTGCACGACTGACATCGAGGCCAGACCTTGCGAGTGCTTGCCCGCATCCGCCGTCGACTGCAAGAGTCGCGCCGACGTACCCGTACCACATAGTATGGGCTGCGCAGCTTGGAAAGCTCCATCCATGCCATATGCGATGTACCTCTGGCCCCCGGGCAGAGGCGCCCACCCGCTTTCCTTCTGCGTCGAACGGCCAGCCCTGGTCATGGAGGGGCTATGCGGTCCACTTTTTAGTGTGGATCCGTTGATGCGGGCAGTTCGGGTGACAGAGCAAGCCACAAGCGCCCTCGAAAGTTGACAGATCCCGCCCTCTCCTGCACCGCTGCACGCAATATCCTGGTTTGTCGCGAGCCTAGGCGGCCAAACTTGCTGGGGAGCTGAGCAGAAGCAAATAAGTGATAGATTGGAGAGTTCAGCTACCCCTACCCGTGGTATTCCGGCATCTTGCCCCGGCTGTGCTCACCGCCTGAGAAAGCAACTTGGTCCAGCGCACAACCTGAGACTCGAGGGGTGTTTTTTGCCCGTATTTTTTTCTCGTGTTATTCGAGCAGACGCCACTAGCACCAGCACCGTGCATGCAGCCACTCAAGCAACTACCCTTCCTCCTTCCTATCTAACCCCTACTAGCTACTACCTAGTCTGTTTTTAACCTTCTAGCCTGCTTCCACGGAGACGCCATACCACCCAGTTTTTGGCGGCGGCAACGGCCGTAATGCGTATTTCTCCAGCGTATGCTTTCCCACCCATCTCCCCTCCTTCCGTCCGCCCGCCTCCTGTCGCCTCAGCTTGCCGGAACGCCAGGCTGTAACTTTGCCAGCTCTGCAGGGGGTGGCGAGCCTGCACGCACGGGCTCCATGTCAAGCGCCTCTGCTGGCCCCTCCGGCCAGTCCGGCTCACCCCCATTGGCTTTGTGGAGAAAGCAGACAAACGACAGCCAACGTCCCACGCTGATCAATGTCGAGTAAAATCGTTTTCTGTCCGCGTGCTGGACCGGGCATCGACGATGCCTTGCTTGGGCCGTGGTTAGGCTACGATGTAGGCTTGGTAGCTTTCAGGTGAGCCACCAGGAAAAGCCCTGCCTCGCTGCCCACCAGTCGTACCTGGTAGCCTGAGCAATTTATTATCCCATTTCCCTCTTCGTGGCCGGCCATTGCGCCATATCCGAACCTAGATGCCGTGCGCCCCCTGCCCCGTTGCTTCAAGCCAGACCATCCGAGGGGCGGGCACTGGTTAGATTCCATCTTGTGATCTGTCTACCAGGCCCTTTTGCCCCCTGACGCACCCCTCCGCGCAATGTATGAGAGGGGAAGGACCCAGATGCCAGGGTTGTGATAGTCTGATTTGCCAAAAACTCTTTTTGACAAGTCCTGCTATTTTTGTGTGCGCGCCCCAAGAAAACCCTCTCAGCTTATGGTGCAGCGAAGCCGCCAAAGCCTCCCACTCGGGTGGCTTCAAAATCCCCCGCGCCGTCGCCCCAAGATGATCGGCTGAAATGTCTGAAGTCGTTCCAATCAGGAGCTGGTCACATTTTTTGAGCGCTTATTCTCTGCCTGGACACGGATCTGCGCATCCCACAATGCGACGTCGTTGTGTTGGCAGTCAAACCATGTTGCTCGGTCTTGGCCTGGCCCGAACATTACAATATCTTTCTTGTAAAGGGCCTCGTGGGCGTTCGACGATGCACGCATGCAGATGACTTCCGGTGCGTACTACTGTAGGATAATTAAGAGAGTGTACGTATGGGATACTCAGTTTAGATGGAGAGCGATCCTTGATAAATGCCGCACATGATTAGGTATGCCGACCAGGACTCCCTCGTTGGTAAAACAGGAAAAGAAGAGTAAGAAGAAGCAAAAATCCACCACACCAGTTGCGCCATGCTACGATTATTTTACAATACAAAACAAAAGCTCCAAGTGTGAAAGGCGATGAATGGCCACCATCACCTCGGTTGAGCGAGACTAGGACCACCTAATTTTTGGGTTAATCCCCCGCTGCCTATAGCAGCCTCACCAGCCCGGCGGTCGCGCCAACCGCCCAGCCTCCGAAGGGTGCGGGGGCAGCGGAATGTCCGCCAGCCGCCCGGCCTCCGAAGGGTGTGGGGGCAACGGAATGTCCAGCGCCGCACTTGGCGCGATGGAGCGAGGCCGCGCCTCGACAACGTAGGAGACGCCGTCGTCCGAAGCATAAGACGGCGGGCGGCGGGTGCCCCCACCACTGCCCCCACGCAGGCCCGTCTCGTTCTCGCCGGACTCGTCGCGGGAGGACGAGGTCTCGGGCCGCGCCTCCTCGTTGCGCTGCCAGTAGATGCGGTCCGGGTCGACTCTGACGCTCTCGCGCCAGATGCCGTACGCCGGGGGCTTGAGCTTGGTCGTCTCGCTCTCGATGCCGGCCGCCTCCTCGTCGCGCGCCAGCACGACCCGGATCGGCTCGCGCGGCACCGCGTAACCGCCGGGGTTGTGCAGCTGCGACATGATCGCCCGCTGCTGGAGCGCCTCCTGCTGGCGCCGCTCCTCGTCGCGCTCCCTCGGGGGCTTGATCAGGAACATGCAGAGCCTGATCAGGCCGTGGCAGAAGAAGATGGTGGCGAAGAGGATAATGAGGATGAGCAGGACCGTGAACTCGTTGGTGTTGATATTCTTCGTCAGAGACAGAGAGAGGTCTAGAGGAGTATCCGTTAGCGGTGAAATCCAGGCACATGCACACCAAGTGAGGCAGAAACACTTACAAACTGTCAACAGCATGATGAGAAAGAGGCCCGAGACAAAGCACTTGAGGATCTGGGTGCGAATGCGCTTCGACTTGACCCAGGGGAAGCAGAACAGGAAATGCTTGGGCGTGGGCCGCTGCTCCTGCTCCTGCTCCTGCTCCCGCCGACGCTGCCGACGTCTGTGGCGGGCCTCCCTCCTCTGTTGGTACTCTTCTTCGGTCTCACCCTCCCTCCTGCTGCTGCTGCTGCTGCTGCCGCTACTACCGCTGCTGCTGCCGTTGTGGTGGTGTCTCCTCCGCCTTCTCCTCCTCTCCCGGCCGGTGCCGGCGAGGTCGGCGAGGTGCTGCTCCGCCGGGTCGGCGGTGCTGAGCCCTGATCCCGAGCTTCCACCCCTGGCGTGTCCGGGGACGTGGGCAGCGTGCACGGCCGGCTGGGGCTGTGCCAGCTCGGGGAACATGGGTCCCCCGATCACGGAGCCAGCCGAGCCCGGCCTCCGCACAGGCAGCGGCGGCGCCGCCTCACCCTGCCTTGTCACCGGGCGCGAGGGGGGTCCATTGGAGCCCTGGGTCCATGTCCTCGCGAGGTTCGGCAGGTGGAGTCTCGTCGACGGGAGATTCGGCATGTTGATGGAGAAGTTGGCGGACTTGGGCGAGAGCGGCTCGTCCGAGTAGTGGCTACTCGTGGGACGTGGGGCGTAGTGGGCGTGGGCGGCACCGCCCTGCGCATTCTGCTGGGCGGCCACGCTCGAGCGCCTGCTCAAAAAGGAGGGAATTGCAGGGCGAGAGAAACCAGAGAGACGGTTGAGGAAGCGGGAGTTCGGAGCTGCGCGCTCCTCCATCTCCTGCCGCGGGCGCGGCGAGTCCGGTACCGAGCTGGGGGCAGAGCTGCTAACCGTGCTGGCTGTCGGGGCTGGCGCCTGCTGGCGCTCGACGTCGTCCACCGGGCCGTTGCGGCGCAGGATAACTCTGATGGAATCCATGGTTGCTGGGGCGTGAATGGGTTGTCGTCGTGGTTACGAAGGTTCGACTCGGCAAGTCAAGCGTGATGCGTCCGAGTCGCGAGGATTCGGGCGCTCCGAGTATGGCCAGCGCTGTCCTTTTCGACTCGTGGATACGTCGCTCGTGGATACGTCGCTCGTGTGCCGTCGGCGGAAATTAATGCGCTCGCTGTTCCAGACCTGGCAATATCTTCCAGCCAGGGAGGCGAGTGCGTGCCGTTGTATTATCGAGGTTGCCTTGTATCAGGTCGATTGTCTCGCTGTGCATAATCGAACTGGACGGAGGGAGGAATCGGTATAATCAACAGGAACGAAAAAGAGGATCAACCGACGTGAAGAAGAGAATGCATACACAGATGCAGGAAAGCGACGAAAAAGAGATTTCAGTCGCGAGGCTCGCAGAGCCAGTCGAGGCGTCCAAGAGCATCCGAGATGGGAAGGGGAAGGTAGGGTATGACCGGACCCAAGATAAAAAGGAAAACAATGACAACGAAAGAAAAGCAAGGCCAGGGCCCGAGCTCAAGATGGAAAAAAGGAAGATCACCAGGACTAGGGGAGGGGAGGAGCAATGACAGCCACACGGATAGCCGCAGTCGACGACATATCCGACGGGAGCCTTAGGCACTGGCACTAACAAGACGCAGCGACAGCCGAGGGGACGAGAGGGAGAGAGAAAGCAGGACATCCAGTGGCCTATGAATTCCGGAATCGCTTCTCCCTTCCGTTCCAGGGAAGCACAGCAGGTACCCGCCCAGGTGGTCCGAGTGGGTAGGAGTGGGTGGTGTCTGGGTGGATGGCGATGGATGGCGAACACCTCCTGACGGTCAAGTGCCAACAAACCGGTAACACACAGACTGCAACCCGGCCTTTGCCCAAAGTGGACGGAGGGAGGAGGCACACGGCGATTGTGCCCTAGCAGACCATCGAGGAGACAAACTCCGGTCCGCTCAAATCGTGCGCGTTTAGTGTCCAATAGTCTCCGAACGAACGACAAGCGAAACGGCACATCCGCTCGCATCTGCAGGCGGCTGCCCTGCCCCTGCGTCAACCACGACATGGTCGTGCTCGACAGCACAACACACGAGTTTCTCCTCTGGGGCAGTTGGAGGCGCGCCCGCCACATGTTGCTATCTTTGTCGCCTGGCAATCACACCCACCCACCACTGAGGTCGGTCCCGCAGCGCACGCGCGCGGAGGCCGCTTGTGTCAGCTTGACGTCCCCCCCTGGCTGCTCCCGCACGCCAAGTCACCAATAAGCTCCGCCAACCATTGGAAGCCCGCCTGCACGCCAACGAGCCGCTTCATGCTAGGTTGGGCCGGCCGCCCTGATTGGGCGACGCGCGACTTTTCTGCGACGGTCTTTTTGGGCGGCGGCATGCGAGCATGATGAAAGGGGCAGGGGGCCCCTGCCGCGGAGCCGTTTCAGACCGACTCACGCTAGGGCCGGCCCCTGTCTGTGGCAGGCGAATCGACTTCCCCCTTTGCGCCTGCAGCCAATGGCGCATCGCGCCCAGGGCTCCAAGTGTTCCGAAAGAGGACGTTTTTGTTTTGAAACAATTGGACACGAGACCACGAGGCATCTTTCGAGGAATGCGCATGTTGTGCTGTCGACTTTTCTCAGCGAGTAGGGCAAAGCTGCACAGCGAAGTTGCACTCAAGTATTATTCGCGACGAGTGGGCTTCTTTGACTGCTCATTTTCCTAAAATTGAGGTAACAAGCGAGCAACGTCGTACCGGTAACCACTCTATCATTTCCGTTCACGACTTCCCAGAGTAGTGGAGCTTCCACTTGAATTGCCTTGTACAGATGGTGTATTTCAACTTCTACGTCCCTCTTCGACGACATGGACTTGATACGCAGCGCCCATCGGGAGAGACAACTCCATCCTCGCCGAGGACCTGGGAGGTCATTACTTGATTTTCCAGTGAAATGAGAATCCTGACAAATCAGGATAGAGACCTGTACCGACACCCCCAGATTTGAATCACCTTTGACCCCAGCCCATCCCCCTCAAAAGTCTCACAAGGCCCTGTCCCCAAGATGGCATCATCTTCCAGCACGCGTACAGTTACCCCCAACTGCGTCATAGGGCTTGGTATCGAAAAAGGGAGAAGAAAAAAAACCTGTCCGCGGGGTCCTTGCCGAGGCTCTCCACCAACACGAGACGACTGCCTCCCAATGTGGCTCCTCGACCGCAGCATGCCATCCGTTCGTCACTTTGCCCCCATCGAGGGCCGTGCTTTTCAGCAATGAGGGACCTCGTGGTGATCCATGACCCACACATCGAGCATTGAGGCGTTGAGGAATGATCGGATTACCGATCGAGGCCCCTCTTGAATACGGGGAGATATCCAAGCCGGGGCGCTTCCTTATTACGCCGTCCCTCCTGAAGCGCTTGCTCCACAGTATAAGCCTCACCGCAGCTCTCCGAGGAGGAGCGTTTTATCGGTTGATCCAGACAGGACTGGCATGCTGAGTTAGCGCAAGCCCTTCATGTATCAAAATGGTGAGACTTGTCGACTTACGT
The DNA here is from genome assembly GCA_000733355.1 of Falciphora oryzae. Taxonomy (NCBI): domain Eukaryota; kingdom Fungi; phylum Ascomycota; class Sordariomycetes; order Magnaporthales; family Magnaporthaceae; genus Falciphora; species Falciphora oryzae. Next base: position 36,300 of record JNVV01000005.1, read on the forward strand.
AATGATTCGGATCCGGGGCTGAACTCTACGCAGTTGACCGCGGCCTTGTGCCCGGGTAGCTTGTAGAGCAGCTTGCCTGTCTCGTTGGACCAGATCACGACCGTGCCGTCGGCCGCGCCAACGGCGACCCTCCTGCCCGTCTTATCCCAGCCTCCGCGAACCAGATTCTTCTCCAGTCCAAACGGCGCCCCGTCGAAGGTCCTGATGTGCCTCTCCGTCGGTGCGAATGGCCGGATGTCCCAAGTGCGCGCCGTGGAGTCCATCGAGTATGACATGAGTGTCTGCGAATCGGGCGAGACCTTGAGCGTTGTGATGGTGTCTCGGTGTCCAGCCATGGTGTAGACCACGGCGTTCTTTCGCACGTCCCACACCTTGATGCCGTTGTCGATTCCGCCTGAGTAAATCTCATTCCCCGCCTCGGACATGGCGACTGCTGTTATCGGGAAGTCGGTCTCGATGTAGTCCACTGCGTTCTTCTTGCGCGGGTCCCATATGCCGATGGTGCCGTCATCGCTTCCGCTGACAAGGAGCTCGTCTCCACGTTTGCTGATATCTAGCGAGTTGATCACTTCCTCGTGCCCGACATATCTGCGGATTCGCGTGCCCGAGGTCAGGTCCCAGCTGGCGAGGTGCATGTCGGCCGAGGCGGAGAACAGAATGTTCGAATCTCGCGACCATTGCAGGTCGAGAACCGCACCCTTGTGGCCAGTCAGGATCCCATAGTTTTCGCAGTTCGTGTGCGCCTTCCACAGTACTGTGAACGGTTCAGGGTTTAACGGTCAGCGGCCTGCAGCAGGCGCGGGTGTGGTTCGAGATTAGGGGTCGTACATATCGTCCTATCCATCGACCCCGACGCGGCATATTGGCCGCTCGAGTTGAACTTGGCTGTAAAAATCTCTCCAGAGTGCCCGGACAGCTCCATGAGTGGTGCCTCCAGCGAGCTCAGGCGAGGTCCCTGTGGAGGGTAACAGGCTCAGTTAGCATCCATATCGAAACGATCCTGCCGCATGCAGCTGGGGCGCAAGCAGCGGATCGTGGCCAATGGCCTCGCCTCCCACCTACCGCTTGTATAAGCGCGCCATTTCCAGAGTAGCCGTCGCTCCGTGCAGCAGCGCTGCCAGACCCAAGGTTCGGCCGCTTCACCAGCTGCGTAGAGCTGGGCTCGTCGGAAGCCGGGCGTTTTTCGGACATTTCGTGCGAGGTCATGCGGTTCTAAGGATTGGGCGGGTTGGTATCGACAACCGAATGTGTCGTCGGGGTCCAGGTGCTCGTCAACGCGGGCGATACTGATTTGTTGCGGCTGTCCGGTCGAACAGGCCCGTCACGTCCTCAGCCCTGTCGCGACTTCCAGCTCCACAGCGGTGCGAGCTAGGAATTATTTTCGGGTGCAAACACTGTGTGTTCAGACTGTCCGGGTACTGGAAGCTCCGCATGTATGGTGGGGCAGCAAGCGCCTGGGCGTGAGATTCTCCTATCTTATCGCTATCACCCACCCACATGACGCGCCGCGCTTCCATGCATTGCCTGTTCGACCGCCTAATCGATCCCTTGTGCTCGCTATACGGAGCCGAACATCTTCACCCCGCGGCTCGAAAAGCAACACGGACAGGCCGAGACAGCTGATCTGCATGGTAACGGTCGCCATATCTCACAGCTCATCCTCGAGCCACCAGGAGGCCGTACCGTGAGGATGGCTGCCAACAAGGCCGCCCGCATTGGCGAGGAGTATGTCCAAACGTCTTGGAGCCCCCGCCCATCCCCTTGTCTTGTTTGCGCCCACGTGAAGACATCTTGACTGACAATGCTATAGGATATGGAAGTAAGGCTCCCCGAAAGGCTCCTGGTCCGTACACTTGCTGATGCCGCGAAGGACACGAATCGACAAAGTCAATGCCGAGCTGGTCACGTTGACCTACGGAACAATCGTGGCGCAGCTGTGCAAGGACTTCGATAGTGACTACATCGCAGTCAACAAGCAGCTTGACAAGATGGGCTACAACATCGGACTGCGGCTCATCGAGGACTATCTGGCAAAGTCAAACACGATGAAGCGGTGCCTGAACTTCCGCGACACGGCCGAGATGATCGCAAAGGTCGGCATACATAAACGCGCCCATGGTCTCACTTGACCTCCACCCGAGGCTCTTTGAGTAACGAGCGCTGACATGGTGTGATTGCAGGTCGGCTTCAAGATATTCCTCAACACCACACCGACGATCACCAACTGGACGAGCGATAGCAAACAATTCTCTCTAGTCTTTGACGAGAACCCCCTTGCAGACTTTGTCGAGCTGCCGGACGACGGGAGGGCGCAAGACGAGCTATGGTACTCCAACATCCTTTGCGGTGTCCTGAGGGGCGCCCTAGAGATGGTCCAGATGCAGGTCGAGGCCCATTTCATCAGCGACGTTCTGAGGGGCAATGACACCACTGAGATGCGGATAACGTTGGTGCGATATATCGACGATGAGCTTCCGCCAGAGGATGACTGAGGCTCTCGGATATGAAGCCCATTGGGGGATGCGTAGAGACCGGCATGATGGTTGCATGGGCGGGGAATACCCATACCCAACCGGTCGACCGGTGGTTATTAGAGAGTGCGAGAATGAGGCGTGGACCCTTTGATTGTTCGTCAGACGGCTAGGCCCCGTAAAGAGCATAGAAGACGGCGTGGCGAGAAGATACCTCGCGGTAAGCTCAAGCGATAACGAAATCACGCACAACAAAATGGGACGCTAAAGCCGGGCAGATAGCGATGTGGCTTTGTATGTCTAGTAACCTTGCATAGCTGGGAAAACCAGAAGGCCATAGCGTGTGTTTGTACACGACACAGCCGGTGCTTGCTCGGAACGACGTGGTTCCAGAATTTGGTGAAAGATACGACAACACAAGATCACATGAGTTCCGTCAAGTCATATCATGAGTTAGTTACACCGGCTTGACCTTTGCATTTGGACCCCCGCCGCGGGTTGCGGGAATGTCTCGGCTCGAAGCGTTTGTTCAGCCAACCAAGGGTTCTTTGTTTGCCAGCAACGGAGCCTCAACTGCAGACATGGATGAGGGATCGGCGCTCGGCGAGCGAGCTCCCCATACGATCCGATCTGGGCTGAGTGTAAGCAATGAAAGCCACCCGCACCCCGCGCGCCAATGTGGAGAGGGTTCGTTGCGGGTCCCATTGTACCATAGACTAGCCCATTTGAACGCATCGGCCGGGCCCGTCTCTACGGATTGTGGCTCTCCCGCGTCGCCGGAGCCGGGTAGTCTGGGGAAAGAAAGGGCTGAGGGAGGAGCCGACATGAAAAATAATCCTGGCGCACGCATCGTCGGCAGGACATGCGAGATGGCGCATATGCGCGCCAGTTGGTATTCCTGCAGTTTTTTGCGCTCCTGTGGCAAGAGTGAATGTCAGGGGCCGAAAGGGGAAAACACAACGACAGCAAAATTTTCCAAATGAAAAAAAAAAAAAAAAAAATATGCGTTTAGAAAATCAGTCTTGCCTAATGCAAGGTACGCGGAACTCGAAGAAGCAAGGAGCGCCACATCTTCTAGCGACAACTTGGTGCCGCTCATTGGTAGCCTCGGCTTTGAAATGCTCTTGACAACCCTTCGCCACACGGTACACCGTGCAGGGGCTCAGGGGCTCTTTACTCCACGATCTTGACATTGCATTGGCGGCGGGAGCATTTACCTTTTTTTTTTTTTTTCTTTTCTCTTTCTCGAGCTGATGTCGCCGGTTATCGCAGAACACAAAAACAGGCTGTCCTCCTACTCAAGGGCGTGCACAATTGTCCTGACTTGCGTACCCGTATACAAGAGCGATCTCTCCCGTAGATCTCTCTTCGCTTGAAAGCACTAACTAGCACGGCTTCGAGATTCAAATCTTGCCAACCCGCACTGTTGCACTAGGTTACCAAGCTTTGGAAGAATTATTGTGGGCAACCAAATACCGACCTTCCTCAGTTCTAGACCGTGGCTCCCCGAGGTATCTCCCTGCTGGATGGGAACCGGCAGGCTCGGAAAGCAAATGGCTCATGGGTTTCGGGCTTACTCTCTGCCTGTACATAGGGTCATAGTCATTTGCCACCGTGAGAACCTCACTTCTTTTTGCTTCTTCGAACGTCTAGAACGTGCCTTCCAACCCGACCATCACGCGCCACGGGAAAAAATGGGCGGACCCGTGGGCGACGAGGACCTTGGACCTCCCCGAAGATCACGTCAATTTGGGTTGATGGGGCACCGAAGACCCTTCCCCCTAACAACGCCCCTGACGCGACACGACCTGGATCTGTCCCCGCTCCACTTGGTATTGCGACCGACGATGCGACCTGGATGGGGTCCATATTCGCGCGCTGGACACCAAACGGGCGCGAGAGAAAAGTTCCTCGACATCCACGCTCACGAGATAGAGCAACCCAGCCGGCTGGTTTATGTAGCTGATAGCGGTTGGGTAGCACATATTTAGATGCTTAATCGTTGGCCGCCGGGTGATTCGGGGTCATGTATCGCGATTCCGAACATGAAGCGCGACTTCGTTGCATGCTTGAGTGGACAAGCGCTGCAAATGAACAAGGGGTAAATTTCAATCATTGCAGAGATGCAACGGTACATTGACGACGAGGTTAAACTTGGGCCTGAGAAATACAAAACCGCCCCAGCGCAGTGATCGCGAATCATCAACGCTTAGATAATCACGTGCAGTCTCAGATTTACGCAGTGCGCACTTGTAACTGCCTTAACGCCAAGCAAACTTCTACGCGCTCGAGATGCTCCATAGGTTAAGCTAATCGTGGATAGAAAAATGTAAGAAAAGTCCAAAGGTATAGGAGAGAAGACCAGAGCCTTTTCAGGAAGTTTTAGGCACTTGCAGAGTGATTGCGCTGCTGTCGACTTCGCAGGCGCTGTTATCCGGACACGGTCCCGAGTCGGGCCACTGCGCAAGTTCTGGAACGGTGTGATTTTGTCCGAATGATGGTTTTGGCCAAACCATCCACCTTCTTTTCCCTCCTTCCCCCAGAGTGTGCGGGAGCCCGGTTCTACAGCTTCATCCGGAACTCGCCCATTTCCTGCAGTAATTTTGATGTTTTCCACTCGGCTATCTCCACAAACCACCAGCTTGCCAACGCGGCATCACACAGACCGTACTTGCAGCCTTGAGGGCGTGGATTGCAGGAAGAGACTCGCAGCGCAGCCGCGCCGCAGAAGGAGCAGCAGGCCAGCAGGCGAGGCGGTCTCGCCCGACCCAACCCCGTCCTATCGCTGCACTCAGTCTCGCCCCTCCCATATTTTGCAGTCATCGTCGCCTTCATTCGCAGTCGTCGACACGCCTCCGTCACCGTCTGTGTGCGTCCCCGGTCCGAATCGCGTCGCTCCATAGTCGCTGTTGCTCGCAGCAGGCCGCACCGTCGGGTTTGCACCTGGTGCGCGCCCAAGGAGAGAGATAATCGGCCAAGGGGGGGCTTTCTCCAGCGGTGCCACGTCGTTTCGCACCGCGCTCGCAGACTTTTTCAACACCAGACACACCTCTCCGTCATTGACCACTACCGGCTGCGCTCCACGCCAACCGCGACACCAACGCCGCTCACGCGCAGACACGGTCGGTTCGCTTTTTTGGAAAGATGAACAACGTCGGCATGGCAAACATGGGCCCCATGGGCGGTCCCGTCGGGGCCCCTATGCCCATGATGAACAACGGCAACGCGCCGCCGCTCGGTCCCCAGAAGAACAGTAGGACGCTATTGAACACATATATCTACGAATACTTTTTAAGGTACGCCTGCCCTCGGTTGACATCTGGCCCCTCGCGACAAAATCTTTTTTTTTGCTGACATTCGTGGCTGGTCAAAGGTTTGAGATGTACGATTGTGCCCGGGCCGTCCTCAACAGCGACCCGCAACTCAACGTAAAGAAGGACAAGCGAGAAATTCGGGACGAGAACGGTAATATCGCCAGCAACGGACTGGGGGATGATCCTATGGATACCGATTCCAAGGATGACATCGACGGCAAGCGCCCGGAGGACCTCCCGGCGCCCTCGCTGCCCACCTCCCAGACGGACAGCTGCTTTCTCCACGAGTGGTTCTGCATCTTCTGGGACATCTTGAATGCGCAAAAGGGCCACAGCACGAGTGCGCAGGTCAAACAATACGTTGGCCATACCCAGGTGAGATCCCGCCAGTATCAACGGACGCGTGTCTGGCTGTATATGTTTCCATTTCACCGTCTAACACAACTGTTTCGCAGGCGCAAAACCGGATGAGGCAGGCAGCGCAACAAGACATGTTGCGATCTATGCGCCCAGATATGACGGCCGCCCACCAGCAGCAGCAGCTCATGATGCGAGGCATGACCAACGGGGCTATGAACATGATGGGCAAGGGCAACAACCTGCAACGGGCTGCCATGGCCAATAATCAAAAGTACGTCTGCCCGTTTTCGCCACCTGGACACCTTGTGTGCGGGTTTGAATACCGCGTGCTAATCTGCTGTTGTCTCTTCTCACAGCCCCCAGATGCAAATGCTTGCGCAACAGAAGCAGGGTCAGATGCAGCGCGATCCCTCCGACATGGACGGCAACCGGCAACGCCCGGCATCGCCGAACTCGGCCGATAACGCGCCTTCGCCGTCCAAACGCGCCCGGCTCGATGCGGGCCCCTTCAACCCGAACCAACCTGGGATGTTGCCCAACGGGCGTCCTGCCGGACAGGGCATGCCAGGCCAGCAGGTAGGCCACGGCCCTAATCAGCAAATGCAGCAGATGCTCCTCGCCAACGGCGTTGATCCCACCGGAACTGTGAGCCCTGACCGAATACAGACACTCCAGAACTCGTCGTCACCAGCGGTGCAAACTAAGACTATCCAGACGTATGCGCAGAATCTCCAACAGCATCACGGCAACCAGATGCCCAACAAGCCGATGCCCAACGCCGGCGGTCCCCAGGGCCAAGGGTCTCCCATGGTCCCGGGTGGCCCCGACAGCACCGCGATCAACGCCTACTACAACGCTGGCGACATGGCTGGCGGTCCCGGCATGAGGCCCGGCGGTCCTGGCGGTGCCGGCGGAAGCAACCACGCGCTGCAGGATTACCAGATGCAGCTGATGCTCCTAGAGCAGCAGAACAAGAAGCGTCTTCTTATGGCCCGCCAGGAGCAGGACGGTAACGGTACCGGCATGCAGCGGCCCGACGGCCCTGGTGTTGGCCCGGGGGGTCCCGGCGGCCCGGGGGGTCCCCCTGGAGCACCAAATGCTCAGCCCTTCCAGAGCGCTTCTCCGCAGGGTGCCAGGCCTGGTGCGTCCCCGAACCCCAACGAGATGAAGCGTGCCGGTCAGATAAACAACGGCAATATGGGCTCTCCCCTACCTGAAGGTGCTCAAAACCGGGAGTCGCCGAACCCTATGAGTTTCATCGGCAATCAGATGGACCCTAACAGTGCGCCGCACTTCTACAAAGGCATGAACGAGATGAACGGCAGCATGGTTACTGCTCAGATGAACGGCATGGCACGGCCCCCGAGCTCTCACCCCGGTCAACCTCCTTTCACCCAGATGAACCAGCAGCAGCAACAGATGATGGCTGCGCGTCAACAGCAGCTTCAGGCTCAGCAGCAAGCGCAGCAACAGCAGCAACAAGCGCAACAGCAGCAGCCCCAGCAGCAGCCCGGCGGACCTGGCGGACCTGGTGGACCGCCCATGCAATGGCAAGGAGGCCCGAACGGGAACCCCATGCCCGGTGGCCCGCAAGGGGGTCCTCAGCAGGGCGGCCCGCAGGGCCAGCATGTCCACGGGACTCCTCAGCAGCGGGCTGCTATGCCTCCCCCTCCCACGGCCGCAGCGAACAGCAACGCAAACCAAAGGAACCAGACTGCATCCCCGCAAGTCAGCAATGCGGCGCCTCCTACTCCTCAGCAGGGCAACAAGGCCGCTCCGAAAAAGAAGGATTCCAAGGCAAAGGACAAGGTGAGCCCCATCCCACCACGGACAGAGGCTCGTCCTCTGGTAGTGGACATGTCTCTGCGCATGCTACCTGCGTGTTCTGTGAATAATGTCATTCTAAACAATCGGGCCCCGACTCAGAAGAAGTCCAACGCGAATCTCAATGCCGCTGCTGGCTCCACCCCCGCTCCTGATGCCCCTGCGGACGGCGAACAACCGACTCCTGCGACACCGATCACGCCCATGTCGACCCAGAGCTTCGCCAACAAGGGCCAGAACCCAACCGCTGCCCCCGTTGCCCAGCCCTTGCCGAACGGCCAGCCGCCTGCAGGTGCACCGGCCGCTGCGCCTCCAGTTGCCCCTCCCCAGCATGCGGACCCGAACCAGTTCGGCATGGCAGATGTGGTAGGCTCCGCCATCTGTGTCAGCATGTTGAGCATGCCGGAAAGTACTGACAAGGCCTGCCTGCTGCCTAGGACTTTGGAAACATGGACTTCGCCAACCCGCTTACCTCAACGGACGTTCTCACCGACTTCGACTTCGACACGTTCCTACACGATAACGGCGAAGAAAACGGGTTCGACTTTAACTCCACTACCTTCGGAATGGAAGGCGCAAACGAGATCGGGGCAGAGTAGGAATCTTGCTCGCTCGAGCCGCCCACTGCCGTCGTGGGCTCGCGAATCTCGCGCGCTCTGCCAGAGAATCCGCTCTTATAGCGGGATCTGGACACGCCTCGGGACCTGTTCCGTCTCTGCCAACATTCTACCTCACATCTAGCTGCTCACGGTGTTTCACGGTCATTTACCACGGCGTTCCTCCGGCCTGGCTTCTTCTGTATCTTTTCTGTGACTTATCCTTATCTTTTCTCCTTCTCCTCGTCCAGCCGCATTTTCCTCTCAACGCTCTACTCCGAGGATGGGGCTCAACTTAGACCTGCCCCTGAGCCCCACTCCTGTTTCCGGGACCTTCCCCCGCAGCAATCACCTTGGCCGTGTTCCTCTCCGTCGGGGAATGTCTTCTCCTGTCTATATCCAAAAATGGCTTACAGCTACATCTATCCATAATCCTCGTTACTCATTGCGGGCTTGATCGCTAACCTCTCCGTCATCATTATCGATTGTTTCGGGTCAAGCATTCGCGAATCCGGTGCCTTGGTTTCTCCTTTTTCCTTGTTACCTCAGACAGTTTGCTTTTTCTCTCTTCAGGCTTCTCATCGATAGGATCTTGGTGTTTTGCGTTGTCTTTTCTTCTTGTCTCCTTTTGCCTCCCTTCCCAGATAGTCCACGGCGTCGCTTGCTCTTCGCTTCCGCGCTTGCAGGCCTCGTTTCTCAAAGGACTAATGTCACATAGGCACTCACGAGCTTGGCTGGGAATGGGTTTTGGGGAACGGGCGGTGGGCGTGTTGTTTTGGCTTTGGCATTGTTTTATTTCACCACTCTATTTTCTTCCCCTTTGGCGCACGCATCCCTGTCACCTGATGGATAAGGTCCCTCTTTGAGCATGGACGGTGGCGGCAGCAGAGGCGGCAGCAGAGACAGCTCGGTCTTGCTGCGTCTGCCAGCCGATGGGTCGAGGTTTGGTGTGTCTGCCGCATGATAGGCGGAGTTGGTCCGAAAGCAAGCACAAAGAACCCCTAGGGGGTATGTCTGAAACCCAACAAAAAGAAAAAAGCAAGGCGAAAATTTCAGTTGATTTTTTGTTTCCGCTCTCACGGCCGTTGTGTCGGTGTTGTCTCATTTTTTTCGGCCTCTTCTTCCCTTTGTTATTTCTATTTATCCATCTTATTTTATAAGTGCTGGTTAGGACCGAAGATGTCGTGGCCGAGTGGGCGAGGCTGTGGGAGGACCGACATCCCTGTATTTATTAAATCGTTCTTCCGATGAATGTTCACATTGACTACCTCGGCATTGGTCCAACCCTCGTGCATTCCAGGCGGCATCTCGCGTCCTCTAACCGCAAGGGAACATGTCGGAGTTTGGCGCAGGTTCCATGCTGTGTGACCCGCGTCACCGCCAGCCACGATATCGAATAGGCAAGGTTAGTTGCGTCATTAGCCTCGTCCGTACTCAACACCGGCTTGCTTGTTCGCGATGGAGCGTTGGACCCCGCCTCTGCGTCGCGAGTTCGTCGTCTCTATCGCCTCAAGCTCTCTAGAAAATCTTGTCGAGATGGTGATAAAGCTTGGGGATTGGGTCTGCGGGCTTCGACGTGGTGATAGGCGTATCTCAACCGTGGTTCCCTCTTTGCTAATCAAGCATAGGCAACTTTAGGTAGCTCGCGGAAGATATAAAGCTTCACCGACTGTGTGTTCTTTCCAAGCTTCTTAGCCGTTCCCTCTAACCCGACCCGGGCCGAGGAATTTCGTGGCTGGGAGCGCGGCGTCCGCATAGATACCTTCCTAGATACGTACCTGGCATGTAGGCAGACACTAATAGCCCACCCAAGTCGGTCAGACCGTAGATCGATGGCCACGTGTTTGGCGCTGATGTCCGTCCCTATTTTCGGCGAGTAAAGGCCCTACGTTGCGCTAACTGCGTGACGAAAACGAAAAGAAAAAGGAAAAGTGGAAGGAAATGCGGAAAGGAGGAGAGGGACGAGGCAATTAAACAGGACGAACACATACAAAAAATAAGAGAACGCAAAGGGAGGGCAGGCGATACCGACCTGGGCTGGGAAAAGGAGTCGGAATCATTCTGGAGTGAAGTGCCTCGAATCTGATTATGGTACCGAATAGGTCACTTGGAGCCGTCGAATGGAAGAACCAAGACGTGATATCTGGTGGGATACACTTCTCGGTTTGGTAGCTGGATCAACTTGGGGACTTGCACGTTTACTCCCGTAGATGGAAGGGCAGTGATGGCTCTGTGTGATCATAACGGCGCGGGCTCAGGCTGATGCGCAAGGACGTTGGTGCCCAAAGATAAGAAAGGAGGACTTCGAAAACGACTTGTACGAGCCGGGGGACGGCTCGCAGCTGAGGCTTGCCCCCACCTACTTCGCGCTTGGACTCATCTAAGGGGCACATGCGCATGATCGAAGGCTGCTGCGAGGTCGTGGGAAGGTTAAAACAAGGACGTTACTTTAACGGTAAACTAATGCGTCGGTGATTGTAGACAGATGGATGCAAGAATATGAGAGAATACGTCGGGTCCAACTGCCAGCGCCACTCGCAGGCTTGCACGTGGCGTCCGGCATCGGGACTATTGCACCACTCGGCCGGGGGGGTTCGAGAGGGAAAGAAGAGGCTTGCACAGCAGGCCGTTGACGGAACAAAAGCCCACCTGCCCTGGTTTCTCCGGCGCTCGTTTAGTCTCACTGCATCCACCCTGAATGCACTTCAAACCTCGCTACCCGACTGCTTGAAGCTGACAGCGAGAATCACGGCTACGCAGGATGGCCAAGATAGAGGCCACCCCTGGCTACAGCGTCTTTTTATCTTGTTTCTTGTCGGGTGGGACGCATGCATGTCGTCTGAATTCGAGGGGAGCATTCCGCCTGGAGCCGCCGACTCTGGACTTCAGCAAAGAAAAAAAAAGGCCCACATGAAAGACCAAGCCGCTGGGTGGAAACTCGCCTGATCCGAAACCTTTGAGCCGCAGCGTAAACCCTGTTCTGGCGCCTTGGAGCGGGCGGGGATCGTCCAAACGGCTCGGAGAGATCGATCAATGGTAGGACGCTCGTTATGGGTGCACGGCTTCGCCTCAAACTGCTATCTCCCCCTGCCTGCATGCATGCTGTTCGAGAGGACACAAACGAATGTTGGATTTTTTCCCCCCTCTCCCCTCTCCCCTCTCCCCTCTCTTTTGCTTGAGTGCTTGCGTGATTGCCTTCTTTTGTTGGATATGAAATCTGCCGATTGACGAATTCATCACGGCTGACCACATGCATGCAGGGATAAATGGGGCCGCCACGACTTTCGAGTACCGTGCGATTGGAAGCGACAACGCATCGCGCAGGGCCCGATCGGGCTGGACGAGGCGTTTTGATTGGAAGCGCATTCTGCGAGGATGTGATGGGTGGTGCTCTTCTCCCCTCAGCGGGCAGCAGCTTTGGAGGGGCACCAACACTGGCGGCCTCACATTCCAATCTTCCTTCTTCTTGTTGCCCGGGCCTTGCAACATGAACGCTCTGGCTTTCCATGTTTATGCGATGGTCATCGCATTCGTACACGGATCTCAGACCCCCAGCCGTCGTCGTCCAGCTACCGCTGCCTTTAAATGTCACTGCGGCCAGGAAGTCCATGACTCTCCCATGACGCTAAAGAAGGTGAATGCGGCTCACCTTCAGTCACCATCAACTCGGCACCCCCAATCTCGAGACTCTTGGGTTCCGCAGGCACTGTCCAAGCACAAAAAAGACGCGCAGGGTGTGGGGCCCAAAGCCCAGTGCTCACCATCATGCAGCCCATGGCCTGTCCATTGGCGGCATGGCGCGCTGTTGACAGCGCATCTCGCCCTGTTTCAGGCGGCGGGATTAAGATGGAGCCCACCTTCGACGCAGGAACATGTCGGGCCGGCAGGGTGAGGGTGTGCGCGGCTCGATTGGCGTGGCGTGGCCGTGTGGGGGGTGGATGGATGGTGTGCTGCATCACCCCCTGGCTGCGCGCAAAACGCACATTGACGGGGTTTTTTTTTTCTTGTTGACGACCGCCTGCCTGCCTGTTTACCTGTCCACCATCCTAGCCGTTTCCTGCATTCACCAGTTCCTCGCTTCCATATCTCGTCCTTGCCTAGCTCGCCCAAGAAAAATATCTTGCCGTATTACACCCTCTATTATAGCCTCGCGAACCCAGCCCCTTGCACCCGCATCCTTTCCTCCGCCCAGTCCAGCCAAACGGACGAGGGAGGACGAGATCCAATCGCGGCGTGTCCGACTCTCGCGGTCTCCTCTGCCCTCCTCCCGTTCTCCTCTGGTCCCCTGTCCTATTTGGCTGGACCCAAAAAGGGGGAGAGCCTGGACAAACAGCGGGGGGTTTTCTTTTCGATCTCTTGCTTTTGCGTCTCCACGAATTGTTCGTCCGATGGCGGACGACACGGCCTCACGCTTCCACGTAGGACTGCTTATCGTCTGGGCGTCCAACACAACTTTTATTTTTTAGCGTTCTGTTTCTTGCCTTGCCACCCATATTCTGGGCTGGCCGCGGAAACAGGTCGAGCGGCACTCGGTAAGCGCCGATCCTTGCCCGTTTTCTCCCGCATCAAATCAGGCTTCTTCAGGCGAAGAAAGCAACTCTGTATCGAACAAATTATCCGCGACCGCGCCCCAGCCGTGAGTCCTTTTTACCACATGCTGCTGCACCGCCTGTTCGTCCTGGGCTTCTGGAACCCATTGGGGCTCCTTGGGCGGCGCCAGGATGCTTCCCCCTGGCTATCCACTCCTCATTTCCCAATCAAGCCGAGCCGTCAGGCCTCCACCTGTCAGCACTGTGGAGTCTACCTCTCTTCAGGTTCTCGGCAGCGTCTCCAGTGAGGGAACTCACAGTGGCTGCAGCGCTTGCAAACGGCCCCGTTCCTGCTCACTGCCCTCCTCAGGCGAGCCATGGCGGCAAGGCCTCAAGACTGCGTTTTGCTGCAGGGCTCCCCCCTGGGCGTGGCTTGTCCTGCAGTAACTGCCGGCATGGGCCCCCTTTGGCCCTCCCGGACAGTACCGTCCCGCCCATTCTCTGATCTGCTACCGCCCGTAGTATATGTATATATACACATGCCGCTTGGTTTCAGTCTGTTCTTTCTTTTGCCGTCCCGTCCTCAGGCCTGTCTTGTCTTGACCTCTCACACGCGGCTCGTCTTCCGTGCTTTACCTTCGTTACCTTGTGCCTTCCAGGTACATCCTCCATTCGTTTTATACCCGGTTCTCAGGAGACCAAGTCGGCGGTGTCGTCTTCTTTCTTCACTTCGCAGGACGCGTCCGTATTCACAAGTCCCTCTATTCTCTAAAGCTTCAGCTGCCCAGGGCAATAGTGAAGCCGGGTCCGATTCACTTCCTACCCGCGCCTTAGACATACATTCTTGACTACCTAGACTTACCCATATACCCTCTTTCTGTTTTTTGTTTTTATCTTAACTTTTTTTTTTCTTTTTTCGTTTCTTTTTTCGAGGACTATCGTCACTCCAACACTCATTACACTTTTCAGCCGGAAGACACCGTACTACAACTTATCTACGCCTATAATCTCCAAGTTACCAAAGAGACCACAGACGGCGACTAACATGCTTCACCACACCGGATTCGTCCTCTCCTTCCTGGCCGCGCTCGCTTGCGCCGGCCAGGCACCGGACCGCAGCGGCGAGGGGCTGAAGGTCATTTTCGAGGACAGGTTCCCGGGCGCGCCCGGGTCCGCCCCCAACGCCGGGGCCTGGACCATGATCGACGGCGGCAGGGTCACCAACAACGAGCACCAGAGGTACGCGGCCGACAACAAGAACATGCAGATCTCGGGTGGCGGCACGCTCCAGATCGTGCCCAACAAGGACGCGAGCGGCAAGTGGACGTCGGGCCGCATCGAGACCAAGGGCTCCTGGGAGGCGCCCGTGGGCGGCATGCTCCACATCGAGGGCGCCATCCGGTTCGGCTGGAACCCCAAGACCGGCAAGCGCGGCATCTGGCCGGCCTTCTGGGCCATGGGCGACTCGATCCACCACGGCACCCCCTGGCCGCAGTGCGGGGAGCTCGACATCATGGAGCAGCTCAACGGCGACCCCGTGGCGTACGCGACCGTGCACTGCGGCGTCGTCCCCGGCGGCCCGTGCGACGAGATGAACGGCATCCAGGCCACCACGCCCATCGCGGACGACGGCTTCCACACGTGGGCTGTCCGCATCGATCGCCGCAGCGAGGACTGGAGGCAGCAGGTCATTACCTGGACCAAGGACGGCCAGGTCTTCCACACCGTCACCGGCGCCAGGATCAACGACCAGGCTGTCTGGAGCACGCTCGCTCACAGCCCTATGTTCATCCTCCTGAACGTTGCCGTCGGCGGTGACTGTACGTTTGATACCCTGCTTCTTCCCTGTCCTGTTCTCTGGACGACGAAGCATCCAACCTTGCAAACGCTAACATTACTTGCTTCTTTATAGGGCCCGGTCCTCCGGATGACCAGACCATGGGTGGATATGGTTCCATGATGGAGGTTGAGTACGTCGCAGTGTACTCTACGTAGGCTAGTAGAGAGAAAAAGAAATGAAAGAAATGAACGCCTTTATGATCATCCTCTGCCTACATCAGCTGGCTACCTTTGCTCGTCCACGTGTCAACCATGCAGTCAGTGCGTGCGTAGTATGTTGCTCTGCCAGTAAGGACCCTACGACTGGCAGCGAGCCCCGAGATGTGTCTCGCCAGCGGAACCAAGCAGGCTGCGAAACCCCTGTTCAGCAGTAGACGTGGAGGGCGGGTGTGACGTGCTGTTGTGTCGACTTGGCCAAAGTACAGTACCGGCGCGAACTCAAGTTACATCATGCTCTCCAACATTGCCGCAGTTAATGAACATCATCTTGGCATCAAACTCCCGGTTGCCAACTTTCAGGTTCATCACTCTATGGAATTGTGCAAAGAATGTTGCTAGACGTGATTGGTGTGGCTAACCGCTGTTATTTGCAATCGAACCGCCAAGCGCGGCCTTCTGTAACCGCCCACCCATTGCTTCCCGTCCTCCTCGGCCTTGGTTTGCTTCGGTATTCCTTTTTACCTTCTTAGCCTCGATTTTCCTCTGAATTTCGTTTTTTTTTTCTCTCTCCTTCGCCCAAAGTTGTTCTGTGTTATCTCCAACAATGCAGCGCCACTATCTCGGCAGTAAATATAAGTATAGGCTCTCCATAACGCTCCGATATCCCCAGGACTGCTGCGTGACATAGGGGCTCGCCCTAGCCAGTTTTGTCTTGTCTTCTGTGCCTCCTCCCTGCTCAGACTCGCCGATAAAAAAATGGATCCGGAAATAGCGTAAGGGCCCAATGTGCGCATTGCCTTGGCGGAGGTTTCGAAGTTGGAGACGAGACCAACGTGAGCTTTCTTTTCCCTTTTCTGCTTAGCACCGAAGCTCGATTCCCGCTGTCTCGGGTGGATTTCGTAGGGTTAGTAGATAAAAGGCAAGGAAAAGAAAGAAGTGGAAGAAGAAAAAGAAGAGAAGAAAAGCATGAAATCGTTTGAGGTCAGTAGAAGGAATAGGGATATTGTTGAGATCAGAGGCTTTCTGAGCGAACAAAGCCCTGGCAGCGTTCTGCACGCGTGATGGCAACTTGCAAGTGTCAATGCGACCTGGCGTATCTTGTGTGATGTGTTCCCAATCGAGAGAAAACTGGTGTGTCCCATGGTTCACAGAGCGTTGACGGCGAAAAACTCGCCGAGTGGGCAAAGACCGTCGACGGCCCAAAAGTCGCCGAGCGGAGTGGTGAGTGTGATCAAGGGCTTGTGGATGGGATACACGAAGGCGTTAGGGTCGTCAAGATCAGCGTAGAGAAGAGTGTTCAGTCTGGCGGACTCGGCCAGGTTAGCCAGCGTCTCGTCGGATGCATCCTGATGCTCGTCGGCCTCGAAAATGGCTCTGAAGGAGTCAGCAAAGAACTCGGGCGTTTGGAGATCATCTGCGGTTGCCAGAGGACCATCAGGGACGTATTTATTGTCTCCGGAGAAGGCAGCAGAGTTGCGGATATCGGTAAGCAGCCCGACTTCGCCCTTTGGGACAACCTCCAGACTGGCAAGCAAGTTGAGAGGGTCGGGCGATGCCACGGCAGCTCCCGCAGGAACATCGGCAGCAGCATCGAGCGGAACAGAAGTAGGATCGGGAGCGCGAGGGGAAGTTGTGGCGGTAGGCGATACCGCAACCACACGCTTCTGCTTGGCACGGCGACCCTTGGTCGCCTCGCCGCTCTTTTTGACCAACGCTCGCTTGGGGCCGGCGGCACGATCGCTTGAGCGGGCCACCGTAAATCCAGCTTTGGCATCGGGTGTGGGATTCGCGCCGGGGGCCCTGACCGCGGGGGCCTTGAACGCAAGGATGGACTCGGGCGTGCGCGCAAGGCCGGTGCCTGTGGCCGTCTTGGGGACGTGCTGAGCCTTCCTAGAGGCGACAGAGGTCGTGTCCTTGTGCTGAAAGGACGGAAGGTCTCCCCAGCGCACCTGCTTCACGGGAATAGGGGTGCCTCTGTCCGCACCCGCCGGCGCTATCTTCCTGTACTTCGTCGCTGGGCCGGCGGTGCAGGAAGGCTCTGGACGCTTTGCGACCCTGTTGGGATGGTCTTTGGGTGGCCGCTTGGCCACATCTTTAACGGAATCGCAACAGGAATCGCACTTCTTGCTTTTGACGAGGGGAGCCACGACCCGGATGGGCTTGGGCGGTAGCGAGTGTGGTTTTCCGGGTTTTCTGGCATTCTATGTCTCGTATAGTCAGAATTGAGTGGCTTTCTTTTTTCTTCCCTTATGTCTACGTATCCGGTCCTAACTTACCATGTCTCCGTCGGTTGTCTGGGAGGTGAGTGTCGCGGTTAGCTGTGGTAGTGGTAGTTTTGCTCTGAGTGACTGAGGCACGCGGGGAAAAGATAGAGGAAGTGGAAGGCATGGAACCTCAAGCTGGGAACAAAGTGGGAAACCTACCCGTTGAGGTTGAGGGGTCGCTGGCGTGGTGGGAGTCTTGGGTCTGATGACTTTGTCTGCCATCAACACTCCGTTAAAAGAGACTTTCTGTGAGGTATCGGGTTAGAGCCCAGACAAGAACAGTGTACTCCTGTCTGTTGCAGGAAGAATATACCAGTCTCTTGACTCCATTGCACTTATCCATCGAGAGATATTGCGCTGCTCTGTCGGTGCAATAGTGTCAAAGAGCAGGGCTGGCTCGGCGGCGGGATGACGATCGTTTGCGTAGGAAGTCACCTAGATGGGACGAAAGAAAACTGTGAAGAGGACTTCGAGAAATGCAAAATTACGATTTGTGTCCCAGTATTTATGACTGGGCTGGTGCTGCCGTGCCTCAGGCTCTGGACACCCAGGGCTGTCACTTGCTCGCACCTGCCAATAGCACGGAAGCGGCCGGAGGAAGAGAGATTCTCCGAAGGCTGGAAGAGGGTTTTCCAGAGACTACGCGGTTCTGACCTGCCTGGCGCCCCTGGTTAGGTAAGGTGCCCTAGCTGCCTACCTATTCTACATATTCTGCTGAATGGCGGAGATCAGACAGACGGGAAGTTAACAGAAAAAGCGGCGAGACACAAAGGGACAACGATAGCCGATTTCCACGTCATTAAACCAACTGCCATGCTGGCGGGTTAAGGAAGTATCGTTGCCCTCGCGTGGAGTATTGGAGGGGGATAACCCGATTTCACTAGATAGCAAGCAGGCTAGCAAAGCCCGGAGAACACAGGGAAACACAACACGTCTTAGTCAAGAGAGGCATACGAATTCGTCAAGTGCTGTCTATGAAGTTCGCAGAGGAATCGGCATCGTATAAGGCAGTTCCCCGAGAACCCCCCTTTCCTCGGGGTTCGTGTGCAGGTAGAATTACATGCATGGTGTTGTGTTGGTGGTACAGCGCCCATAGGGGCGGCGGACGAGTCTCGAGGGCTCTGTTCCTCCCCGGATGCCCGAAGGAGTATATGATTTGATTCCCTTGGCGTGATTGTGTCGTTTTTTGTTGCCTCCGGCTTTTGGCGTGCCGCTTTTCCGGGGTCACGCTCAGGCATACGGCAGGAAGATCTCGGCCCAGGAGCTCGACAGGATCGCAACTCCAACCTAGCGCGTCCAGAAGAGCTGAGGTCAGCGGCATATACAGATAGGGATAGAGACCTGATTAAGCTGGTCAACAAAAGTTCCAACGCACGCCAAAGGCAGCAACGCTGCGGACGACAGAGGCATGCTCGGGCGCAGTCAAGGCATCGTAGGCGGCGCCAACGTAGCCCCTCTGCTGCGGCTTCGGTTGACCGCGGC
This sequence comes from Falciphora oryzae, assembly GCA_000733355.1. Classification (NCBI taxonomy): domain Eukaryota; kingdom Fungi; phylum Ascomycota; class Sordariomycetes; order Magnaporthales; family Magnaporthaceae; genus Falciphora; species Falciphora oryzae. The sequence goes on from JNVV01000005.1 coordinate 55,138, forward strand.
GAGGGACCTGAACGCGAACACCCTTGGGAGGCATGTTGTCTGTAGGTAGGCGGGCGCTTGGCAACGACGGCGTGAGAAGTTGGACAGCGGTCGTTGGTTTGTTTTGCGGCAGGTCGGCGGTCGAATTGGTCGAGATGGTTGGTCGTCGCCAGCAAAAAATTCGTCGCGATGCTTGCTATTTGGGCGTTCCAATCCACCAAAATGGCTGATGGGGATCACCCGCGGCGCTTTTTGTTATCTTATCGTTGTTGAGAGCGGCTGAACCATACTGAGAGTAGTAAAGTGGGATCCGTTTAGTGTGGGGCTATCGTGCGAATGGCTTGTCCGGTGACATCAGCGGGAAGTGAGAAAGCTCACTCCGGTGTGCCTCCTTATTGATGACTGAGCCACCAGCCAACGACCGCCGGATTGGGATTCTTTGGAAGCTGAAATACTACGCATTCACTGAACCTCGCCGTCGCCGAACAGAAAATAACAAATTCCTACAGAAGCCATACTTAAAAAACCAATACCTGCTGCGAGTCGCCTCTTCTCGGTATCATTTGTCTACCAGCCTACTTGCGCGTGTCTTTGCATACCCTGGCCAGGTCTACCGCCGCAATGGCGGAGAATCAGCAGGCAAGCGGCCATGGGCCCGGCGGCTTCTTCCCTCCAGGAACTCTCCCTTCACCTGCCCCCAGCAACTTATCTTCGGCGTCCGTGGCGGGGCTGCCTCATCCACGCACAACCCCCCTCCGCCCGGGGTCGATCAAGGAGGATAATGTCAGGAGGTTTGTCGAGCGTCAGCTGCTCAGCATAAGTGCCCGAGCCTTGAAGAAGTCGGCCTCCGAGGAGCCAGGGATCGTCCCCGGGTTCCGGTCTATGGGCGAGTTATGCAAAGAACTGGACGTCATCATCAACCTTCTCTGGCAGACCGGCACCCCGAGCCTCCAGGTCCCATACTTCTTGAATATTGCGAACGAGCTCACCGACTGGCTGGAGTCTCTCGCGCCAACTCTGGCTCCAACGTTCTCCACCCTGTACAAACTGGACCACTGCTTCGCCAGCTTGCTGGAGGGACAGGACGTCCTGACTGGAGAGGCGCTCCCCGGATTCGAGTACGGCCCAGCCATGAGCCGCACCGACATGGTCAGGTGCAGGAGTCTGGCCGAGCAGACACGGGTGCAGATGGTAGACGTCATGAGGCGAGCCTCTCAGCCAGGGGAAGAAAAGGAGGAGGAGGAAGGGGGCACGACTTCGGTCGACGACACAGAGACAACAGACGGCGACACCACAATGGACGACGGGGATAACAAAAAGTCTTGGAAGGAGATTCTGAGCGAGGAAGACGATGACGACGAGCTCCAGATGGATGTGGCCCGTGTCTATGAGAAGACTCTAGTCCGGCTGGGGGCGGAACTTGGCGACGGCCCGGCCATTGGTATCATCGTCTGAGAGCGTAATGCGTCTGGTATCTCTCCCTCCCGTCTACTACCCGAGCGCGCGATGCGCTCTTTACCGTATCTTACGGTGCACTCCTCGAGATAACATAGCGAGCTTGGCATACGGTAAGTAATACTGGCCCAGGAGATTAGCACACTTCTAGAAGCTCAGGGGTGCCAAGCCTGCCTTCCCCTGGCTGCCTGAAAATTTGCCCGCTAATCAGCGTTGCGCGTAGAAAAGGCCGATAGTCACGCTAGATTCTCGGGCATCGGTCCTGCGGGGCCCTGTCGTGTATCAAGTTCCATAGTGTGAAGGAGAATGGCATAACGCAGAGGTCCTTGCCTTTGGGCAGCTGGTCTCTCCTTATTCGGTCTGCGGACTACAACGATCACGGAGATATTCCTGAGAAGTCTCATAGGGAGGAGGCAAGATGGGCGCACGCGACCATCGCTCATCTAGCTGGTCTCAGCCCTCTCCTCGTACCTACCTCCCGGTGCCTGCACCAGCCCTTGCACACGACAGCGGCATTTTGGCACTCGGGGCATATTTGGACCTATCTTGTCTCTGCCATCAGATTCACCTCAGCTTGCCGGAGAGAAATGTCATTTATTGTGGCTGCTGCAAGTTCTGCGCTGGCGACAATACTAACTGGTGGGGCCAACTCAAAGGGCGGAATGGGAGCGCCCAACGGGCACAATACTAAGGGGGACAATACTAAAACCCGCGCCCCCGAATGCGTCGTTCATGACAACCCTTACTTTGTGAGTTGTGACGACTCTTGCATCTAATTGATATTATACCTAGGTGCTTGTTTGGCCCCGGCTGCTCTTGTTTCTTTTTTCGGCACCGACGCAGGGCTGCAATCTCCCGACCCAGTCAAGAAGCACAATCGCAGCGCAGAGGTCATGGAGCCATTCCGAGATGTGATCAAAGACAATACTTGGTGGTGCAGTCGGATGAGGAAGCTGGGGGTAGCTTATCCCGTTCTCGGCCATCTGGGGCTCGCCCGTGGCTTCCGCCTCTTGGAACAAAAACGGCTCCCGTCCTTCAAACTCTAGATGACAGGTATAAGCCAGACAGAGTCCTCCCAAGTCTGAATTCCAGCGACAGAGACACTCGCTTTTCATCTTTTCTTGCCTTGGTACCGTCTCCATCATCGGTGTGAAGCGCCCCTAGTGGCTTCGCTGAACTCGTGCAGTCGACATCATGGCCTCGAACTCGGGCGCTCTCATCGGCGGTGACCCGCGCATGCAGAGCATCAACATCACCGGCCCTGACGGCGAGCCCTTCCCCGTCCCGATGGCCGAGATCAACAAGGCAAACCTGTACCTGGTCCGCGTCTCGACCGTCTACGCGAGCCAGATCGGCGCCTGCTTCATCATGCTGGCCGTCGTCCTGACCATGACGCCGAAGCACCGGTTCGCCCGGATCCCGACCCTGATCAACATCTTCAACCTCGCCCTGGCCGTCGTGCGCCTGACGCTGCTCACCAACTACTTCAGCAGCAGCTGGGTCGAGATGTACACCTTCTACAGCGGCGACGTGCACTTCGTGACGGCCGACGACTGGCGCGTCAGCCTCGTCGCCACCGCCCTCTCGATCCCACAGACGCTGCTGGTCCTGTCGGCACTGGTCGTGCAGGCCTGGTCCATGGTGCAGCTCTGGCCGCGCCTGTGGAAGTGGTCGGCCATTGCCGTCTCGGCACTCGTCTCGCTCGCGAGCTTTTGCTTCAAGTGCGCGTCCGTGTCCATCCAGATCAGGGTCATCATGGAGCCGTTCGACGTCACACCCCTCCTGTGGATCCGCCTGACGGACGTCTCCCTGATCACGGCCGCCATCGCCTGGTTCTGCTTCCTCTTTAACGTCCGCCTGGTGATGCACATGTGGACGAACCGCAGCATCCTCCCAACCACCAAGGGCCTCTCGTCAATGGACGTGCTCGTCATGGTCAACGGAATCCTCATGCTTATTCCTGGTAAGTGATGCTGCGATGCACCGGGGGAATAAAGAATAAGAGCAAAAACTAACCATTACCTGCTGCTCAGTCATCTTTACCGTCTTCCAGTTCGTCGATGTCGTGTTCCTCGAATCGGGATCTCTGGTCCTCACAACTGTGGTGCTCGCGCTGCCGTTCGCGGCCCTGGTGGCGCAGCGGCTCGCGGGCAGTCCGGCGTCGCAGCACCGCGGGTCCAGGGACACGGGCGAGAACACGCTCGGCAGCAAGAAGCGGTTCCTCGACGACTACTCGCACCACTCGACCACGGGCGGGCCCAGCAGCCGCCATCACCAGGGAGCCAAGCTCAGCACAAAGGTCGCCGCGGGACCCCACTCCCCCGGCGTCCCCACGAGGCAGCGCAGCGCCGACCCGATCGACCTGGAGCTGCAGAGGATCGACGACGACGAGGATGGCAACAGCGGCGGCCAGTTCCGGGAGAAGGATGCGGCCGGAGGAGTCAGGGTGGACCGGTCCATCGAGCGTCGCGAGGAGCGCATCTAGGAGTGGCGCGACGACGTCGAGTGTATGGGCGAGGCCGTGGCGACTGCTGCTTGGCTGCAGCGTCCATCGTTTGTGACGGTTATCCAAGGGGGAAACTAATGAACGACAGAAGGGCCTTGACAGCCGCATCCGGCACCTCGCCATGGAGCAGCTATTCTCTTTCTCTTGCCATTCTTTCCTCATTTCCCCTTTTTCTTTGCAACAGAAGCCCGAGTTGATTGGAGGTCGTTTCCCGTTTCCGAGTCTAATCTTTTGTGAAGCAAAGATCTTTCGGGCTTCCGGGATCTTGCAAGTCTTCTGCACCCGTCTTATTTCGCCACTTCTTTTTCTCTTCCGTCTTTCCACCTCCATGCCTACCTATTCAAGACCCAGTCGAAGTCCCTGCTGAACTCGGAAGGTTAGGTAGGTAGATATCGAGACAGACTCGTCAGCATTGGAATCTCCAACCTGGAGATCACAGGTACTTGCCTCGCTACCGCTCTCTATACTTGAATTCAAGGTCTCTGGTCCATTGCCGCCATGCTATGAGACACAAGTTCCTAGTGTTTCTTTTAGATGATTGCTGCTGGAACCCTCACTCCCGTTTCCCTTCAGGATTCTAGCAGCTGCGCGGATGGCCTCAGGCCGCATCATGCGCTTGGCTGCTCCTGCCCCATGTGCGCGCGCTTGCCTTGGTGATCCAGTTCACAGCTCGGCAGGTCCGCCAAAATCCGTGCATGCACGCACCCGCCATGCTAAAATGACCGCTCGCTCGCTTTCATGGGTGGTGCCTCCCCTGCTTTCGCCAGGTGGGCGTTTCCATTCTCGGTGCCAAGTTTCGAAGGCTGAGGATTCTCCCTGGCCAGTTTCCGTCCCAGCTGCCATGGAACGACTTCCCAGCCAAGCGACCCCTGGCACAGCCGCTTTGTTTCCTCGCATCATTCCCACACCTAAACCAGCTTTCGGGACCTCGTAGCTGTGCACCGCACCACTCGAGCAGCCCAAGTCTGATTCTCCATGTTCTTAATGATATAAATGTCCTCTTCAGTTGCACCGCCTGATCTTAAACAAGCAAAACAGCCCCTTATACTTTGCATCTTTCACTCATCATCCGTTCTCGTCTCCCCAGACACCGCCTCACAAGGCACGATAGCGCCCGAGAAGCCCCATGGAGTCCCTCCCAAATCACTCACGCATCCGTCGTCTCGGACATGCTCGAGCTAACTTGAGTGAGGGCGACAATGGCTCTGCCGAATTCCAGCTCCGGCCGGCACCACTCCGCCTAGGCCGCAGAGCGCAGCCAGACGCCGTCTTCCTCCCGACACCGAAAGTTGTGTCCCCCCGCCGCTCGCCAGCCCGCAGGTCGGTGACCTCGGGCTTCTCCCTGCGGGCCGACAACGGCTTTCCGTCTCCCTACCAGTCCATTCCTCCAAGCGACGAGGAGTCGGACTTGAGCAAGCAGGACGATGACGAGCAGGCGAGCCTAAGGTTTGAGGGCCTGGGGTCTCCGTATAGTGACCTGACCAAGTCACCGCCGCCGACACGCGCCGAAAAGACGTCCCCCCTCTCGCAGGAAAGCCTCTCGGAGTCCATGCCAGCATCGACGGTCATCAAGAGGCCAATCCACGACCTCGCAATCCTTGGCAGCGCCAAGCAGCAATCAGACTCATCCAAGGGGTTCAGCTCCTGGCGGTCCAGCGCCCCGTCGCCCTACCAGACCCCTGCTGTCCATGGCCCTGGCAAGGCTTATGACACATCTGTTCGCCTGAAGCCTTCCATTCTCAACTCGATCGGGCTCAAGCGACGCTCAGGGGAATTTGGGGACCCTGGACGCCTTGATAGCTGGTTGCTCAAGGCTACTGGGGGATAGGACCCCTCAGGACAAGTCCTGCCAGGTCATGGCACCGGCACCATCGACGGAGAGAATCGCCATGAGCCTACAAGAGGCCACAGCTCGAGGGTGCTCGCTGAGATAAAACAGACCGCACCCCACACTGTTGCAGAACGAAGGAAGCTCTTTGAGGGTAACGAAGTTGTCCCACTTGGAAATTCTGCTCTCCCGGGTGTATCCGGGGCTCTCAGCCGCAAGGAAGCCCCGGATGGAGTCGGTGTTGTCGCGAGGCATACTTCCATCAAGACCAAAAGTGTCCCTGCTTCGCCAGCGAGGCAACACCGTCAGGGGCTGGCAGAACCCCCGATACCCTCAAGTCATTCGGATGACCCCATCGCTATTGACCAATCGCCACCAAAGACGGCTCCAAGCGTCGTTGCCCAGCTCCGTCACTCATTCGAAGAGCCCCTTGGACTTGCTGCGCAACAAGGTGTTGCTCACGTCGCCAAAACGCCACAGTCTCAGACTCGCCTTGTGCGCAATGAGAGCCCGTCAAAACCCGTCATAGCCGGTTCGACTGGATCCGCCCTGTCTCGAGCACCTATCAGCACACCGTCTTCGAATGTGTTTAGGCCTGTTGCGGGGACGGTGCATGATCTAGCCATAGTTCGGGCTCACCACAATGTCCACTTCTCCCCAGCCAGTACACCGGGGGGTCGCCCTGATCAGGCAACCTCGAGGGTCACACCTGGGCACGCTCTGCTCACCAGGGATACTGAGCCAGTGACAATGAACAAGCCTGAGGGGGATCAACCACAGCTACTCTGCAAGGGCGCCATGAAGAGGAGGCAGCGAGGTCAATCACCCACTCTCACACCAACGCGGCCGATGAGGAGGTCATCGGTGCTCCACTCCAGCCCTGTTCATTATCTTTTGAGGCCGGCAAAGAGCAATGTTGGGCTGGAGTCCCTCGGAACGACCGAGGCCTTGGTCCAGAGCGAACCCCGGAACTGCCATGGCGAGGAAAAACCCCAGGGGACTCGGTCCTGTCCCAGGAAGGTGGCAGACCTGTGCCGTCTCTTTGATGCTCCGTCAGCAGACCATGGATCTTTTTCAACACCGAGGCGACAGAAGATGGGGACCGGCATCCCGGAATTTTTGGAGGCACTATCTACACCAACCGTCGTGAACGCAAAACTGAAGATCAGAATCTCTGACGAAGTTGAAGCAAAGCTTCTGTCTTCGTCGGGCAAGCCGAAGTCAAGAGATAAGGCGGGTGGCCGCCCAAGTACTTCCGATGAGGGAGCGTCTCCGCTCAAGCAGAAGATCCATTTGTTCGAGGATCTCAGCAGCTCAGACGGTGTCGACAAGGTCTCAAGAGCGCGTCCGAGATCTCAGGATTCGAGTGTTGGCGGCCCCGTAAGACAGATTGAGGTCGGGGTCACAGTGAGGAAAGCCGGGACATGGCGAGGCAAGAGAGCCGTGGGCATACTGCGGAAAATCTCCAAGACTTTGGATCTCCATGGCTACGGCGACACCAAAGAGGTGCCTTCAAAGAATGAGGGTCAGACCGGGTTAGTGGGCACGGCGGATGTTCAAAGACCCCGCAAGAAGATTGTTAAGCGCAGACTTAAGAAGCAGCCAACAGCCCGAGTCGTTGGAGCAACAGGGGGCTGGACTCCAGACAAGGTCCCAGCGGCTGTGCAGGAGCAGCAGCAGCAGCAGCTAGAGTTCAGGAGCACTATTGCGGAGCTCTCGATTAATGAGCACCAAGTGAGGCAGGTGCCGGAGTTGGGCTCGAAGGGTTCAACAAGGAGGAGAGGCCTGTTTAAGAGGAAAAGTTTGCCCTTCCTGAAAGGCATGCCAGCTCTCGAGGACCGCAATGACACCCAATATGCCAAAGACGTTAACAACAGCAAGGGCAACTCGGCGAAATTTGTGACGGGAGCAGCTGGTACCGGTTCCGGGCATGTTGCGAGAGGCCCAACTCAGGGCAGGACAGAGACCCTGAGGCGCCGATTCTCTGCTTCCCTCAGCAAGGCAATGAATCCTTTCCGCTCGGCCCCCGACGCAGCAGCGCATCCGAGTGGCAAGAAAGGCGCCCGCTCGGGATCGGGAACGAACTCTTCAGTGGCCAGCGAGCAAAGGACGTGTAGCAACAGTAGCAGCAGCAACACTGCCGCCGTGTCCGTGGTGAGGTGCAACCTTCAGCATCCTAGGCCGATCCGGGGCAGCGAGGTGAACCTCCTGATCGGGCTCTGTGAGGGGAAGGAAGGAAAGAAAGGAACAGAGGTAGTGGACGCGCTGCCAGAACTTGGTCGAACTGACAGGATGGACATTTCACTTGAATGAGCAGACAGAACAGCTTCAGTGGCAGTAGTAATTGGATAGAACTGAGGCTAGCAATCAGGCGTTTGTATTCTCTTTCACCCTTTGCTTGTGGTATCATGTTCAGGGGGATGAATCAACAAATCACAGCTTATGTAGATAGATGATTCGCTTCACATCAATACTCCCAGCTGAGGCCTAAAACGGAGGAGATAGTGAGAGACAGAGAGACGAACAAGATATTTCAGCAATCATCCAACAGTACCGAAGGCTTTAATGAATTCCAGGCCTAGCATATGACACCGCATTGATGATCTTAGATTATCTAGGTGAGCAGCGCATCCCGTTGGCCTCCTACGCTGCAATGACAACGACGGACGATCATAGACTAGGTAGTGACTGGCCGTTTATTGTTGGATGAGCCCCATGCCGCGGCCAATCTTGCGCACGAGAGCCTTCTTGAGATACCACTCGCGGGCGAGACTGCGGGTGGTCTTTGCAAAGACGGCGGGCGAGACGCGGCCGCGCTCGACGGCGCGTCCGAGCACGAAGACGGCGTCGGCGAGGGCGCGCTCCTCGGCAACGAGGTCGTAGAGCTGGTTGGCAACGACGGTGGGGGCGACCAGGAGCTCGTCGACGTCCGGGGGCTTGATGCGGCGCGACTGCGCGTCCGCGACGGCCGCGTCGGCGCGGTGAAGGGCGTCGCGCAGGATGCCCGAGTTGGACGTCAGCATGGCCGACAGCTGCGACAGCTGCGAGGTCTCGGCCTGGACCTGGCCTAGGGCGGCCAGCATGGCGGTGCGCTGTGCCTGCAGGCCCTGCAGCGAGGCCTCGTCCTGGGCGCGGGCGCGCTGCCGCATCGCGTGTAGGGTCTGCGCCAGCTGGTGCATGAGCGCGTCCTTTTCTGGGTTCGGCGGAATTGGCGGCGCAGGCACGTTGGACGGCGACGGAATCGACAGGACCAGGGGCTCGTCCATGAGATCCGGCGGCGGCGGAGGCTTTTGCACCGGCTGCTGTGGGGGAGCAGGGGGTGCTGCCATGGGCCGTGGAGGAAGAGGAGCTCCTGCAGCGGAATGGGGATGAGGATGTTGTTGCTGCCGAGGCGGCCAGGTTTGCTGGTAATCACCATACTGCTGGGAGGGGGGTGGTTGCTGCTGCTGCCAGCCCGTACGAGGTTGCGCGGGTGGTGGCGGTGGGCCTTGTGCGGCACGTTGTGGTGGTGGAAAGGAGGCACGGCGGGGATCAACCGGAGAGAGCGACTCCCGCCCTTGCGCAGCTGCTGCTGGGGCCGTCTGGTGCTGGAGTTGTCCCGGCGGAGACTGTGGGTGATGATACGGAGGGTTGGTAGGAGGCGGAGGGCCGGCTTGACTGGGACGGCTGATGGCGTAATCGGATTGCGGTGGGAGGGGTGGTGCCGAATCGTATCGCGATGCCCTGTTGCTCGGAGGAGGCTGCATGGCCGTGGCTTCAGGTGTTCCGACCTGGCTCAAAGGGCGGTGGCCTTGGGCGCCATAAGGCGGCACAGGAGGGGCGACAGACCGGGGCTGCGGAGGGACGGGGGACGGCCGATGTATGGGTGGATCGTCGCCTTTCGGGGGAGGGGGTGGAGGCCTCTGCTCGGCGGGAGCGGGGGTCTGGACGTGTGTCTGGGCTGTCGAAGCAGGGCGAGCCATATCTGGTGGCAGAGGGGGGACGGGCGGCGGCGTCGCGGTCGGCTGCTGGGCTGGCGCGGGACCGGGCTGCTGCTGCTTTGCGATTACGGGAGGTTCCTTGGCGAATACATCGCGGAGGATGGCCAAGAAGTCGAGGATTGTCGACTTCTGCAAGGCCCGACGTGGCCCATGGTCAGCATTCTGGAAAGCAAGCGCGAGCATATCTAGGGAAGTGGAACGCACATCCCAGAACCCAGCCCAGCCGACCAGATAAGGGTGGTAGACCTGGCCTTGGGGATCGACGTGCTGGCCTGGGCGGACGACCATGTTCTCAGTCGGGGTCACATAGACCAGGGGAGCCTCGCGGGGATAGGCGTGGGGGACCCATAGCGAGATGGGGAACCGGTAGGTCGTGCCTCGGAAGACGACAGGAATGGTGCCCGAGAGGTGAAGGAGAAGGGCCGAGACGCCATTGGGGAAGGCTGGATTACGCGTAGGCAAGGCGACAGGGGGTTAGCGGCGTGGTGCATGGAATAATCGGCGCCTAGGGAGGTAGGCAGAGGATAGAGGAACGCACTGTGGACGTCGGTTCGCGGGGATAGCGAGGGGTATAGCGAGAGTGCCTGGGCGACGTCGTTGTATGTTCGGTTCACATCGTGATACTCCTGGAAGATGAGGACATGGGATCAGCTACAGCTCCTGCTCCGGCTCCATCTCCAGCTTCGGTCGTGTCATAGCTCCCCCGGATCGCCTGTTCTGGGCGCGGGCGAGCAGGCGGGGAGGCGGAAACGGGCAAGGTTAGGGGTCGGAGGGTGGAGACGGTACGCTTGTGAGGACGCTGTACAGCCAGTTCAGGATGTGCTGCTGGACGACCATGATCGGCGACTACCTTGCGAGGCAGAGACTAGCCGGAGGAGCGCTGGGTCGTCATTGGGGCATGGTGGTAGGAGCGGGTGCGGACGGACGGGCCGTCGTTGTCGTCGGGCTTGTTTGCCGTCACAGCCAAGCTTGTGTTCTTGGCGGGATGACGAGGCTGTAGTGCATCACTCGTTGGTGCCACAGCAGCAGGTGCTGTCAGGGTGTGGCGCATGCATTTCGATTCAATCAGCGCATGCACGTGCCTGAGGCTTGTGCGACGTCGCAGGCACGTTCCCCAAATAAAAACCTACAGTTCTCACAAACTGCACAACCGGGTTAGCGAGAACACCCAAACAAAAACTTATATTTGGTACCCCCTAAGTTGTATTTCTTCAGGATACAACAGATAGGAAATGGTATAAAAACCAATAGGAAAAGATAGAGGAAGCAGGAAAGGATACAGGAAACGGAGGGGAGACCTACAGGATAAGTTCGTGTATTGGGGGTTCCAATTAGCGTTGTCGGAACTGCACGTTTTTCTTTGGGGCCGTGACAAGGTAGCGGGGCCATCGCCACCGCGGGCCGCCAGCACCCACGTACCCCACTACTACAGTAGTTGCCCATTTTGCTGCAAGGGACCAGCTTGGGCTACATCGCACATCAACTCTCAGTCGATTTGAATCCCATCGGATCCTTCCGCAACCGCGCCCCTTGAATCTTGCAGCTTCCGCCACCAACTCACATCAGCGGTACCTGGCTGGAAGCAGGAATAGCCGCGTGGACTCTGTTGCTTACTTCTTGGCAAGGGTCGAGGGCCCGTTCTGATGCTACCCGAGTCGTGGGAGGCGGTTGACGCGGTTGACCCTCTGGCCTCGATCTTCGTTGATTTCGCGCCTTGCGACTTTATCACGTGAACCGAGCGGCTGCCACCATCCGCCGATTCCGCCAGTCTATGCCATTACCAATCGAATCGCCAGCCGAGGCACACACTCCATCTCGGAGGAATCTTTTTGAGACAATAAAATCATGTCATGACAGAGCCAAAACCGCAGCCCTGCCGCTTGACCATGACCATCGCCGTTGTCGGAGCTCTCGGCCAAGCCCTCTTCGTTTCTCTTCTGCTCGCTTCTCTCACTCAGTCTCTTGATCTCTGAGCCTCTGCCAACACGGGAGATGCGTTGATTACAATTACTGCCGAACACGAGCGGCGGCCTCCTACTTCTCCCCTCCTTCGGCTCTCCTGCTCTTGTTTTTCTCCCCCCACATGCGCAGTCGTGGATTGGCAACTACTTTCAAGGCTGGCCTGAGTCGTTCCACCCACACCCTGCGGGACAAAGTCGCGCTCTCTCACTCTCTTTGTTACTCGCATGTTTCCTAGTGCCGTTTTTCTAGCCCTCAACGGCTGGGAAATGTGGAACTGAAGCAAGGGTCAGAAGTCGACTTTTCCCACACAGCCACGTCCGCCAGAAAATAATCGAGACCGCAAAACAGCAATCCTACCCCTGTCGTTTCCTTCAAAGGTGCACAACCTGGCGATTTCAATCGATCATATCTCAAGCAAAACAGCTGATTTTACAAAAAAAGAAAACTGTCGTATAAATTCCGATTGCAGGTTTCCTAAAAAGTTTTATTTTTATTGTATTCGGAGTTTGTTTCCTTGTGTTAGCTGCAACTTAATTCGAGGGAATTTTTTCGCAGTCTCGATTTTTTTTTTCTGGCGGACGTGACACCCCTCTTCTCTTGTTGTGTTTTGCTCGGGATTTTCTCGCCTCTCATTGCTGCAAGTGCCCGCAGTATAAGGTCCCTCCTTGTCCCGCACGTTCCGTCTCGACAAGCCTTCCCTTCTTTCTCCTGCTTCCAAAGTCTTCTCCCTCACGCCATTCAATACGAGTCTGCCAACCCAACTCCAACTCTCATGATCACGCCCCGGACGAGCACTCGCACGGCTGAGGAGTATTACAGAACATCTCTGTATACTCCTTGCGTCAGGACTTGATCGCTCATCAATCTTCTAAGATCCTATCACGTCGCATCACATCACATCATCATACCACATTCTACTCCTTCCTCACTTGCCACATCAATACATATCTTTCTCCACTCCGAGGACAACACCAACCCAACCAGCGTTGGGTCTTTCGTTATACGAATCCTCAGCCAGCCAAGCCGGCCGAGTCGACCTTGAAAGCAACAATACACTCACCGGCCTCAAAGCAAAAGCAACATTGCAAAAGCAACTTCACTCTCAGCCAAAAACCGAGTAAACCAACAGCCTCGTCGCACATAGGTCTGCAAAGACCAAATCAACCTGCGTGGTAATAATACTTGTGAAAAAGTATAAAAGCCACCCCGGGTTGCCGTTGACCGAGAAGCCTCTGGTTCTTTGGAATACAGAAACCAGCGCCGCCTCTTGATCCGAGCCACTGAGCAACAGCACAACATCCTCGATGCTTCCTCCGGTCCCAGTTCTCTCTGACTATGGAATCTCTCCAACCAATGGATTCCTGCCAGACGTCCTGCCCCTGACGAGGCTCCCGGACCCCTACTACAACAAGTGGGAGGCCATCGCCGCCAACCTTCAGGCCTTGATCCTCAGTAAGCGCCTGAGGGCCGTTGTCGACCGCCTCCCCATCCTCTCCACCATCGGTCTGGAACACGACTCGGAATGGCGGAGGGCCTACTCGATTTTGTGCTTCATGGCTCACGGCTACATCTGGGGTGGTGATAGCCCCGCGGACCGCCTGCCCGCCCCGCTTGCCGTGCCCCTGCTGCAGATCGCCGAGCACCTTGAGCTGCCGCCCGTTGCCACCTATGCCGCCGTCTGCCTGTGGAACTTCAAGCCGCTCTTCGTCGACGAACCCATCGACAGCCTGGAGAACCTCGCTACCCTCACCACCTTCACCGGCTCTCTAGACGAGTCGTGGTTTTACTTGGTGTCGGTTGCCATCGAAGCCCGCGCTGCCCCCACCATCCCCATCATGCTGGAGGCTATAGCTGCCGTCCGCCGCAACGACGCAGACACCGTCACTGGCTGCCTGCGTGCGTTCGCCGAGTGTCTCGACGAAGTCGGGACGCTCCTCGCGCGCATGCATGAGAGCTGCGACCCCACAATTTTCTACCACCGCATCCGCCCTTTCCTGGCCGGCAGCAAGAACATGGCCGATGCCGGCCTGCCCCACGGGGTCATCTATGAGGACGGGTCCGGCGTCGACGAGTATCGCCAGTACAGCGGCGGCAGCAATGCCCAGAGCAGCATTATCCAGTTCTTTGACATCGTTCTGGGCATTGAGCATCGGCCCACGGGTGAAAAGGCGCCGCGCAAGCACGGCCGGAGTGACCTTGAGCAGCCCCGAGGCCGCCGGCCGGTCTCAGCCGCCCAGCAGCCGCAGCACAATTTCATCAAGGAGATGCGGCGCTACATGCCGGGCCCGCACGCGCGGTTCCTGTCCGACGTGGGCGCCGTGGCCAACATACGCGAGTTTGTGGAGCTCCACGGCGCCAAGAACCGTCCCCTGGGCCTCGCCTACGACGCCTGCCTCTCCATGCTCAGCGCCATGCGCGACCGCCACATCGCCATCGTGACGCGCTACATCGTCGTGCCCTCGCGCGAGGTCCGCGCCCGTAGCCGCTCCCGCACCCCCGAGGCTACCCGACGCGTCGTCAACCTTGCAACGGCGTCGAGGGCGGCCGCCTCCACTGCAGGCAACGGCCAAGGCCCCCGCGGCATCGCTCTTGACACCTCGGAGCCACCGGCAGGGGCGGACACGAAGACCCTCAAGGGCACGGGCGGCACGGCGCTCATTTCCTTCCTAAAGCAGGCGCGCGACGAAACGGGCGAGCCGGCCGTTGAGCAGTGGACCCGCCGCTTCATGAGCCGCGCCGTTCGTTCCGACGGCAAGGGTAAGGGCGACTTCTTCCTTGGAAAGCAGGACGTCGAATTTGGCGTGGGCACCGAGATTGAGCAGGTCCAGGTCAATGGTCTCGCTGGAATTTGGACCATGGAGGACGAGGTCGGCGGTATTTGCAACTATTGAGGCCTTTTCGATTCTCTTCCCGGGCATACTCGGTGCGATCCCAGACATGCCTGAAACATAAGACCATGACCCCGAATAGAGGGTTCGTAGATACTAAAAAGCAACCAGAACTTCCATGAACAGAGGGCTACCAGGTGTCGCCTACAAAAATCCCTTACACCTACTCCTTCACGGGGCGAGTAACCAACCATCTCCCCCCCACGGCCGTTAGTATCCATCAAACATTTGCATGTTTTCGTGCTCCTCTCTGCCTCTCGCCTTTCGTAAAGCCCCTTGTAAATGGAGGAGGCTGCGCCAGCTGCAAATAAAATGACGAGAAAAAAAAAAGCTCATCCACGTATCGTATTTTGATATGTAGTAACGATGAAGAGTAGATAGGAAGAAAAAAAAAGAAAAAAGAGGAAAGGCAAGTGTGGATCGATGTCGGCGGCAGAGGATCATAAGGCCTCGTGTTGTGTCTCGACGCAGTCAAAGCTCGACTCAGCTCGGTGCCACTAGCTGCCAGTCGGCTTGACCGCATCCCGCGTAGCAAATTCCTGTGTGAAGATGCGCTGCCACATGTCGAGCCACTTTTCGTGTTGCGGAGTCGGCAGCTTGCCCGGGTTCTTGAACGAGCGCGTGAGCAGTTCGCGCAGCCGCGCCCGGAGCGCCTTGATCGCTAGCACCGTCTTCCAGTCTGGTGCTGTGAAGCGTGCCCGATTGCCATCCATGACGAAGACACCTGAGTACATCTTCATGCAGGCATAATAGGTCAGTTCTGGAGGATACAAGTAGTTAGGGGCCAGGGGTGAGGGGAAGATAACGCCTTACATCACATCGAACGTCGCCGCAGAGAAGCGCGATGGGGAAGGCCTCAACGGCCGTGGTCTCATGCGCGTTGAGGAACCTAAGAATCGACACAAGCGATTTTTTTGATCAGTCGCCATCAAATCCATGTGTGCTTGGTCTCTTTTACGCTCGGTCGTCGAGGTCGAGACGTATTTTTGAAGGTTGGATGAAGACTTACGATTTTGTTGACTGCATGATGTTGTAGTACGACAGCCACCTGATCTCGTTGTGACCCTTGTTGACGCTTGACCGGTGGAGGCTGATGCTTTGGTTGTTTCCAACGTTGCGGAGGCCCTTGCCACCGGCCACGTCTCGCACGAGCAACTTAGGATAGAAGCTCCAGGCGATGACCGACTGCCAGATGGTATCGTTGTCGCTGTTGACGTTCACGCGTTGCGGCATCTCGAAGAAGACCTGCTTGCGGCGTCGGTTGCCGCCAGACGCGTACCGAAGCTGCTTCAGGTTCTTCCTCTCCTCATCGGTCAACGATAGGAAGCGGGAGTCTACAAGCGAAACCAACAGCTGGCCTTTGAGGTCCTCGATATTGGCTAGTGTTTGAGGGCTGAGGAAGTTCTTCCGGCAGTACTGGAACTCATGGCCACCGTTATTCGTCGCGGCCAGGCAGACTCGCTTCCAGGAGAGGTAGGCGTTGTACACAGTCAGCACATCCGAGTCGCCGCGCCGGAAGGACTGACGCGCGTTGTCGGCTTGCGCCCGCTGACCGAAGGGTGCAACGAAAGGAGACTTGGCCGACAGAATGGCCGCAACCGTAATGGCCATGTCGAGGCACTTGAAGATGGTGCCGAGCAGGATCAGCTTCCCCAGGAACACGTCCAGGGGCAGTCGTGCAAGCTGGTTTCCCAGCGGCGTCAGCTCCTCGCTCTGCGTCAGGGCGCGGACATCCACGAGTGCGTCGACTGCACGCCTGATGTTCTTTGCCGACGGAGGGTCGAGTGCCTCGCTCAGAGTCTCTTCGATACCTCCAATCTTGCAGATCTTGACGCGAATGGCCAGGTCCTGCAATGAGAGGCGGAGCATCTCGGGAGTCTGCTGGTCTGCCATAATGGAGTCGTGCCGGTACTTGGTAAACATGTGGAAGCAGAGGCCCTCCTGGACACGACCAGCACGGCCGCGGCGCTGTTTTGCGTTGGCCCGCGAGATGAAGGTGTCGATCAGGCGCGACATTTGCCGGCGCTCGTCGAAGCGCATCTCGCGGTGCTTTCCCGTGTCGATTACGCATGTCACGTCTGGGATCGTGATGCCCGTCTCGGCAATGTTGGTCGCGAGCACGATCTTGCGGAGCCCGGGCGGCGGGACTAGGAATGCCGCCTCTTGCTCCTCAGTCGCAATGCTCGAATGCAGCGGATAGACAAGCCAGTTGTCGGAAAAGAAGCGGTCGCCGAGCAGCAGGTCGTTCAGCTGACGAATCTCGGCAAAACCGGGCAGGAAGACCAGGATTGCCTTGCTGAACTGCTCATAGTTGGGGTCCGTCGCGATGCGCGAGATGAGCTGGACAATGAGATCAAACTCGATCTGGTACTCGTCCATCTGCGACAACGTGTTGCGAGTGCCCTTGGAGTAGTGCTTGAGCGTTTTGAGCAGCTCGGGCTTGGACGAGTTCTCGGGCTCAACGTCAGGAGCGTCATCGTCCAGATCCGTCATGCGCACCTTATTCTGCTGGTCGACAGTGTAGCCTGTCAACTCAACGGCGTCCTCTAGGTAGCTGACCCTGACTGGGAACGTGCGGCCAGGCACATTCAGCACTGGCGCCCCGCCAAGGTACTGAGAGAAGCGCTCGGCATCGACCGTGGCTGACATGAGCACGACCTTGAGATCCTTCCGTCGCACCAGCAGCTTCTTGAGCACGATAAGGAGGAAGTCGCTGTCGATGGAGCGCTCGTGGACCTCGTCCAGCACAAGGTGGGTGATGTCCCGGAGGTCGTTGGAGCTCTCGAGCATGCGCATGATGATTCCCGTCGTCGAATATACAAGCCGTGTCTCCCGCGAAGTATTTGCCTCGAGACGGATCGAGTAGCCTACGAGGGAGCGCGGGGTACCCAGATCGTTCCGGCCCTCGCCGAGCTCCTCGCTGACGCGGCGCGCCAGCGACACAGCAGAGATACGCCGGGGCTGCGCGCAGTAGACCTTGCACGGCTTCCCCTGAGCGAGCTGGTGCTCTAGCAGAAATGAGGGCACTTGCGTGCTTTTGCCACAGCCAGTCTCACCGCAGACGATGATGACCTGTTGCTGGTCCACAGCCGACAGGACCTTGTCACGGAATCCCCACATGGGAAGCTGCATTCGCGACTGCAGCATCGTCTGGAACCTAGGGGTGCTGCTCTTGTCGTGCCAGATCTTCTGGTAGTACTCAGGCCCGGCCGCCACCACCTTACCGCGGTCCTGGTCTGAGTTCTCGGCCGAGTCTGCCACCGCTGCCCTCGCCCCGCGGCCACGGAACGCCCCCTGGAGGATGACTCCATCCTCCAGCTCCCGGTCCTGTCGCTTCCGCACCAGGTCCCGCAGCTCCTTCACGATAGTCCGGTCGGCCGCATCGGCCTTGCTCTTCTTCATTTCAGCAAGCTCGGCCCACAGATCGCGCCAGACTGCGGGCAGTCTCATCGACACCTTCTCCTCCTTGGATGTTGAACCGGACACCAGAAACAAGGCCACAGTAGCGATGAAGGCTTCGGACTGCTGTTTCTCTGGCGTTGCAACCGACTTCATCTTCGCCACAAACTGAGTTGGGTACGTCTCGACCTCCACATCGGGGATATCGGCCGTTGAAAGTGCCTCTTGCGGTTTGCTCCAGACAACATGAACAAGGTGGCGGTTCGCAAACGACGCCTCTGAGACAGGCTTGTAAGAGATCTTGGCCCCTGAATCCTTGCCGCGACAGGCCTCTTCTAGGGCCCTCATCGGACTCAGGCCAGTCGACTTGCCGAAGTCCCGGACCTTCAGCTTTATCCCGTCGGCGCCGTTGATGACCGTGCTCGACCTTCCGGTGGTGGGGTCAACCTCGGTCACCGGCAAGCTAGCGAAGAGATCAGCGAGGGCCCCATCCTCATCCTCACTGGCCTGCGCGAGTATTTCCGCCGCCATCTTCTCGGCCTCGCGAGCGATCTCGTCTTCAGCAGACTGGCTTTTGGCCGCCTTACGCTCCTCCTCGGCCGCAGCCACAGCTTCGTCATCTTGCCGCTTCTTGTTAGCTGCGTATTCCTTCTCGAGAGCGATCTTGTTTTCCCGCCATTGCATGTCCGCGGTGTCTTTCTCGAAAAGAATGTCACTCTCGATCTTTGCCAATTTGGCCTTGAGTGTCGCCACTTCCATGTCGTCTTTGGCCCCTTGTTCTGAGCTGGCGTCGAGGGACTTGGACTTTCCCTTCGGCACATCCAACAGCGGTCGCTGCAGGACAAACAACTTGGCCCGGGCATCTAAGTATTGGGGCACAAGTTCATCGGGTTCAATGTCACTGTCGTAGGTAACAGTAGTCTTCCTAGGTGACGATGCCCGAGACTTGTCCGTGGATGCGCCGCCCTTGCGCCGCTTTTGCTTATCTTCTACCTCAAGCAGGCGTGGAGTTGACGCCCCAGATGGCAAGGGGGTATCGAAAGGTGTGTCTGTAATCTCTTGACTGTTAGGACGCGGGTATTAGGATCGAGGGGAAGTACCTAGCTACCTCGGTTCCTAGGAGCGATAGTAACTTGCCTGTGCCCGACTTGCCCCCGGTCCGCGTCGGTTTCTCGTAGCCCGGCAGCTCGTCATTGCCGCATTCACGCGCAAACCAAGCCATTGCCTCGTCTAGACCCCATATAGAGTCACCCTTCACAGGCACAATGCTTGGGGCGATCTCCAGGACGTACTCGAAGAGCGGGGGTATTTTTTCCTCAGGGAACCCGGCACCGCCTAGCGTCTCCTGGAGGGTCCATAATCTCACAATCAAGTCCTCCTCGGACGGCAACTTGCCGGTCGACGAGGACTCAGAGCCCAGGCCCGAGTTTCCGAAGCGGCTTTCGGCCTTGATCAGGTCGAGAAGCTGCTCCATGATCTCGGGCGGCAGCCATTTTCGCGTGTTGAGCGACTCGGACTGGCCGCGGAGAAGGCGGCGGTCCGTCTCTAGCCTGTTGCGCTGGCGCTGGGCATCGCGCCGGACCTTTGCGGCGTGCTTGTCGACGAGAAGCTGGAGCTCCGATTCCTCGAGTTGTCTCTCAAACTCTTCCGGGCTCAGCTGCTGCCCCTGCCCTGCCGCATTCGGTGCTAGTGAGCCCGACCCCGAGCTGGCCGCCTGTGGGGTAGCTCCCTTCGTGGTGGGAGGGGCACTCTCAGGCTTGGAATTGCCAGGAGCCTCAGCAGCTTCAGCGGGGTCTGCAACCCTGGGCTTTGAAGCAATCGATGTTGTTGCGAACCCCCGGTTGTTGGCCGCCGGCTTCTTCTTTTTCTTGTTGCCAGCCATTTGAGGCTTCCTCCCAGGAATCGGCAGCCGAAGGCTGAGCAACAATCAGTTGGTATACCAATGGAAGGAAATAGATGATGTATCTGGGTCGGCAGCAATATGCAAGCGAAGTAAAGGGCACTCGGCCCGGGTATATTGGGCTGTTTCTCGATTCGGTGTGATGTGATCTGATGGCTGTGTTGTGTTTATCTCTCTTGGATCGAATGGTGGTTTTTCTTTGGGATGGATTGACGGGCCCAAAGTTCATTGAAGACCAACGCAATGGAGGCTTGGGGAGGGATGAGCCGAATTTGTGACAGCCAAACGATGCGTGACGTTTCGGGCAGCTCCAATGGGGCGAGCTGTCTGCGGGTGGGTGTGGTCCCTGGAAGAATCGACGACAGTGCTCCAGCAAAATCGCACACCGCCTGCCTATCACGTCCCAAACCCCACCACCACGACCGCTGCACTGTGGCGGCCTGACAGCGGGGAGCGAATTCTTGCGTGCCGCGAAAATCACAGCTTTGGCTGTTGGTGGCAGTAAAGCGAGTAGACAGCAGAGGCGACAACAGCAAGGCCACTGCAACCACTTCGAATTCAATCGTATTTGACAGACGCAATTCCCCTGTAACCCGCCTGCGCGCCTCTCCAGCTCAAGTGGCCTTGCCCCAAAGGCTCTCGCCATGCGCGCGGGCTGCTTCCTGAAGCAATCATGTCCGAAGACGCAGTGAATGGCGAGGCTGCGGGTCAGATCGACCTCTCCGCCACAAAACAAGCTCTGCTCTCCTCTTCAACCGCTGCGCGCACTGCCCAGCTGCGCCTCGTCGAGGACAAGCTTTCGCAGGATGGTAACCTTGCTCACCCGGCCTCGTGTTCGTGATATGTCCTAGCGACAATGTGTCTGACCATCTTGTACGAGCAGCCATCGACCAGACAGGCCTGTCCAAGCTGCTCCCGCTGCTCTTCCTCACCCATGCCTTCTACCACGACCGCCCGTCCCGCCGAGCCGTCCAGCGCTGCCTGGTGATATTCTCCCAGAAGGGCGACGAGAAGCTTCTCACAGCGCTCGTCGGAGCCATAAAGCGCGAGGCACAAAAGCCTACCATAGCTCCCAGCAGTGCCTTTGTCCTCCTCGAGTGGTGCAGCTTACTCATCGAGAATCTAGCAGGGACGGCTCTTTGGGCAAAGCTTGGGAAGGAACTGATACTAGCCTCTGCCGACTGTCTAGAGCGGTGTCTCCAGTCCCCGTTCAACAAACATGTCGGCCACTCGGCCTTGGGCGTCACCAGGCGCGCCTTCAGAAAGATCGTGTCCTTCGAGTCGACCCGTGAGCAGGCCATCACCGAAGCTGTGCAGCTGCTAGCCACCAAGGGGGCGCAGCCTACGGCCAAGTACTCCGCCGTCCTGGGAGTCATTGCTGGTGTCTGTGCTCGCAAAGACTACGCCAAACCTATCCTTGAGAAGCTCAAGGCCCAATATTTTGGCTTCTACACTCGGGAGATCATCGGCTCAAGAACGCCGGTGCCGAATCACCTGGCCGAGGGTCTCTACGACTTCTTCCACTCGTTTCTCACGCTCGAGGAGCTCGGGAAGGAGATTATTCCTTCGCTGGAAAAGGGGCTTCTTCGAGCGCCCGAGATCGTCCTCAACGACCTCGTCACACCCCTCATCGGTGCCCTTCCGGCCGAGTATGATCTGTCAGGTATCCTGAGCAACAACTTTCTGAAGCCTCTCCTCTCAAACACCAAATCCACCAATTCGACAATTCGTAGTGGCGCCCTTGCGGCCTTCAAGACAATTGTTCCGCGCGCTTCCGACCCAGAGGCTCTGGGCAAGGCCACCGACGAAATTGCCACACCCCTGAAAGGGGGCAAAATAGCATCCGCCGACCAGAGGGCCATCCACTCCGAGATGCTCATGGAACTCGCCAAGACTGAGGCCAATGCGACCAAGATCTGCCTTGCTCTCCCGGTGGTTGCTGGAAAGGAGGGCAATGAGCCTGCTCTCGCCGCAGAAACCTCGGCACTCACCGAATCTGCCAAGACCCTGCTCAAATCTGGAGCCGAGATTCCTGCCGCAGTCATCGATGCGTTCAAGAAAGGTCTCGCGGACAAGAAGCCCACCTCGAGAAAACTCTGGGTTCTGGCCGCAGGAGAACTGCTACTGGATGTATCGAAAACCACGCCGCTCTCGGCACCTGTCCTCAAGGCCACTGAGGGGATTATGCCCGTGTTGTTTGAGACATACAACGATGCGGTTGCCAATCCACTCACATCGTCTCAAAGCGGTCTTATCACCGGTGCCTACATTACATGTAGCATTGCTCCGATGGTCTTTGGCGGTAACGTTAGCGGGCCTCTGGAGGCGCTCTCAAAGAAGTTTTCGATCGCTAAGCACTGCCTCGTCACCGAGCCCAAGCCCTCGTTCCTGTTGACTCCTCGGCTTTATAGCAAGCTATCATCCAACGATGACCTGGGGTGGCTCTCCCGTGCCTTGATGGCGGTGGTGAATGAGCTGCCGGAAGACGGGGGTTCTAGCGTATCCTTGGCTTGGTCTCAGGCCTTGATTTATCTGGTGACATCGGCTACCACGTCCTCTCAAGTCCGCAAAGAAGTTTGCCAGCAGATATCCGATCTCTACCTGCGCAACCCCGAAAAGGTATCTAGTGCCCTCACCAGTGGCATTTGGCACTGGCTGGATGCTGGAGAAGAGGGGGACAAGGACAGCGCGGCTACACTCGCAAAGGCCGATAATACGCACTTGAACCTGATTCTGAGGGCGATATGCCTGCCTGCGCGAGAGCTTCCGGAAGGTGCCGCCGAAGCCACCGAACGTCCTGCCTTAGAAGCCCAGATGTGCTCACTGCTCGTTCTGGCTCGCCCTGAGCTAGTCCCTCGGTCCAGCTGGATTGATCTCTGCTTGCGCGTTGGTCTTGATCCTGGCGGACTGGCAAAGAAGAACGAGAAAGTTCTGCTGCAAGAAGTTGCGATTAGAAGCACCCTTGACCAGAAGGTATCTATTTTCGCTCGTGTGGATGGCAAATTCTTTCCCTCGCCGAGGTACAAGTTGCTGACCTTATCACACAACAGTCGGCCGCTGTCAGGAATGCCGCGTACAGGGCTGCAGTCGAACTAGTCTTCGTCGCACCTGATGTGATGACACCTCGGATCATACAGCTTATAGAGCAGGACTTGGACGTCTCAGACCTCGAGGGCATTGGCCCCCTTGAAGCCGCAATATTCCGCACACCTGAAGGCACCGCATTTGTCGATGTATTGGCCAAGAAGTCAAGCACCGCCCCAACCAAGGGTAAAGAGGCCGACACATTGAAATGGGAGGCGGAGCTTAGGTCGCAGCTGGCACAGAAGAAAGGCCAGCAGCAAAAACTCAGCGCCGATGACAAGGCCAAGGTCGATGCTCAGCTGAAGAAGGAATCGGCCATTAGGGAGCGAGTCCGTGGTGTTGCCGCCAAGGTGATGCGCGGCATAGGTGTCATCCAAAGCCTCGCGACCGGCCCTCCCACCGATGCCGGCTTGTGGGTGAGCCCCGCTGTCAAAGCTCTCCTCGGGGCCATCGACGCTGGCGCATGTCTTATCACGGGAGACGCTGCTCCTTTGGCTTACCTCGCCTGCGCCGATCGGGTATCTACTCGGCTGGGTTCTTTCCGCGAGTTTATCGGTGTTGCTACGCTAAGGGCGCATGACGTGGAACTCATCCCTGAGAACCTCAAGCAAGAGCCGCTCCAGGAGCTAGTTACCAGAGTTCTGTACCGTCTTCGATTTGCCGGAGAGCAGCGCCCCTTCGACAGCGTCTCTACCATCTATATGCTTCCTCTTGTTCTTCTCATCCTTCAGAAGGGCGGCTTCGGCGCCACTGCTGAAGACAAAGATACTCAGATCGTTTTGGCGACTGAGTTTATCGGATTCCACACTGATACCAGCGCGGACGAGGCCCTTCCCAGGGCCGAGATGCTCGAGACCCTCATCAGCTCCATGCAGCAATACAACCAGCACTACAAGATCATCAGAGACTGCTTCTCTGACATGGTCCGCTGCTTGGCGCCAAACATCAATGAAGAGGAGATCGGCGTGGTGGCCCGTGGAGCCATTGTGCCCCAAACCAGCGTCCGCACAACAGTGCTGCAGTCGATCAGCGCTGACGTCGACATGAGCGAGCTAGAGTTCTCGGAAGAAATATGGCTTGCGTGCCACGAAGATAACGTGGAGAATGTTGACCTTGGCCGAGAGATCTGGGAAGAGAGTGGCTTCGAAACTTCAAAGGAGGTTCCAACGAAAATGCTCCCATACTTGGAGAGCAAGGACGGGCAGCTTCGTAGAGCTGCCTCGCGAGCCCTCGCCGAGGCTTGCAAGCGCCACCGAGAGACAGTTAATCCTATTCTGGAGAAGCTGCGGCTGGCGTACGTCGAGTTTGCCAAGCCCCGCGTGCCTGAACTGGACGAATTCGGCATGCCAAAGAAAATGGACCTCTCGGATCCGTGGGAGGCAAGGCACGGCATTGCGACCGCGTTCAAGGAGTTATCTCCATACCTCGAGAGACAGCACCTGGATGCTTTCTTCGCTCTCCTCATTGAACAAGGCCCCTTAGGGGACCAAAACGGCTCTGTTCGTGCCGAGATGCTCGAGGCTGCTAATAAGGCCATTGAAGTCCACGGCAAGAGCATTGTGGACAAACTGATGAAGGTCTTCGAGAAAACCTTGGAGGCCCCCGACAAAGGCTCTGCCGCTAGCGATCGTGTCAATGAGGCTGTCATCATCATGTATGGTGCTCTGGCACGGCACCTCAAGTCTGGCGATGCCAAGATACCCGTGGTCATCGAGAGGCTTCTGGTTACTCTGAGCACCCCGTCTGAGGCTGTCCAGTATGCCATTGCGGAATGCCTACCCCCACTCATCCGATCCTGCGGGAACAAGGCTTCCAAGTACTTTGAGGAGATCATGGAAACACTGCTCACTTCCAAGAAGTACGCCGTCCAACGGGGCGCGGCGTATGGTCTGGCTGGACTGGTTCTTGGCCGGGGCATCGTTGCCCTCCGAGAGCACCGGATTATGTCGACCCTGAACGGGGCGCTCGAGAACAAAAAGGATGCATCGCAGCGAGAGTCTGCTCTGCTTGCGTACGAGCTACTAGCCACCATGCTCGGACGCCTATTCGAGCCGTACGTGATTCAAATCGTCCCGCAACTGTTAACTGGGTTCGGCGACTCCAATGCCAACGTGCGCGACGCCGCCCTTGCATCAGCCAAGGCTTGCTTTGCCCGGCTAAGCTCTTACGGCGTCAAGAACATCCTGCCGACTCTTCTCAACGGTCTCGACGACGACCAGTGGCGAAGCAAGAAGGGAGCGTGCGACCTCCTCGGTGCGATGGCATACCTCGACCCGCAGCAGCTTGCGTTGAGTCTCCCCGAGATTATCCCTCCCCTCACGGCTGTTCTCAATGACAGTCACAAGGAAGTGCGGTCTGCCGCCAACAAGAGTTTGAAGCGCTTCGGCGAGGTTATCAACAACCCAGAGGTCAAGGGCCTTGTCGACATCCTCCTCAAGGCGCTCAGCGACCCAACAAAATACACGGATGAAGCCCTCGATTCGCTCATCAAGGTCCAGTTCGTCCACTACCTGGACGCACCATCGCTCGCCCTGGTCAGCCGCATTCTCCAACGCGGCCTTGGCGATCGGTCCAACACGAAACGCAAGGCATCCCAGGTCATTGGCAGTCTGGCGCACCTTACGGAGAGGAAAGACTTGGTGTCGCACCTCCCCGTCCTTGTTGCAGGGCTCAAGGTGGCAGTGGTCGACCCTGTCCCGACAACCCGCGCCACCGCGTCGAGGGCGCTGGGATCCCTGGTGGAGAAGCTTGGAGAGGAGGCCCTGCCGGACCTCATTCCCGGGCTCATCCAGACGCTCAAGTCGGACACGGGCGCTGGAGACCGGCTCGGTTCCGCTCAGGCTCTCAGCGAGGTCCTTGCCGGCCTGGGGACCACCCGCCTCGAGGAGACTCTGCCCACTATTCTGCAGAATGTCGAGTCCTCAAAGCCTGCCGTCCGGGAGGGCTTCATGTCCCTCTTCATCTTCTTGCCAGTGTGCTTTGGTAATAGCTTTGCCAATTACCTTGGCAGGATCATTCCGCCGATTCTCTCAGGCCTTGCGGACGACATTGAGGCGATCCGAGAGACGGCGCTCAAGGCTGGTAGGCTGCTTGTGAAGAACTTTGCTGTTCGAGCAGTCGACCTTTTGCTCCCTGAGCTCGAGCGTGGTCTAGCTGACGACAGCTACCGTATCCGTCTGAGCTCGGTAGAGCTTGTTGGTGATCTCCTCTTCAACCTGACCGGCGTCTCAGCCAACCAGGAGCCCGGCGATGAGGAGGAGGAGGAGAGGGCAAAGGAGGCTGGTGCTTCGCTCCGCGAAGCTCTCGGCGACGAGAAACGCAACAAGATCCTCTCAGCCCTGTACATCTGCAGGTGCGACACTGCTGGTGCCGTTCGCACAGCCGCTATTGCCGTCTGGAAGGCCCTGGTATCGAGCCCGAGGACCCTCAAGGAGCTGGTGCCCACACTCACGCAGCTTATCATCCGCCGGCTTGGTAGCTTCAACATGGAGCACAAGGTTATTGCCAGCAACGCCCTGGGAGAGCTCATTCGCAAGGCGGGAGACAACGTGCTCGCCACCCTCCTTCCCACTTTGGAGGAAGGCCTCCAGACCTCGACCGATGTGGATGCCAGGCAGGGTATCTGCCTGGCCCTCAAGGAGCTCATCTCGTCAGCATCTGAGGAGGCTTTGGAGGACCATGAGAAGACGCTCATCTCAGTGGTCCGGACCGCACTTACCGACTCCGACGACGATGTGCGCGAGGCTGCGGCCGAGGCCTTCGACTCTCTGCAGCAGATCCTCGGCAAACGGGCGGTCGACCAGGTGTTGCCTTATCTGCTCAGCCTCCTCCGGTCAGAGGACGAGGCCGAAAATGCTCTGTCTGCGCTGTTGACCCTCTTGACCGAGACTACCCGGTCCAACATCATCCTTCCCAACCTCATTCCGACGCTTATTGCACCCCCTATTTCTGCTTTCAACGCCAAGGCCCTTGCGTCGTTGTCTAAGGTTGCCGGTGCTGCTATGAACCGCCGTCTCCCCAACATCATCAACTCGCTCATGGAAAACCTGGTCAACTGCACAGACGACGACCTCCGCGCAGATCTCGACGCCTCGTTCCATACCGTCATCCTGTCCATCGACGAGTACGACGGACTGAACACTATCATGAACGTGCTGCTCCAGTTGACAAAGCACGAGGACCACCGCAAGCGCGCGGCCACAGGTCTGCAGCTGGCCAAGTTTTTCGCGGCTACGGACGTCGACTACTCGCGCTATAACCAGGACATCATCCGCTCTCTCCTCGTCTCGTTTGACGATCAAGATATGGATGTCGTCAAAGCCGCGTGGAGCGCCCTCAGCGAATTTACCAAGAAGCTCAAGAAAGAAGAGATGGAGGCGCTCGTCGTCTCGACACGGCAGACTCTGCTTTTGGTCGGGGTTTCTGGCTCGAATCTCAGGGGCTTTGAGCTGCCCAAGGGCATCAATGCTATTCTCCCCATCTTCCTTCAGGGGCTGATGAATGGATCGCCAGACCAGAAGACGCAGGCAGCCCTCGCGATCTCCGACGTTGTGGACAGGACGAGCGAAGCCTCGCTGAAGCCCTTTGTCACGCAAATTACTGGTCCGCTGATCCGTGTCGTGTCGGAGCGTTCGACCGAAGTCAAGTCTGCCATTCTGTTGACCCTCAACAACCTCCTGGAGAAGATGCCGATGGCTCTCAAGCCGTTCTTGCCACAGCTGCAGCGTACTTTTGCCAAGTCGCTAGCCGATACGACAAGCGAACAGCTCCGCACTCGCGCGGCCAAGGCACTCGGTACACTCATCAAGTTCACGCCTCGTGTCGACCCCCTGATCGCCGAGCTTGTCACGGGCTCCAAGACACCAGACCCTGGCGTGAAGACGGCTATGCTCAAGGCACTGTTTGAGGTCATTAGCAAGGCCGGCGCCAACATGGGAGAACCTTCCCGGGCGGCCGTCCTGGGTCTGATCGACATGGAGACTGACGAGAAGGACGATGCCATGACCATCACGAACGCCAAGCTCTTGGGCGCGCTTGTCAAGAATGTGCCAGCAGATGCAGCTAGCAACCTCATCAAGACACGAGTCCTGACGCCCGCCCCAAGCAGCTCATCGATGCTGGGGCTGAATGCCGTCCTGCTAGAGTCTCCCAAGTCGATTCTTGAAAGCCCATGGGCCGACGAACTGCCCGACATTCTCTGCCAGGGAATGTCCAGCAAGATTGTAGGTTCTCATTTTCTTGCATGCCTTTCTCTTGCTTGCCAAATGTGATCCTGACGCCTGACGCTAACATCATGCAGGCCATAATCGCGGACAATTCGATTCTCGCCGCAGGCAAATATCTACTCTGCGACAGTCCCAAGTCTTTCGAGAGCACCAAGTCGGTGTTCGAGGCTCTGGCGGAAATCATCCAGCCTGGCAGACCCACCGACTCGCGCCGGTTGTCACTCGTCATCGTGCGCACAGTCTCGCGCGTCAACATCGACATGGCTCGCGCACACCTACCACTTCTCGCACCACCGGTCTTCGCCTCGGTTCGAGACCCCGTGATCCCGGTCAAGCTAGCGGCCGAGGCGGCCTTTGTGGCGCTCTTCAACGTGGCCGACGACGAGTCCAAGGTATTTGACAAATTCATGGCCGGCGCCGGGGCGGAACTACCACCAAACACGAAGCGGAGCATGCAAGACTACTTTAAGAGGGTTGCACTCCGCCTAGGCAGCCAGGTGCGTGAGCGTAGGGAGGCTGAGGGCGGCGCTGGAGGGCTAGGCCTATCAAACGACGAGGTGGAGGACGAAAAGGAGATCTGGAGCGTAGGCAAAGTGGACGACGGTGCCAATGTTTTTGGGCAGGATTGATCACGGCACCAGGCGGAATATCGGTGACAACAAGGCTTGGGGGCGGTTTCTAGGCAGGATATACTTGCTGCTGTGGGCGATGGGTCTCTGGGGTGTCATGTCCACTGGACCTGAAAACACTTCGTCGTGTATGAGATACGATTCATGTAGCATATAAAAGCGAGGAATACCCAGCACCAAAAGTTATCATGAGACTTGTGTTTTACGAAAGGCTCTCTGTGGCGCAGTATGGTTGTTGTCAGGAATTTTATGAGATGTGCTGAGACTGAGGCCAGGATGGGGCAGCTCTGCGGTGAAGGGGGGGAAGTGGGCAAAAATTGCCTCGATCAAACAAAATAAACGATGTAAATTGGCAGCACAAGGAGCTTGATAGCAACGAAAAAAAAAAAAAAAAAAAAAATAAGAGAAGAATAATATGGTTACCTACGTGCCTAGGCGTACGTGCCTGCGTGGTACATGCCTCTGGGTACGAGGAAGCACGCAAGCCATGGGGCAATTGAGAATGCGATCGAGTCCAATTCTCCATAGCGCACGGACCCACAAGCTGAAGACGCCCAGTCACATGATACCCCACCTAATATCCCCGCCAGCTTAGTCAACCATTCTCTTACCTTGCCCTAGCGGTTCCGAACCCACACAATCGAATCCGCGTGGGAAAGGAAAAGGCAGCGGCCCTCTCGGCGAGAAATTTCCAACTTTTCATTCAAACGACCAGATTCGGCAAACGGCCATCACCCTGAACAGCAATTCAAGATGTGAGTACAGCTCCTCGCGACGACAGGACAGGGCGCTTCTTTCCCGACCCGCGCAGAAACGATGGGAGGCGGCAGAGCGAAGCCGGCCGACGACGACGCACACCACGCCCCGCCCTCGCTGGCCGCCGCCGACGGCACCAGGAACACACGAGATGCAGAGGAAGCCTCCTCGCCGGAACCTGCGGGCTAACAGGGTCTGGCTCTGCCATCTAGGGTCAACCTGACGACTCAGAAGCGTCTTGCTGCGTCCGTTCTGGACTGCGGCAAGAACAAGATCTGGCTGGACCCCAACGAGGTGTCCGAGATCAGCAACGCCAACTCCCGCCAGACCATCCGCAAGCTCGTCCAGGATGGCCTCATCATCAGGAAGCCTGTCACCATGCACTCAAGAGCACGCGCTCGCGAGCTGAACCTCGCCCGCCGGATCGGTCGCCACCGTGGCTTCGGAAAGCGCAAGGGTACCTCCGATGCCCGTATGCCGACGTATGTTGTGCCCCCATCGACCCAAGACAGACAGCCCGCGATAGGATGAGGGGAGCAGATGGAAGAGATTGAGCGGACGCGGAGGGAGAGGAATCGCAACTGGGACCGAGTTTTGGCGGGCGCCGGGAATGATTTCCAATCCAGATTGGCCTGGAACACATTTGGCTGACCTGCTCCCTCGCTTTACAGTCAGGTCCTTTGGATGCGCCGCCTGCGTGTCCTCCGCCGTCTCCTGGTCAAGTACCGTGCCAGCGGCAAGATCGACAAGCACCTGTACCACGAGCTCTACCACTCTGCCAAGGGTAACACCTTCAAGCACAAGCGCGCCCTTGTTGAGCACGTACGTTTGGACACACCCTCTCCATCCACGACAATCAAGCCTGCAAATACTGCGGATTCCGGCAGTTCCGCTTGTCTAAACGTGCCGCTGACCCTCCTGAACCCCCTTCGCAGATTCACCGTGCCAAGGCCGAGAAGCAGCGTGAGAGGCTGCTCAAGGAGGAGATGGACGCCAAGCGTGCGAAGACCAAGGCGGCCCGCGAGCGGAAGCAAGAGAGGCAGGCTGCCAAGAGGAACGCTCTGGCCGCCGGCGAGGACGAGGAGAAGTGAAGGAGGAGCGACGGTGGTGGGAACGCACAAAAAACCTTTCTCGGGAAAACCTAGAATCAAAGGCAGTCTCTTCACTGAATGATGACGGACTGGCGGCCTGCATTCGGAGTAATCGGTTTGGGTCCTTTTTTCTTATTATGGTCAACGAGCTCTTCTTTTGCCTGGTTCTTTATAGCCAGAACGCAACTCTACGTGGTGACGGGGGCTTTTTCAGCATGTGTCGATGGCATTGAAAAAAAGGGATATTCAACGGTGTATCGCGGGGCGTGATGGTTCCGCCAGTCCTAGCGCTCTTGAGTGTGAAACGCAACGCCCAAGATTCTTTCGCTTCCACGCCACACTGGCCTTTTACTCTTGTCGCTTGAGGTTATCGTGAAAAGCTAGATGGCTGGGAGAGGTCATCTCAGTCGGAGCCGCCGTGCTGAGGTGGCACACGCTGTCAAAACTGTAGTATTTATTACTAGCAATATTCTACTATTCGACATTCCTGTCAATACTTCCTCCAATCCTGCGGACAAGGTAACACTTGATACCGCCTGTACACAAGATCCATCATCCTCAAGCCAGTCCAAAGGACTCAGTCCTCGTTAGATCTCACGTCCCACCATCTATTGATTATGATGGTCTGCAATCGACCTCAAAACCAAAGGTGTCACACTTCCAGAAGCGTTGGACAAAATGGAGATGTGCGCGCGCAAAATCAAGCAAGGAGTGAAGAACTTCATCCCAGGCCAGCAGTGGCAAAGGAACAAAGGATCAACCAAAGATTTGGGTCAGATTGCTTCAAATTGCCCCTCAAATGTGGTGAGGTGACCGGGACATGTCGGCTAGCTCCCAATCCATTGCTGGAGTGTGGAAACATTACGATCAAAGCTGGCTCATCACCCCCAATTTAGTTGATGAGGAAAGAAAAGGAGGAAGAAGAGCAGTAAAAATCGCGGCTCAGAAATTTCGACTTTATCAACGGAGCCCGCACACAAGCCACAACCTGGAGACCCGCCTTCCTTTTTCCCTTCTTCTCTCCGCCCTGAGTGGCTGTGGCTGACCTGAATTGGTTCACTCTGTGGGTCCTGGCAGTCGCCGATAAGCATCGGCTCCACACAATATGGAGCTTGCGTCAGGGGCGTTAGCTTGTCGGCGCGCGGGGAACCAAGGCGCTATGTGCATCATCACCCCATGGAACACGGCCGACGGGCAACTCGACTTCGACCGCCCCCCAATCCGACGGAGCCGCGGAACTGCGATTGAGGGCGATATCGCTTGAAACGAGGCATCAGGTACGCTCTTATTAGGTAGGTAGCCTCCATCTCTACTCATCTGTTTGCCAGTTTCAGCTCTCATCTATCCTGCTCCGTCCCTGATTGCCAATCGCAGAGCTGACCTGCAGCAGCAGCAACAACAGCAGCACCGCCCAAAATGTCACTTCCGGCGTGGAGGCACACGGCCTCGAAGGCCTTCAAGACTCTGCCGAGACATGCGATTCGCAGCCAAATCAGGACAGTTTCGTCCGCAGCACGGGAGAGCCAGCAGCGGGTGAGGATGTCCACTTGCCCACCGTAAATAGTTTGCTTATACTGACAAGCCGACTACCGATAGCTCCTTTCCTCGCACCTCCAAGATGCCGACCCGGTCATGTACGAGATTATCGACAAGGCACGCCAACTCCCCCTCTTTCAAGACCGGCAACCGTGATGATACAGAGATTCCTAACAAGAACCCGGCCGTGTAGGAGAAACAAAGGCAAAAGCAGTACATCAACCTAATCCCCTCCGAGAACTTCACATCCCAGGCCGTGCTGGATGCGCTTGGGAGCCCCATGCAGAGTATGCGCACAGCCACAGGCCTCAATGGCGATTGTGTCTTTGAATATCGGAGCGCTAAGTGTGTCTTGCTCGTCTAGACAAGTATTCCGAAGGCTACCCAGGAGCGAGGTATTACGGCGGCAATGAGTTCATCGACCAATCCGAACGTCTCTGCCAACAACGGGCTCTGGAGACCTTCGGTCTGGACGAGAAACAGTGGGGAGTCAATGTCCAAGGTGAGTTGTCTCGACACCTGCGCCGCTGGGAACCGAATGCAGGCTGCGCCAACCATGGAACAAGCGGTCTCTGACTTGTGCCCCCGATCACAGCGCTCTCGGGTGCGCCGGCA
The DNA here is from genome assembly GCA_000733355.1 of Falciphora oryzae. Lineage (NCBI taxonomy): Eukaryota > Fungi > Ascomycota > Sordariomycetes > Magnaporthales > Magnaporthaceae > Falciphora > Falciphora oryzae. The sequence goes on from JNVV01000005.1 coordinate 87,971, forward strand.
AACCTCTACGTCTACTCGGCCCTGATGAACACCCATGACCGACTTATGGGTCTCGATCTTCCCCACGGCGGGCACCTGTCTCACGGCTACCAAACACCCACCAAGAAGATATCATTCATCTCCAAATACTTCGAGACGGTGCCGTATCGTCTAAACGAGGAGACCGGTCAGATAGACTACGACAAGCTCGAAGAGCTCGCTGTCATCTACAGACCCAAGGTCATTGTCGCAGGAGCCAGCGCATACAGCCGTCTTATCGACTACAAGCGTATGCGAGAGATTTGCGACAAAGTCAACGCCTATCTGCTGGCAGACATGGCGCACATCTCCGGTATGGTGGCCGCCAAGGTCCTTCCGGGACCGTTCGGCTATGCAGACCTTGTCACGACGACGTCGCACAAGTCGCTTCGCGGCCCTCGTGGAGCCCTGATATTCTTCCGCCGTGGCGTCCGGTCAACAAACCCCAAGACCAAGGAGGACGTGTTGTACGACCTGGAGAACCCCATCAACCAGTCCGTGTTCCCTGGCCACCAGGGAGGTCCGCATAACCACACCATTGCGGCCCTCTCTGTTGCGCTCAAGCAAGCACAGGCACCCGACTTCCGGGCGTACCAGGAGCAGGTTCTGGTCAACGCCAAGGCTTTCGCGCGGCGGCTGGGCGAGAAGAAGGACTCTGGTGGCCTGGGCTACAAGATTGTGTCGGGTGGCACGGACAACCACCTTGTTCTGGCAGACCTCAAGCCACAAGGCATAGACGGCGCGCGCGTGGAGCGAGTGCTAGAGCTTGTCGGGGTTGCGGCCAACAAGAACACGGTGCCCGGAGACAAGTCGGCGCTTACGCCCGGCGGTCTGCGCATGGGCACGCCGGCGATGACAACACGGGGCTTTGGCGAGGACGACTTTGAGCGCGTGGCCGACATTGTGGACCGCGCCGTGACGATCGCGGTGAGGGTGGACAAGGCGGCGCGCAAGGCCGCCGAGGACAAGGGAGAGAAGAGCCCCGGCAAGCTCAAGCTGTTCCTGCAGCATCTCGGCACTGGCGAGACAGACCCGGAGATCGTGCAGCTGAAGAGTGAGGTCGCCGACTGGGTCGGCACCTACCCTCTGCCCTGGGACATCAAGGTATGAGGGACAGACATGTAGAGATGGTGACGCCCGTGCTATTTTTGCGCTTTTTTTTCTGGCTCGCGCCGGTATCATCGCCATGGGCTATGATGTGGAGAGCACGACGTCGGCCGATGCCAGGCCCGGGCTCGGAAGAACGGGGACCCAGGTCTCGGGTTCGGCTACAGGAAACAGCTTCCTCATCCCCCGGGAACGGACAAGCAAGAACCTGTGTAGCTCGACTGGGTTCCATCGCCAAGCCAACCTACGTTGGCATAAAAAAACGCGTGGGGTTGGACCCTCCTGTCATCATGCCATCTAAAGCTGGGGGTGAAACCGGGGCATGGTCTTTTAAATCGAACTGGAGTTCAGGCTGGGGATAGGGATACTAAGATGTCCGAGCTATTTACAACCCGTTATTTTGTTCCACTTCTTCTTGTGCTAGTAGGAGGGCAGCGGCCCGTGGATATGCTATTTTCGAGATTAGGGGGGCGGCATCTTCATGCCTATCTTGATGTCCACGGATAACTGCTACGTACCTGACCCCAGTACCATGTCGGCGCGTCTCTTCCATCGCATGCCCACATGCGGAGGGCGCCACCCGACGGCCGCATGCCTGAGCTGTCCCTCGGCAAGCCATCCAGCTTGATAGTCCCTTGACCTTGTTGGTCCCTATCCGGACTAGGGACGCATGCGCAAGTTAGTGGCGCGTGCGCTATACCAAACATCAAACAAACGCCCCCACCCAGCAGGCCAGACTTCAATGCAAGAAAGTACAAGGCGATAGAGCGTGCATGATGGGCGGCCAAATTGCGTGCAAGACAACAAGAGGGACCGTGGGGTGAGTCGGAACGCCGGTTGGGATTTGCGGCTTGTTTGTTTCAGAGGGCTGGCTGGTACCTAAGATAGCTGGAAGGAAAAGAAATGTGGAAGCCTCTCCCTGCGTAGGCAGTATTTCTCCGTGGTCCATGGAAAAAAGCAAGGCCCGGGGCATTTCCCATGGACATGTGCTTGTTTTGTGCTGTCAGGCCAAGCTTTTTGTATGAGGTTGGCACGTCAAACCCCCGGAATCCCCCGCGTCCGCGCGGTTACAATGAATGGAAGAAAAGGGAAAGAAGCAAAAGGGATAGAGCCGAGCCGCGAAACATTCGACGACCTCTGAGAGTTCGAGGGAGCAGCATGTTGAAACATTTGCCGTTCTTTGCCTGCCGGTTCATCCCAGAGCGGGGAGGCGACGATGGAGTCCAGGCTTGGATTTGATACCATTCCGAGCCCATCCGACGCAGTGTTTTTAGCCACCTACCTGTAGCTACTAATCCGGAGGGGAAGAAGCAACCATTTTTACCACACTCTGTTTTCTTGCGATGGCGAGATGGGCTCATTCGTCTTCGTGCTCGGCGGCTGGTTGCCCCATTGCCCGTGCCATGGCATATGGTACGCACATATGCAGGTATGAGTAGGGATGAAGGTGTGGGTTGAGTCGCCGTCGCTCTTTAACGAGGCAACATGACGATGGGTTTACTCCATGCGCCCAACGCCACAGGGCTGGGGTAGACGAGAAAAAGTGATGGAATTAGAGCACCGT